>SJYA01003031.1:450846-507959 GCA_006410615.1 Neotragus moschatus | reverse complement strand
ACATTAGAGAAACCAATCTGACGACTGGTGGGATGTTTGGGAGCCAGCTGTGGCTTGACCAAGGAATGCTAGGGAGAACTTAGCGAGGCCGTAAATTATGAGGCAGCCGCTACCCAGAAGAGAAAGGGATAGGACGGAAAGGAGGAGTGAGCTGAAGCGGCGCCGCAGGCCCGTGACCTGGTCCAGCAGACACAGCGAGAGGGGCTGCAGGGCCCTGAGGGCCGACGTGGAGGCCTTACAGGCCAACGGGAGTGCGCGGTGGGACGGGTGTCGGGGCCCGGAGGCCACCCGGCTCTGTGGGACGGGTGACGTGGCCCGGAGGCCACCCCGGCTCTGTGATGGACCAGCAGAGGGGTGGGGGCCAGGCTGAGTCTCTGCCTACAGGAGCCGTCACCCCTGAAACCCCTGGGAGACAAAGAACGAAAATGTCACGTGATTCCTGTTTGAGTGAGAACTAGGTTTTATCCAGAGTGGTAAGATGAAAGGAGATAAGAAATAGAGTTTGGAAAAGAACATTCTTTCTTTCACTGAGGAGACATGCTCTAGCTTAGCTATGACCTAAATTCTGGTTCTATCATCTGATAATGGTAGCCAGTCTCCCATAAAGTAGTTACACTGTGTTTGCAACAAAGGCAGAACAGAAGGGCGTGTATGAGAATGCCTGTATACGTGTAGGTATAACGGAGTCACTTTGCTCACACACCTGAAATCAGCACTTTGTAAATCAACTATACTTCAATTTTTAAAAAAGCAATTTCTTGGCCTTCACTTTCAAAAAAAGAAAGTGTACAGGCTTCCTTCCAACACACACTCGCACATACACATACACCACCCCACCCAAGCACGTTTTCTAAAAACCTGATTCAAACAAATACACAGTGTCTTCCACTGTTAAGAAGGGAAAAATTGAGTTCAATGTAACTAATAAAAAATTTTTTCAATCTGTATGTAAAAGGAGTGGAGGCTCTAATTTTTAAGCTCCTAAAGAATAAGTTTAACAATAGATTTAACAGTTGGTCCATTGAAAGCAACCCCTTTTATTACTTATTCTTTACTTATTACTATGTTGTCACATCCCTTTGAGGGACTGAGTGAACACTGAAATGAGGAATGATCTTCCTTCATGGAAGCAGCATTTAAATTGTGCCTGAGACCACAACTAATGTAGATTTAATTTTCTGTTTAAAAATCTGTGCTTAAAAAAGTAAAGCAGCTATGCACACTATCATTGCTCGCGGCTTCTCTGCCCAAAGAAATTTCAGTTTAGACGTCTAACTGCAGTTCAGAGCTGAGGAATGTTTACGGAGCTGTGTTCAAATAACCAGGGGTATTGAACAGAGCTTTCTTAATCCATGTGACCAGCAAGAGCTGAGAAAGCATCAGCGCATAAATGTCTGCTGATGATTCACTGGGCATGCAAGAAGCGTGTGCACAGCAGCTGTGTCTAAACGATGGGCTCCTTTTCATGCATAATACTCTGGAAATGACCTCACATCAGCCATGAAGACCAAGAGGAAAGAAACGGATTTTCCCAGGTGCGCCAGCGGAAGCTACTCTAAACACCAAATCTAAGTGTTTATAAAATATGATCTTTTTTCCTGTCTTAAATTTTATTCACATAATAGAAGTTTGCATTGGCTGTTTCCTTAGGAGACTGGAAAAGTCAGTGAGGGCCTAACATGTTCAGTATGTGAGCCTTCACCAGCAGAATGGTGCTCCTTGGCTCCTGAGAATGCTAAAGATGATGGAATATTTGCCCAAAGGTAGAATGTTGGATTGGGAGAGGATTTCCTCTTGGTTCTTTTCAATATTTGAGCAGTCAGAATAAGTAAGGGCATCAAATTGTTTTAAAAAGGAGAAGCCTTTGGTTTTAGTAGCTGAGAGAGTTAAAAACATACATCAAATCTCTAATTCCTTCAAGGAAAAAGTTGATTAAAGGGGCTATAAGGTACTTTGAAGCAAACTTATTTTGTATGTGATATTACTTACCTAAACATCAAATACAGGAGTTGACCCCTTCCTTATATGCCTTCAGACGTGTTGTTATAGAACTGCTATATAACACAATAAAAAGTCTAATATAAATCTCTAATAGAAACATCTAATCTAATACCAATATCAATTCAGATATAATTGTCTAATATAAACATCAATTTAAACACTGCTGCTGCTGCTGCTGCTGCTAAGTCACTTCAGTCGTGTCTGACTCTGTGTGACCCCATAGATGGCAGCCCACCAGGCTCCCCCGTCCCTGGGATTCTCCAGGCAAGAACACTGGAGTGGGGTGCCATTTCCTTCTCCAGTGCATGAAAGTGGAAAGTGAAAGTGAAGTCGCTCAGCTGTGTCCAACTCTTAGTGACCCCGTGGACTGCAGCCCACCAGGCTCTTCTGTCCATGGGATTTTCCAGGCGAGGGTACTAGAGTGGGCGCCATCACCTTCTCCCAATTTAAATACTAGGTAGTAATAAATGGAATAACACAAAACAATGATTGCCTCAAACAAAATTTTTTTTATATTTTTTCTTTGAATTTCTTACTGTCTCTGTAGCATTTTATCACTGTGTATACTCTGAAAAATGAATAAAATGTCATGGATTTAGCTGTAAAACATTTTCTTAATTCGGCCTGTGTTTTCCATATAAGCAGCTGGAGGGAAAGGTCCTTATCATTTACATCAAATCTATCTTAGTCAAAATTAAAACACTAAACTATTTAAGAAGTGTGCCAGGAGGAATGTAGTCATTAATATGAGAAATTTATCATTTATGTATAAGGTTTATAGTAAAGACCTCGATCTGGGTTTCAAGCTGTTTAAAATCACTTTGGATTTTGGGGACAGCACAGCTTGTGAGAGAATTTTGATTAGAAAATATTCTGTACATTTTAAAGTTTAAGTACCCAAAAGGTTATTCCATTTGCCCTCTCAGGATTTATAACAAATGAAATATATTTCTGACCTCAAAAATTAAATGAGAGAAATTTCAGAACTATGGATGTGTCAACTGTAAGAGAATGGTGTAAGGAAAAGGATAATTTCTGTGAATCTGATTATACTGGACTTAGAATCACCTCCAAAGAACATAATTGACCTTGGAGCATGCTAACCTCCCAGGACCGCAGTTTACAGGTGGAAGGCTAGAGTGAGATCCGTTCATTCACCGCACTTCCCTTCTCGAGTGCCTGCTCCCTGTGCAGAGAACTGCTTGGGCTTGGAGGATGGACAGGACTGTCCCCAGGCCTGGCCAGCCTGCCCCAGGTCCCTTACACCCCTGACAGTGTTCCCTCACCTGGGAACACCCTGGTTACACCCCTGGTTACACCCCCTGGTTCCCTCAATGGTTGAGGGGCTCCTACAGCCCCTCTGGACAGAGGCTGCCCTCTTGGTTTCCACACTAAGTCAAGGTCAAATGAACAGCCATGAAAGAAAAACGGGCTGGTTGAAATGCTGGACAATTCCTCGAAGCAACAAAATTCACATTTTAAATATTTGTGCTGTGCAGTCTCCAAGGTATATAGGTGTATACACGTTGAGGACTAAGTGGCAGGACATTCAAGTTAGCGGCTGAAGTCATGATTAAACAAGTTGTGTAGACATGGGTCTGTCCCACATATGGGATAGAAAGTACCTGGTATTTCATGATATGTCTATATTTTATGGCTTATGTTCACTATGAATAAATTTAAACGCAGAGTTTGAGAGGAAAACAGCGAGGAGTACCTAAGTCCAGTTAACCAGCCAAAGACAGTGTCTTTGAGGATCTAAAACTTGTTTCAAGAGGCAAGACACACGGAACCCAAAGAAGGCAACCCAGTCAAGTAAGAAAGTATGTACAGAGGCCTTAAAACAAGAGAAACTTAGGCACATTAGAGAAACTGACGATAAATACGCCACTCAGGGTTGAAGAGCAGGATTTGGAGCTCAGCTTAGCTTGCTTTAGTGGAAGGGATGAAGTGGGTTACAGGCCCATTAAGAGAGCTAAAGAGAGTCAGCCTGGAGAACAAGCGGTATCATGCTGGAGTCTTGAAAGCTGCAGCCAGAGGCTGGACTTCGATGAGCAGTGGGAAGCCACTGGAGGGTTTTAAGCGGGAGTCGTCTTCTCCGTGTTCTGACCGTAGTGCAGGGGCTGGGTTAGAAAGTCAGGAGTGAGATCTGTGAGAACGCACTGTTGAAGGTGACTGCATCGGTCTGGGCGAAAAGTGATGGCGACTTGGACGAGTGTGGGGACAGGCGTGGCGCTGCGTGATCAGGGTCTCAGTCGTGCGTCACGTCCGACTCTCTGTGGCCCTGTGGACTAGCCCTCCAGGCTCCTCTGTCCATGGGATTCTCCAGGCAAGAATCCTGGAGTGGGTTTCTGTGCCCTCCTCCAGGGGATCTCCCCCACCCAGGGATCGAACTCGGGTCTCCTGCATTGCAGGCAGATTCTTTACTGTCTGAGGCACCGGGGTGGGTGGAACAGAGGACTTGCTGATGGACTGGTGGTAAGAGGTGAGCACTGGAGGTGCCTCTGTCCCTGAGAATCACACTTCCTTCGGGAGGCGTCACTTGCTCTTGGGTTTCCATAATCGCTCCTGTGCCATGGCCTTCCTCTCATGTCCCCTTGCACTGAGTGGGACGACATTCTTGTCTGCTTCTTTTTCTTAGTTGTAAACTCTTCAATAGAGAGATCTCTTCTCATACTTTTTTAAAAGTCTACTTTCTATCTCCCTAAAGTGCCTAGCAGAATTCATGCTTCAGCAAAGGTTAAAATAGGATTAAATGTTTTGACCTTTGGGAACATGGTGGTATTATAAACATAGGGAATTATTGCTTTAGAAGCTTCTGGAAACTTCAACTTGAGAACTCATCAAAGAGTGATGCAATTTAAAATCCTAGGTAACACTGTTTTGAACATATTTCAAGATGAAAATAGTGCCAATCCGACTTCATATGAAACCAAAATTTCTCCCTAAACTAAGGGATGTAATTGAGCAAACTTGAGCATTTTGTTTTCTGAACTTACGTGTGTCATGTAATGAAGTGGGAAGAAATAATTATATTTCCCTGCAACAGGGAGAGGAAAAGCGTAACCAGCCAATAACAACTGATTTCTTTTGTCTCTGAGATATTTATACATAAAGATATTCAGAAAGACCCTGTAAATATACTTGGAAAGAAATCATTTTCCCAACTGTGTTACAACTAAAGAGCCGTAAGGGGAATGTTACATATTTCAGGCTATTTCAAATAAGACAAAATTGATTAGAATAAAACATCTTGATGTTTAACTTCAGGGTGAGACGTGTTCTCTGTACTTCATCTAATGTGGATTTTTGATCATTAGAAGATTTCTTGTAGTGGATTAATTAACAGGGAAGGATTCCTGCCATAAATGTGAGAGGCTGGAATTGTGTTGCTGAGAAATGAGTTTGCTTGTTTGCTCCAGGCTCTTCAGTGAACCTATCAGATGCTTTAGGGGTTGTGTGTTAGCGGAACCTCTGCAATATCAGAAGACCATGGCTTTGAATTTTGTTCATAAAAATAATATCCTTGTGTGAATAGATCCTGCCAACTAATGGCAAGAAAACAAGTCAGGGTGTAAGGGCACCAGAGCGTGAAAGCCAGATGGTTCTGAGACCCACCATGTGATTCTCAACTTCAGTGATTTTATAGACCACTAGCCTCTCTTGTCTTTCACCAAGAATTGGATTTGGAATGTGGATTTGGAGTTTCACCACACGCGTGAGCCCACTGTCAGTCTTTAAAGGCCACATCGTGTTGGAATATAACTGAAAACCTTCCCACAGTGTGCCTCATGTACGTAAAGCCATGTTGCTCAGTCCTAATTGCGTCCAACCCTTTGCGACCCCGTGGACTGCAGCACAGCCTGTCCTCCACAGTCTCCTCAGGTTGCTCAGCTTCAAGTCCACCGAGTCGGCGATGCCACCCGACCATCTCATTCTCTGCCGCCCTCTTCTCCTTTGGCCTCAGTCATTCCCAGCATCAGGGCCTTTTCCAATGCATTTGCTCTTTGCCTTTATATTACGATATGAAAGTGAAGGTTAGTGGCTCAATCGTGTCCCTGTGGACTGTAGCCTGCCCGGCTCCTCTGCCCTTGGGATTCTCCAGGCAAGAGTCCTGGAGTGGTTGCCATTTCCCTCCCCACGGGATCGTCCCCACCCAGGGATCAAACCTGGGTCTCCCACACCGCAGGCAGATTCTTTACTGTTTGCACCATCAGGGCATACTTTTACTTTTTAAAAAGTGTAACTTTTTTTACACCTTTTGAAAAAGTGAAAGCTGCTCAGTTATGTCTGGCTTTTTATGACGTGTCCATGGAATTCTCCAGGCAAGAACACTGGAGTGGGTAGCCATTCCCTTCTCCAGGGCATCTTCTGACCCAGGGGTCAAATCCACCTTTCTTGCATTGCAGGCAGACTTTTTACCCTCTGAGCCACCAGGGAAGCCTTTCAAAGGTGTACACTTTTATAGACCTGTATATAAAGGTATACTTGAGCCCAATGGTGGCTGTAGGTTGGGGGTGATCATGCAGAAGAACAATTACATCTAAAGGATCGTTGACTCCAGGCTCTTCCTATACTTTTTCACCTCTGTAGTCAGTCCCAGAGGACACTTATTCCATCTGTAGGAACAGTTCCCAGATTGTAGGTCTGGCTCAGTTTAGATCTGTGTTATGAAAATAAAGAACATTCCCTGATAAAATGGTAGCAAATCATGTGTTTCTGTTCTCTCGGAAAAAAAAAAGCTATAAATCATATTAGATACATATGATAGATAATTTATCCTTTAAAAATATATGTTACATGCCACTAAATTATTTTGAATGATGCCTTTTGATATTGTATAAAACAATATTTTAACATTTTAAAAATATTTAGTTGGAAATGTATATTGTGTTTTCTTAGTCATTTTATACTCTGACAGTTTTATAGAAATCTGAGGATAGTGTAGGCAAGAAACACCCACTCCCATCACATTTTAAAGCAATGCTAGTGACTTTGGGCTGAGAATTCTGAATCTGGGTAACTGCCTACTTTGTCCAAGCTACCTAAATAATTACTTAGTATCAGGCATGTTTTAATGTAAAGATCTTTAAAGACGTGCTCTTAGTTCTTTGGTTCTGTCAGCACTTGCTTTTGGAAAGTTTGCAGCACTGTACTAGGCAAAGCAAGAAAACAGAAAACAGTGTGTGCTCTGTCCCTCCCGTGATCATGCAGTGAATTTGTATTTTCAAGGTGAGAGGACGTGCTGTGAGTGCCTAGCATGACACTCAGTGAGCAAAGGGCTGGGAGAGGAGCCGTTCTGCTACGTTGATATGACTTCCATTTTATCCAGCTTTAAAATCAGCATATTCCATTAGAACCTACATCCTTAGTCCTCTTACCCATCAGTTATTTCTTAATGTACCTGTTTTGCGGCGTGCTTTGCAAGAAATGCGAGATCACTCTGGATCTTCACTCTTAAACTTCAAGGCCACAAAACGATTGTAGACTTTCCCCCCCTTTTTAAGTTTTCTTTGTATGGTGGTTTAATACCTTGAGTTCCATTTTAATAGCTCTTCCTTGAGCTTTAAGTGGCCATGCCTGTATCGAATGATTGGGCACACTGAAATACAGGAAGGAAAACTTTAAAACCTTCCTTGGGTAACTGACTTTCCATCAGCCTGTATAGTTATTTTAAAAAGAGAATGGAAGTTGGACATCAGCAGAATAACTTACAACAAAAGCATATTAGA
Source organism: Neotragus moschatus (assembly GCA_006410615.1). Taxonomy (NCBI): domain Eukaryota; kingdom Metazoa; phylum Chordata; class Mammalia; order Artiodactyla; family Bovidae; genus Neotragus; species Neotragus moschatus. The sequence goes on along the minus strand of SJYA01003031.1, from coordinate 500,226 downwards.
AACCTTTTCCCATCATGTGACCTAAACCAACTTTTATCTGACAGATGTCCAACTAATATTAATTATTATAGTTGAAAAAATTATTCCACTTAATCTGACACTCCCTATATTTCTTAAATTCCCTTTGAAAACCGCTGTTTAAGACGGGCTTGCACAATGGCTTATACTTGGGCTCCCAGAAGAAAGAAGCGTGAACTCAGACGTGTTTGGTGAGACATGAGACCAGCTGGGCATGAACTCAAACCAGGCTGGTTGGGGGAGGACCCAGCCTGGGTGAGGGCGGCAGTGGCTCTGGTGAGGCTGCCGGGCAGGACGGCGTGAGCACATGGCCAGTGTGACTGTGACTCTTTCCCAAGTTCAAGGGATGGCAGTTGATGCCCCCCTCCCATATGCAGGCGCAATGTCAGAATCGGCTGAATGAGGACACTCCCTTGCTTCACTACTCTGTGGAGCCGTGCCTCATGTATAATCGAGCACCTAGATTTTGAGTGAAATCAGTCTGTTCACCGGTGTGACCGTCGTCCTGGTCGAGACACAGGGCCTCGTAGGGCGCGGGGCACTCTACTCAGCGTCCCGAGAGGACCTGTGTTAGAAAGGGCCTGAGAAAGCACAGGGGCGTCTGTGTGCTCAGTCGCTCCGTCATGTCCAACTCTTTACAACCCCACGGGCTGTAGCTCAGCAGGCTCCCCCGACCATGTGTTCTCCAGGCAAGAACACGGGGTGGGCTTCCTCCTCCAGGGCATCCTCCTGCCCCAGGGAACGAACCCACGTCCTCTGTGTCTTCTGCATTACAGGCAGTTTTTTTACCCGCTGAGCCAGCGGAGAAGCCTGGATATGTGTATAACCAAGTCTCTTGGCTGTACACCTGAAATTAACACCCCATTGTTAACTGTAGTCCAATATAAAATACAAAATGAATGTAAATAAAGAAATAGGCTTTTTCCACCACCCAGAAAGTTCACTCACGCGCATCCAGCCAGTCCCCTTTCCGCCCACTGATGCTCTGTTGCTGTGGGCTGGCCTTGCCTTTCTAGAGTGTGACAGACTCGGAATCACGCACTCCTGCTCCCAGTGCCTTTCTGCAATGCGGGCATTTGAGTTTCATCCCTGTGGCTTTTATACTGGTTAATAGTTATGAATTTACTGCCAAGCATTCACTGACCCGTTGATGGCTGCTTCTGTCGCTTCCCGGCGGTGTTTCTAATGCACAAAGCTACTCTAAATATTTGTGTATACCTTCTTGTGTGGACATATTCTTAGTCTTATTTTCCTTGGTAAATACTTAAAATACAATTGTTATGTTCTAATATAAAAGTGTTTTTCAGTTTATAAGAAAGTGTCAAACTTTCCAATGAGATTGTATCATTTTAGAGCCCAAAGACATTAGACATTTGCCCCCATATTCTTGCCGACAAATGGAAGTGATATTCTTTTATTTAAATTTTATTCATTTCAAGAGGACGTCATGGGATTTCCCACTCTGGTTATAGAAGCAGAAGCTTTACTTGTTCAAATTCACACCACACAGCAGGGGCAGGACCAGCATCTCCAATGTGCTTTCCACTACTATGCAAATGGCAGCTCAAAAGTGGAATTTCTGGATCCTGAAGAATAAGCCTCAGATAATCACGGGCAGGAAGCCTGGATCTGCTGGGGCAGAGCCAGGGTGCGATGGATCCCACAAGAGACGTCACCAAGGCCAAGACCAAGGCCTCTCGGGAGAAGTGAAGTGAAACCAGCAGGTCTGTTAGCGCCACCCTTTCTCCTGTCTGCACGTTAGGCCCACTGGGAGACGCTTAATATCAGAAAAGAAAAATGCCCTATGCTATTTTTGAAACTATTTTGCTCCCCTGATACTATAAAATCTGTATATATTAGTAATAATGTCTCAAAGACACTTATTGAGTTTGTCAACTTATGTGCACTTAGAACATGCCTTTGCAAATATATATATATATATAATATACTTAATATGCATGAAACTAGGTAAACTGTAATCACGAAAACTACAGCACCCATAAAAAAAAATAGTTCTTGATTTTCACAATTTGGAAAAGCTGTCAATTCATGCATCAAGAAAGGAGTGCAGATTCAAGTTTTGACACAGAATTTTACTGACAAGTTTCCTTCTTAGCTTTGCTCTGGTATAGTCTTAATGGACACATTGATGAAGCGACAAGGATGAAATAAGCTCCCTCCCCCATCAATGTCTGCCATTGATCCGGGGGTGAGTATTGACACAAGAACCTAGTTGGAGGGAGAGCCTGGTTGGTGAGGAATTCCTGGTCGTTGGCTGGCAGCTTGGTGCCATCGAGGGCGCTCAACCAGGACTGAGGACTGGGCTCGGGTCTAGAGCCTGCCACCCCCTGCCCCTGGCGTCCTGGGCGGGCTGCCTCCTCTCTGGATGAGTGTGCTCTCATTTATCAAACGGGGCGACAGTAACAGACACCCTGAGTCTCCAGGCTCCTGCAAGTTTCTGCACTTGCTCATCAAGGCCAATGACTCACAGACCTGAGGCAGGGGGAGGGAGGGGAGTGGGGTTAGAGGAGATGGAAGCGGCTTTCATTAATTTAACTCATTTCTGTGCCTAATAAATGCCTCAGGCAGAAATCACAAGACATGCTGGAGAAGATGAATATGTTACCATTTCTTATGGAGCTTTCAGACTCGGGGGACGCAGCTACCTGGTGGGCAGGAAATTGGTGGGCACATGCTGAAATCCATGACTGCTAGTCACACATGCAGGAGGGGTTGATAGCCCACCTGGGGGGATCCCCGCAGGCTTCCTGGAAAAACAGTTCTCTTAGCTGAGACAGGAATAGCACCTGGATGTGGAGGACTGACGTTAAAGGCAAAGGTGGCATCATGTTTGAGGCCTTGAGATGAGACTGATTTCCAAGGAAACGCGAGTTCACTATGAGTAGAGCCAAGCGAATATGTGCAGGGGGAGGCAAAGGGCAAGCTGAGTCCAGGCAAGTCCGCAGGCCCACACCTTTCAGGACCCCACAAGTCATGTCTAGGGCATTGGCTGTGGTCCCCCAAGTAGTGAGCAAACAAATTTATCATAAGGCATAAACCCACTCCAGTATTTTTGCCTGGAGGATGCCATGGACGGAGGAGCTTGGTAGGCTACAGTCCATGGGGTCACAAAGAGTTGGACACGACTGAGCAACTTCACTCATAAACTGAGAATGTGTTGCGTGTTAGAGTGGATTGAGCTCGTGCCATGGAAGATACTCAGGCATCACTTATGGGGCTATGTCAGTGGTGTAGGTGGGAAATAATGGTGCTCTGAACTTGTTATCAAAACAGATGGAGATAATAAAATCAAGCATGTTTCACATGCTTGATCACATGCTCACATCAGTATACATTAAAAGTTATAAATAGTTTTCTGACTTAAAAATGCACAGTGTGAGAGCTGCAGGTTAAGTTTTATCTGGGACAGAACAAGGACCGCAGCCCAGGAGATGCCACCTCTGAGAACTCAGAAGGTGTCCCAGGGAGGCCGGGCAAGGTCAGCATGTGTGTGAGTTTGAGAAAAGGCGAGTACATGCAAGGCAGAAAGCAACAGAACAACCGTCCCTCAATTAAAAAATAAATGCATTTTTAAAAAACCCAGCACCTACTTTTCCAGAGGGTTTCTACTAGTCTTGTGAACCTTTGCTACTCACAGAAACTAGTCATCGCTGTGAAGGATATCAGTGCTTTTCTAGATATGAGGAAATACACAAACTGGGCCCATCACATCAGCTCCTGAAAATCCCTAACTCTTCGCAGACCCGTCCTGCTGGCCCCCACTCCCTCCCCGTCTCCGAGCCTCCTTCCTGCTCTGCCCTGAGCTCCTTTCCGGGGCTGCTGGAAATCCACAGCTGCCGCTGCACATGGTTCGGTCCTTAGAGGCAGCCAGCAAATGCCGCGGCAAGTGCCAGCTTTTAGTTGACAAATTTCATAACAAAAAGGGAATAATGTTTACGAAGTAGACGGCGATAACGACTTTTCAAGATCCTTGCAAACCCGAGGAGAGGTGCCCACCAGGAACCGATGCAGGGAACCTATCCCCTCACGCTCACGTCTGTCTCTGGAGCCTGAGTTGGGAGGTGCTGCTGCAGCTCAGAGAAGGGTCAGCCTGCAGGCGATGAGTCTGGTTTTGTGCCAGATCCGACTCCTGGCCTCAGGCTTGAAAAGTGAAAAGTGAAGTCACTCAGTGGTGTCAAGAAACATTGTAGAAAGCCTATAGAAATCCATGCAGGTCGACTCTGCCTGGCTTTGTTTTCATAGAAAGGGAGAAGTAGAGTCAGGACATAAAAGACGCCCCGAGACTCAGATGTGAAACCAGAGCGCCAAGAAAAGTATGTAATCAGCACATTCTTGCAGGAACTGAGAATTTAGGCTTAAACCCTGGTGATGCTGGCAAGCGTGGCTTCTGATTCATTCATTCTTTTCTGACTTTTCCTAGGTTTGGGGATGTTTTGTCTTGTGATAGCTACCCATGCTGGATGATGGGAGGCTGTAGTCCTCTTGGGATCCGAGGGGTTTGCAAAAGCAGACAGGAGGGGAGAGGTGATTAGATCCATGCTCTGCGTGAAATATTTCAATGCCTGATTCTTCCCATTGAGAAAAGAGAAAGCATTTCCAACTAACAGATTACGTATGATGTTGGTAGACCATTTCATAGTGCCTAACATCACCATGCTTCTAAAAACCATTCAGTGAAGAGACAATCTTTGAAAATGTGTGCTTTTCTTTCAACATTGGATGGGTTATATAAAAATACAACCTAAAAGCAAAAGAAATGGGGACTACTCTGGATGTAAATGTAGCTACCTGCATGTAAATACAACTTAGGTTTTCCAGGTAGGCAAGGGGACCATGAAAACACGTGTGCCTAAAATATTAAATGGAAAATGTCCCCTATAAAGAGACATGGCTGGAAATCTGCTAAACACAGGACACAGTGTACTGGGTCGAAAGTCTTTCTGTGAAGATGACTAAGTATTTAATGAGAAGGAAATTTATAGCTTCTTACTTTGTAGCAGCCTTTGGCCGGCAGTGGGGTCACGTGACAGCCTCATAAATCAGCCTGGGCCCCTGCGCCAGCACCACTGCCGCGGCCGCCTGGCTGAGTGATGGGGGGTAAGCGGGAGTGAGGGAGTGTTGTCTCTTTTCTCCCGGGTTACATTTCTGCAGACACTGTAATGTGCTCCACATCTGCTGGAATTCTTTCTGTTAATCCAGAAATTATTGCAGAAGTTCTGTTCATGCAGAAATGGTAACGTGAGTGACGTGTGTGTTTCCTCTCGGGTGGCTGTCAACAATTGCATATATGTGTCTATGCTTTTCACAAACAAGGGTTTTTGGAGACTATGGGTTGCAATCATGGCATAAACATATTCACTTTAGACTGCTGTTTCTAACAGCTGTGGTTTTAACACTGCAATTCTAGAGCCTCTTCTATTTGGAGGCGACTTAACTGCTGTTGTTTCTGAAGCCAGTACTATGTTCCAGAGAGACAGCGGCCACACGCATTTGAGTGTTTGCAGCTTCCTGCGCGCACATGCATGCAAGGTGTGCTTCCGCCTTCAAGGGCGGAAACAGACAAATACAGAGGGAAATAGCATGGGAATATGTGTTTGCGTTTTTTAATGTGTGTGTAATGTGCTTCTTAGCTTTAACATTTATTTGCTGCAGGTTAGCAGACCCACTTACAAGCAGGCTTCTGGTGTTCCACTTGAGAATATAGGGTTACAGAGTCAACAAAAGCGGTATATGTGCACAATGCATCAGCCTACCTCCACATTCCAGCCACTGATTATAAAGTTACTTTGAAACCTCTGTGATTACTTTCTCAACAGTCTGCTTTATGATTTGAAGCGTTCTTTAATCAAATACTCGAGAATGCTGTAACCTAACCTTTGGCTTTAGGAAGAGATGTAAACGTGCTGAAGGCTGACTTTGGGTTAAACCCGGAGCTGTGTAGAGCGCTTACTTTGGCGGAACCGTCTCAGCTCCTGCTTAGTTTCCGTCGGTCCGTTTACGTGGGTACCCAGGCCTCCTTTACCTAAGATTTGCTGTTGCTCAGTCATGTCTGCCTCTTCTGCGACTCAGGGACTGGAGCCCGCCAGGCCCTTGTGTCCGTGGAGTGTTCTAGGCAAGAACACCGAAATGGGCTGCCGTTTCCTCCTCCAGGGGACCTTCCCAGCCCAGGGATCGAGTCTGCGTCACCTACATCGTCAGGGCATTGTTTACTACTGAGCCACCGAGGAAGCCCGTTATTACCCTCTGGCCTCCCTTTAAAAATATGCAGGATGCATTTCTTATCAAAGTGAGATCCCAGTATATGTAGTGTTTTTCAGTCTTGCTAGGTTATTGAATGGGGCTCTCCTAGTGACTCAGACAGTAAAGAATCTGCCTGCCATGCGGGAGACCCAAGTTCAATCCCAGGCCGGGAAGATCCCCAGGAGGAGGGCTTGGCAGCCACTCCAGTGTTCTTGCCTGGAGAATCCCTTGGACAGAGGAGCCTGGTGGGTTGCAGTCCATGGGGTCACAAAGAATTGGACACGACTGAGTGACTACACTAATACTTTTCCTCTTAATTTGTTTTATTTTTTGTGTATTTACTATTTTAACTACCTAGACTAATAAAATTGTACATATTACTATTAATATCATTATAGCTTTGGCATATTTGTTTTTCAAGTTTGCTTGTTTATTTTCCATCAGTCATTTCAAAAATTCTTTTACTTGGTGTTGCCTGCCTATCTTTTGAGCCTACGACATAAAGCACTACAGTATTTCTTTACTATGTATAAATATATGTAATTATATAATGATATATAATAATACATTATATATAGTTTTAATATATATTTATATATAACAGATAATATGATACATTATAATATACTTAATATTACATAATGCATTATAATGTTATATTATTTAATATATCATCTGCAAACATCTGGTATAATATGTAATAATTATAACATGATTATATGATAGTGTTATATGATGCACGCTTTATAGCATTTAAAATTCATTTTAACTTATTTTATCTCTTGCCTCCATTGTGTTTTTATCCTTAGCCTCCTAAAAATTGCTTTTTACTGTTTAGCATAGTGAAAGTGATGGCAGTCCACTCCAGTGTTCTGTCTGGAGAATCCCATGGACAGAGGAGCCTGGCAGGCTGCAGTCCATGGGGTCGCACGAGTTGGACACGATTTAGTGACTAAACCACACAGTTAAAGTTAAAAGTGAACGTGTTAGCTGCTCAGTGATGTCCGATTCTTTGTGACGCCATGGACTGTAACCTGCCAGGCTCCTCTGTCCGTGGGGTTCTCTGGGCAAGCATACTGGAGTGGGTTGCCATGCCCTCCTCCAGGGGATCTTCCCCACCCAGGGATCGAACCTGGGTCTTCTTCATTGCAGGTGGATTCTTTACTGTCTGAGCCACCGTACGGTTACACACGTTTTAACGTCTGCTTTTTACTCTTGAAACACTGTCTCGCTGTTTACCTCCTTACTGTCTGCCTCTGTGTCTGCCTCTCTCCGTGCGGCTTCCTCTTTTGACCTACTTAAGTGAAAGCAGCGTCCGAGGAGGTCAGGATCAGCTGTGAGGTGGCTCTCTTCCAGTGGGTTTCGTGACGGCTTCCCTAGCAGCTCTGTGCATCTTTACCTCTGCATGTTGAATCCTGCTCACAAAATGATAGCCTGGGGGAAAAAAGAGGTTAAATTCAAAGTATAAAGCTGTATTTAGATTTGAATACAACAATTCCCACCACCAAACCACTACAGGACATTCTAGAATTTCTAGTCCACGGGATTTGTTTTTGCTTATTGTCATTGTTGGGTTTGGGTTAGGGTGAGGGTTATGAATAGAAATATTGTAAAGGGCCAAAAATTAACTCACTCATAAAATATTTATTAAGCAAGTACTGTACTTCAGGTACGGACTTGTATCTATTGTACTTGAGCCACCAGGGAGCCCAGAAAGTCACAGGGAGTCTCTTCCGAGGTTAAAAATACTTTAATAGGGCTGCGGATGAATTTTTGTCCCCGTGTGCACCAGCAAGGATCTTACTGCACATTTGCAACCACCAAGGTAGCATGCTCTCAGAAGATCATCCCATTTCTTTCCGTGAACATTTGCTTGTGCGGGTTGATACTGTGTGCTTCCAACTAGCTGGAGGCTTAATTAGTTGCTGTGCAAATTGGCAGGCAGTTAAGTTACTATTTAACATTTGGCCCAAAACGAATATTTTAAACTTATAACTTTTTTTTTTTTTACCAGAGTTACTATCTTAAATTTTCTTCTTCGAAACTTAACAAAATTAAAACTTCAAAGAGAGGCTTAAATTTTAAGAATTCATATATTATTTAAAATGTGAAAACCAGAGAAAAAATCAAAACTTGAAAATGATTTTAAAAGATGAAAAGCAGAGAGACTCCTTCTATTTCACATCCTTCTTTCACCTCAGTTCCCTAAGACACCGTACGTGACGGGAGACGTCAGCCTTGGTCTTGGAGCTGCAGTTCCGAGCTTGTGTCTTTAGGTGTGCTAGGACAAATCTGTGAACTCTTGTCTCCACGTTTTCAAAGAGGCAAAAATAGTGCTGCTCTGATTTAATAATTTTGTGAGAATGAATAGGTGTGAAGCATTTAGCAAATTATATGCTGATAAACACAGCTTAAGTGTTACTAAGGCCATTCACTTAATACATTTTTCATGGCAGAAGGATGAGGCTCAGATCTTTCAGGAGTCAGCTCACAAGTCCAGTTGCTCTTATTAACTGCTCTTTTCTCTAGAACATTCTGTATCCTGACTCTGTATCAAACCGGAAAACCGTCAGTTGTAGAGATGACAGCTGCTCTGATAGGTGACTCTGTTGCATCTTCTTTCCTGAAAAATATTGCACTTGATAGAACATGATGTTAAATACTACTTCTTACACACATCACACACAGATTGCACATGTGAACCCTTGTGTGTTTATCAAAGGACCCATTTGTTGCAGCTTGCCTACAAGATGATATACAAAGATGTAATTTCAAAGCAGCATGCAATGCCGCATATTCAAGGAGAATCAGCTCCTTTACTCTTTTTGTCTCCACTGAAGTGCCCAGTTTAAAGGCTTGCTGTTCAGGCTTTATACTGAGTATAATCTGGTGTACGCCAACTGATATTACAGACAGCCCATATCCACCAGCTTCTCCAAACTCTCTCACGCGACCTGATGTCTACAGAACAGTGACACAGAGCAGTAGGTGGGGCTGCGAATTTCAGGCTGACGGGAGCCAACCCCCCAGACCTGCCTCAGCCACTCATGCGAGCTAGGACGTGCGACAATGGGCTACACTTGAATCTTGTTTCATCCAGCCCTGGAAAGGAGAAAAGACAATGTTACCAAAAGCGCATCTGAGCGTGAGCCTGAGGCCAGGCCCAGGCTCTCAGGGATCTCTGTGAGCCTGCGTCACAGAGGCGTGGGCGCAGAGAGCAAGCTGGACATGCAGAGTGAAGGGACTGGAAACTCAGCCTGACGGGGGATTCAGCAGCAGCCAGTAAGCTTAGGGATGCGGTCTGCTTGCTGCAGCCTAGCTTATGGGCTACACTGGAGGACGTCGTAAGTGTCAGACAGACCCGGAGCAGAATCTTGAGTCTGCAGCCTTGCAGAGTGACACTCCATCTGGATTCTGAATCCTTCATCCAAGGTGAAAATCAGGTTTCATCAGAGCTGTCCACAGACATCCCTTGAAAAGGTGGCCATCTCTCTTGAATGTCCAACCAGTTCCATTTTCGTAAAGCAGTACAGTAGATAGAGGGTTTGTACTTAAGTGCTGTGTTGTCTAAAGTGAAGTGAAGTCACTCAGTTGTGTCCTACTCTTTGCGACCCCATGGGCTATAGCCTACCAGGCTCCTCCTCCAGGCAAGAGGACTGGAGTGGGTTGCCATTTCCTTTTCCAGGAGATCTTCCCGACCCAGGGTTTGAACCCCAGTCTTGAGCATTGTAGGCAGATGCTTTACCGTCTGACCCACCAGGGAAGTCCAAGTATTGTCCAAATGTAAAATATGTTCATTATACCATGGTTGAATGCTCTCTGGATGGGGTTGAGAAGTCATTGAGGGGAAAACATATCCTAATCCAGAAATTTGTGCCTTTTCCACACCCCTGTCCACTCACTGATTTTGTGATGGCCCGTACACCCTCAGTAGGTTCAGACTTCCATTTCATTTCTAAAGGATCCTGTCACTCCGCCTCTCCTTCCTTCCCTGCAAAGCAGAGATGTCAAGTAGATAGTTAAATGTAAAACTAGATTCCATCTTTCATCCAGCCAGCCAGATAAAAAGGATTTAACATAAGCACTCTTGTGCTCTTGAGAGACACAGTTTGGGGAAAAGATTAAACATTAAAAAAAAAAAATTTGGATTATAGTTGCTTTACAATGTTGTGTTAGTTTCTGCTGTCCAGTAAAGTGGGTCCGTTATACAAATACATATTGTTGTTTTTCAGTTGCTAACTTATGTACAATTCTTTGTGACTCCATGGACTGCACCATGCCAGGCTTCCCTGCCCTTCAGTGTCTCTTAAAGTTTGCTCAAATGTATGTCCATCAAGTCAGTGATGCCATCAACCATCTCATCTTCTGTCATCACCTTCTCCTCCTGCCCTCAATCTTACCGAGCATCAGGGTCTTTTCCAGTGAGTCAGCTCTTCACATCAGGTGGCCAAAATATTGAAGCTTCAACATCAGTCAATTCAGTTTAGTTTAGTCACTTAGTCATGTCCAACTCTTTGTGACCCCATGGACCAAAGCACGCCAGGCCTCTCTGTCTATCACCAACTCCCGGAGTTTACTCAAACTCACGTCCATCGAGTTGGTGATGCCATCCAAACATCTCACCCTCTGTCGTCCCCATCTCCTCCCGCCTTCAATCTTTCCCAGCATCACGATCTTTTCAAATGAGTCAGTTCTTCACATCAGGTGGCCAAAGTATTGACGTTTCAGCTTTAGTATCAGGCCTTCCAATGAATATTCTGGACTGATTTCCCTTAGGATGGACTGGTTGGATCTCTTTGCAGTCCATCAGACTCTCAAAAGTCTTCTCTAACACCACAGTTAAAAAGCATCAATTCTTCAGCTCAGCTTTCTTTAGAGTCCAACTCTCACATCCATACATGACTACTGGGAAAACCATAGCTATGACTGGATGGACCTTTGTTGGCAAAGTAACATCTCTGCTTTTTAATATGCTGTTTAGGTTGGAGAAGGTGATGGCACCCCACTCTAGTACTTTTGCCTGGAAAATCCCATGGATGGAGGAGCCTGGTAGGCTGCAGTCCATGGGGTCACGAAGAGTCAGACATGACTGAGCGACTTCACTTTCCACTTTCATGCATTGGAGAAGGAAATGGCAACCCACTCCAGTGTTCTTGCCTGGAGAATTCCAGGGATGGCAGAGCCTGGTGAGCTGCCATCTATGGGGTTGCACAGAATCAGGCAAGACTGAAGTGACTTAGCAGCAGCAGGTTGGTCATAACTTGTCTTCCAAGGCACAAGCATCTCTTAATTTGATGGTTGCAGTCAGCATCTGCAGTGATTTTGGAGCCCCCCAAAATAAAGTCTGACACTGTTTCCATTGTTTCCCCATCTATTTGCCATGAAGTGATGGGACCAGATGCCATGATCTTCGTTTTCTGAATGTTGAGCTTTAAGCCACCTGTTTCACTATCCTCTTTAACTTTCATCAAGAGGCTCTTTAGTTCTTCTTTGCTTTCTGCCATAAGGGTGGTGTCATCTGCATATATGAGGTTATTGATATTTCTCCCAGCAATCTTGATTCCAGCTTGTGCTTCATCCAGCCCAACATTTCTCATGTTGTACTCTGCATATAAGTTAAATAAGCAGGGTGACAATATATAGCCTAGATGTACTCCTTTCCTGATTTGGAACCAGTCTGTTGTTACATGTCCAGTTCCAACTGTTGCTTCTTGACCTGTATACAGATTTCTCAGGAGGCAAGTCAGGTGGTCGGGTATTCCCATCTCTTGAAGAATTATCCACAGTTTGTAGTGATCCACACAGTCAAAGGCTTTGGCGTAGTCAATGAAGCAGAAGTAGATGTTTTTCTGGAACTCTTGCTTTTTTGATAATCCCAACGGATGTTGACAGTTTAATCTCTGGTTCCTCTACCTTTTCTAAATCCAGCTTGAACACCTGGAAGTTCACATACTGTTGATGCCTGGCTTGGAGAATTTTGAGCATTACTTTGCTCGCATGTGAGATGAGTGCAATTGTGTGGTAATCTGAGCATTCTTGCATCAGCATCAGTCAGTGGTGTGTATATGTCAATCAGAATCCCAATTTATCCTTTCCCCACATTTCCTCCCTGGTTACCAGGATTTAAGAAAATAATTATAATAACATGATTAGTACCAAAATAGGATTATGGACAAGATATTGAAAGTATATGGAGAAGGAGTAATTTCTAAGGTGACATTTGTCCTAAGCCTTAGCTAAAGGGTGCCCACAAACCTCAGAAAGATCGTAGCACCTGGGGCCTTTGGATAGCCTGACAGGATCATCTGTGTATGGGTGAAGATTGGCTGGGATCACAGCTCAGAAGCTTTCAAGGGTCAGCCTGCTTTTTCTCCAGAATTTAGACTTTGTTCTACCAAGCTCTTAACAGAGGCGTGATTTTTTTGACATTGACTTAGAGTCTTTCTGGCTTGAGATATATGGTGATTTGCATCCTATTTGCATGCTTTAATTTAAAAGGCTCAGCATCGTGAAGATGCAGCCTGAAGGCAGATGCAGCATGGGGTCCTGCCTCTCTGAGTGCATCTGAAATCCACCCCCTGCCAATGGAAGAGCTGGTGTACACAACGCCCTCTCTCGTCATCTCAGCTGACAGGAGTTAGCATTTGACCTTGCTTCTTCAGAGTAACTCAGACACAGAGCCAGAATTTTCACAGTGTGTTACTTTTTATATTTTTGAAAACAACTACATGAAATTGAAAGACGCTTACTCCTTGGAAGGAAAGTTATGACCAACCTAGATAGCATATTCAAAAGCAGAGACATTACTTTGCCAACTAAGGTCCGTCTAGTCAAGGCTATGGTTTTACCTGTGGTCATGTATGGATATGAGAGTTGGACTGTGAAGAAGGCTGAGCGCAGAAGAATTGCTACTTTTGAACTGTGGTGTTGGAGAAGACTCTTGAGAGTCCCTTGGACTACAAGGAGATCCAACCAGTCCATTCTAAAGGAGATCAGTCCTGGGTGTTCTCTGGAAGGAATGATGCTAAAGCTGAAGCTCCAGTACTTTGGCCACCTCATGCGAAGAGTTGATTCATTGGAAAAGACTCTGATGCTGGGAGGGATTGAGGGCAGGAGGAGAAGGGGACGACCGAGGATGAGATGGCTGGATGGCATCACTGACTCGATGGACCTGAGTGTGAGTGAACTCCGGGAGTTGGTGATGGACAGGGAAGCCTGGCGTGCTGCGATTCATGGGGTCGCAAAGAGTCGGACACGACTGAGTGACTGAACTGAGTGAACTGACTGACTGGAGTTGATTTAATACTAGTTAGTTTATTCTGTGAATCATTTATACATGTCCATGCATCCAGCCCGTTTTAGATTCTTTCCCCATATAGGGCATTATAGAGTATTGAGCAGCGTTCCCTGTGCTATACACTAGGTCCTTATTAATTATCTATTTTAAAAATTGTGCTTGCCTGGTAAAGAATCTGCCTGCAATGCAGGAGACCCCGGTTCAATTCCTAAGTTGGGACGTTCCCCTTGAGAAGGGATAGGCTACAACTGCAGTATTCCTGAACTTCCCTGGTGGCTCAGATGGTAAAGAATCCGCCTGCAATGTGGGAGACCTCGGTTTGGTCCCTGGGCATGGCAAGCCACTGCAATGTCTTGCCTGGAGAATTCCATGGACTGAGGAGCCTGGCGTGCTGCAGTCCATGGGGTCACAAAGAGCTGGACACAACTCAGTGACTAAAACTGCACAACTCAGCATTTTAAAACTTAACTGCTTTATTGAGGCCTAATCCACACGCCACACGATTCACCCACGTTTGAACCACTGAAAGTGTACAGCTAGGTGGTGTTTGGCATGTCCACAGAGCTGGGCACACAGCATCCAATGGTTCAGAGCCCTCCCCTAAGAAGCCCCACTCCCACGAGTGGGCAGTCTCTCTTACGCGAAGCCCCTCTCCCCTGGCAGCCGCTGAGACATCCTGTCTCACTGATTTGCCTTTGCTGGGTGGTTGATGCAGACGGGGTCACATAATCCCGGGTGTTTTCTGACTGATTTCTCTTGCCTAGCTTAATGTCTTCAGGGTTCATTCATGATGTGACATGTACCGTGATTTTATTCCTCTCTAACCAGAGTAATTATCCATCACACGCTTAGATCACACTTTCTTTTTCCTTTTTTTTTTTTTTGGTGGGGGGCGTGTTCATTATTACATTGAATCCTTTTCTTTCATTAGTATGGTGGGTTAGTAGAATTCGCTTTTTGTAATTAATTTCAATTGTCTTGCAAATTAATTTTTAAAACCTTTTATTTTGTATTGGGGTATGGCTGATTAACAGTGCCGTGATAGCTCCAGGTGAATAGTGAAGGGATTCAGCCTTGCATATACATGTATCCGTTCTCCCNTCCTTTTCTTTCATTAGTATGGTGGGTTAGTAGAAATCGCTTTTTGTAATTAATTTCAATTGTCTTGCAAATTAATTTTTAAAACCTTTTATTTTGTATTGGGGTATGGCTGATTAACAGTGCCGTGATAGCTCCAGGTGAATAGTGAAGGGATTCAGCCTTGCATATACATGTATCCGTTCTCCCCCAACCCCCCTCCCGTCCAGGCTGCCACGTGACACTGAGCAGAGTGCCCTCTGTCATACAGTAGGTCCTTGCTGGTGATCCGTTTTAGATACAGCGGTGGGTACACGTCCATCCCAGACTCCCCAACTGTCCCTTACCCCCTCACAAGCTGAATTCATTCTCTAACTTCCTGAGCCTATGCTGTTTATAAATAAGTTAATTTGTACCATTTCTTTTTAGATTCTACATATAAGGTGGTCGGGGGGAAGCTTACCTTTCTTTGTGAAACAAAGTGTTATTTGCTGTCATATCTGACTCTGTGACCCCATGGACTGTAGCCCATCAGGCCCCTCTGTCCATAGGAGTCTCCAGGCAAGAATACCGGCCTACGTAGTTTCAAAAAGTTAAAGAATATTAAGAATACTGGCCATTTCCTCCTCCAGGGGATCTTCCTGACCCGGGGATCGAACCCGGGTCTCCTGCACTGATGGCAGAGTCTTTACTCACTGAGCTATGAAGGACACCGTCATACAGGGGATGCCCTACTCTATTTCTTCTCTATTTTAACTTCACTCAGTATGACAATCACTGGGTCCATCCACGTTGCTGCTTTACCTTTTGATGGTCAATGTGTTTGGCTTTTTCTACTTTGGAGATGTTATCGACATCACTGCTATGAACATTTGTGTCCTGGTTTTGGTCTAGACACCTGTTTTCTTTCCTCTGTGGTGTGTGTGGAATCGGACAGGATGGGGAGGCTGAGTCCCAGGTTAACTCTGAGTTTAACTTTTTGAAAAACTGTATTAAAATATTTTCCGAAGTGGCTGCACCAACTTATTGGCTATTAGGTTTAGGACTATTTACTCTCAGCTACCAGGTCAAAACTTACTCATAAAGGGTCCTTAGGTTGATACTCTTAGCAGATAGTCTTCTCATAGAATAAAGTAACTGAGTATATGTTTTTAACAAACATAGGACATAATCAAGCATAAAGTATGACCATTAACTCGTCCTAATAACGTATGATGGAGAAGGCGATGGCGCCCACTCCAGTGCTCCTGCCTGGAAATCCCCATGGACGGAGGAGCCTGGTGGGCTGCAGTCCATGGGGTTGCTAGGAGTCGGACACGACTGAGCGACTTCCCTTCCACTTTTCACTTTCATGCATTGGAGAAGGAAATGGCAACCCACTCCAGTGTTCTTGCCTGGAGAATCCCAGGGATGGGGGAGCCTGGTGGGCTGCCGTCTATGGGGTCGCACAGAGTCGGACACGACTGAAGCGACTTAGCAGCAGCAGCAGCAATAACATATGAAGTTGTTTTAGTTTTAGAACAAGGCGTAAAGAACAATAATATTTAGTAAGAGTAATTTTTTTCTTCCTCTTTTCACTTGTGGTTTTAAAGCGAAAGCCTCCATCTGTTTCTTAATGCTGAGTCACATTTCTTAGACTTTACACAGCTACTTGGTGATTGAGAGTTCAAAATTTCCCACAGTCTTTTTTCCTACATTACTAGCTTTTATCTTAATCTCTTTTTCAGCTGTTTAAAGTTTAGTTGCATTTTTTTTTCCCCTCCCAAGAGTCTCAGAAACGTTCTTTTCTGGACCACATCATTCCTTTCTTCCTGGCCTAGCGGGATGAGGGGAGGCGAGAGAAGGGTGTGCCCATGCCGTCCTGGTATGATTCCTGGTATAACTTTCCAAATACAGAAAATTATTTTCCTCATATATCATATCTAATTTAGATGACAGGCTTTGGTAATGGAATGGATAGTGATGAATTATCTGTGGGTAATTCTCAAATTATTAATCACTTCCTTAGAAACTGTGGGACATATAGCTAAGTTTTTATAAAAATGTTTCTCAAAACATCATTTTATTTTAGAGCTGAAATGGATTTCAGAAATCATGGAATGAGATACCTTATTAAAAAATCATAACCACTTTTTAAAATTAATCACTTAGCTCACACTTGCACTAAATTTTTTTTGTTTAATGTTAGAGGTTAAAAAATAAGATTTTTACGTAACTGAGATCACACACTGATGCTGGATCTTTCTCTGCCTGCGTTTATGATAAATTCTTCCTTTCTGAGCATCATTTTATTTCCTTGGTGGTCTCATTGGTTCATTCATTCATTCAAGAAATATTCAATATTTATTGGGAATCTGTCATGTTTCAAGTAAATTCTTAGATGCTGAGAATCAGCAGAGAGCAGAACTACCAAAACCCTTGCCTTATAGAGTTTACATTCCGCTGGGGTGAGGAGATGAGAATAAACAACAGTTAGGTGGTTTAGGTTTCGGAGCATTTGAATGTGATAAACTCTATGGAGAGAAAGAAAGCAGGGACGAGAAAGAGGCATTGCAGGCGTGGGAGAGGGATACAGTTTCATCCAGGATAGAGACAACGCTTCACAGAGAAGGCAATGCAGACTACAGATGGGGAGAGGAGGCTTTCTGTGGTTATCTGGGGAAGAGTGTTCCGGATAGATGAAACAGCAAACTCAGAGTTCCTGACCTGGGATCATGCTCTGGGTTCTTGAAGAAGAACAAGAAGGCCAGAGCAGCATGGTTGCTGTAGAGAACAGAAGGGAAGACAGTAAAAGAAAAAGTCAAATAGATGATAGGAGCCACACCAGAGAGTCTTCTGGCCATTGCAAAGACATCCATCCTCCATCCATTAAAATTTTTTATATAGAGATAAAATTCACATGACTTAATGCACTGTTTAAAAGTGTACAATGTGGAGTGTGTGCAAGTTTTGTGCAACCATTACAGCTTGCAAATTTCTTAATATTCCCATCACTACTGAAAGAAGTACTATACCTCTGAATTCCACTTTTCCTCTATTCCCTGACCACCTCTAATCAGTCAACTTTCTGCCTCTGTGGAGTTGGCTGATGTGCTAAATGGAATCATACAACATGTGGTCTTTTGTGACTAACTTCTTCCTCTTAGTATAACACTTTCAGGGTTTACTCATACTGTAACATTGACAGGTATCATTACTTCACTTCTTTATATTGCTGAATAATATTCCCTTGTATGGACAAACTTGTATCCATTCATTAGTTAGTAGATATTTGGGTTGTTTCCACCTTATGGTTCGGAGAAGGCAACGGCACCCTACTCCAGTACTTTTGCCTGGAAAATCCCATGGATGGAGGAGCCTGGTAAGCTGCAGTCCATTGGGTCGCGAAGAGTCGGACACGACTGAACGACTTCCCTTTCACTTTTCATTTTGATGCATTGGAGAAGGACATGGCAACCCACTCCAGTGTTCTTGCCTGGAGAATCCCAGGGATGGGGGAGCCTGGTGGGCTGCCGTCTATGGGGTCGCACAGAGTCGGACACGACTGAAGCGACTTAGCAGCAGCAGCAGCAATAACATATGAAGTTGTTTTAGTTTTAGAACAAGGCGTAAAGAACAATAATATTTAGTAAGAGTAATTTTTTTCTTCCTCTTTTCACTTGTGGTTTTAAAGCGAAAGCCTCCATCTGTTTCTTAATGCTGAGTCACATTTCTTAGACTTTACACAGCTACTTGGTGATTGAGAGTTCAAAATTTCCCACAGTCTTTTTTCCTACATTACTAGCTTTTATCTTAATCTCTTTTTCAGCTGTTTAAAGTTTAGTTGCATTTTTTTTTCCCCTCCCAAGAGTCTCAGAAACGTTCTTTTCTGGACCACATCATTCCTTTCTTCCTGGCCTAGCGGGATGAGGGGAGGCGAGAGAAGGGTGTGCCCATGCCGTCCTGGTATGATTCCTGGTATAACTTTCCAAATACAGAAAATTATTTTCCTCATATATCATATCTAATTTAGATGACAGGCTTTGGTAATGGAATGGATAGTGATGAATTATCTGTGGGTAATTCTCAAATTATTAATCACTTCCTTAGAAACTGTGGGACATATAGCTAAGTTTTTATAAAAATGTTTCTCAAAACATCATTTTATTTTAGAGCTGAAATGGATTTCAGAAATCATGGAATGAGATACCTTATTAAAAAATCATAACCACTTTTTAAAATTAATCACTTAGCTCACACTTGCACTAAATTTTTTTTGTTTAATGTTAGAGGTTAAAAAATAAGATTTTTACGTAACTGAGATCACACACTGATGCTGGATCTTTCTCTGCCTGCGTTTATGATAAATTCTTCCTTTCTGAGCATCATTTTATTTCCTTGGTGGTCTCATTGGTTCATTCATTCATTCAAGAAATATTCAATATTTATTGGGAATCTGTCATGTTTCAAGTAAATTCTTAGATGCTGAGAATCAGCAGAGAGCAGAACTACCAAAACCCTTGCCTTATAGAGTTTACATTCCGCTGGGGTGAGGAGATGAGAATAAACAACAGTTAGGTGGTTTAGGTTTCGGAGCATTTGAATGTGATAAACTCTATGGAGAGAAAGAAAGCAGGGACGAGAAAGAGGCATTGCAGGCGTGGGAGAGGGATACAGTTTCATCCAGGATAGAGACAACGCTTCACAGAGAAGGCAATGCAGACTACAGATGGGGAGAGGAGGCTTTCTGTGGTTATCTGGGGAAGAGTGTTCCGGATAGACGAAACAGCAAACTCAGAGTTCCTGACCTGGGATCATGCTCTGGGTTCTTGAAGAAGAACAAGAAGGCCAGAGCAGCATGGTTGCTGTAGAGAACAGAAGGGAAGACAGTAAAAGAAAAAGTCAAATAGATGATAGGAGCCACACCAGAGAGTCTTCTGGCCATTGCAAAGACATCCATCCTCCATCCATTAAAATTTTTTATATAGAGATAAAATTCACATGACTTAATGCACTGTTTAAAAGTGTACAATGTGGAGTGTGTGCAAGTTTTGTGCAACCATTACAGCTTGCAAATTTCTTAATATTCCCATCACTACTGAAAGAAGTACTATACCTCTGAATTCCACTTTTCCTCTATTCCCTGACCACCTCTAATCAGTCAACTTTCTGCCTCTGTGGAGTTGGCTGATGTGCTAAATGGAATCATACAACATGTGGTCTTTTGTGACTAACTTCTTCCTCTTAGTATAACACTTTCAGGGTTTACTCATACTGTAACATTGACAGGTATCATTACTTCACTTCTTTATATTGCTGAATAATATTCCCTTGTATGGACAAACTTGTATCCATTCATTAGTTAGTAGATATTTGGGTTGTTTCCACCTTATGGTTCGGAGAAGGCAACGGCACCCCACTCCAGTACTTTTGCCTGGAAAATCCCATGGATGGAGGAGCCTGGTAAGCTGCAGTCCATTGGGTCGCGAAGAGTCGGACACGACTGAACGACTTCCCTTTCACTTTTCATTTTGATGCATTGGAGAAGGACATGGCAGCCCACTCCAGTGTTCTTGCCTGGAGAATCCCAGGGACGAGGAAGCCTGGTGGGCTTCCGTCCATGGGGTCACACAGAGTCGGACACGACTGAACTGACTTAGCAGCAGCAGCAGCACCACCACCACCACCTTTTGGTCATTATGAAGTGCTGCTATGAACATTCATGTACATGTTTGTGCGTAAAAACATTTTCTCATTTACCTTGGGTATGTACTTAGAAGTGGGATCGCTGAGTCATGTTAACTCTATGTTGAACTATTTGAGAAGCTACCCGTCTTTTCCACAGCACTGCACCATTCTGTATTCTACCAGCAATGTATGAGGATCCCAATCTCTCCAAAGCATTGCTAAAAATTGTTTTCTGGTTTTTTTTTTTTAATTTTAACTTTTCATTGTTATTATAGCCACAGTGTGAAATGATATCTCATGTGGTTTTATCTGCATTTCTCTAATGACTTGTAAAGCGGGCCAGCTTTCCAAGCATTGATTGGCCATTTGTGTCTTAGCTGAAGACGTTCTATGCAAATCGCTTATTGTCCTGTCTGTTGTTGAGTTCTAGGAGTTCTCTATATGCTCTCTGCTCTAGACTCTTATCGGATAATTGATTTGACAATACTTTCTCCCATTTTGTGGGTTGTTTTCTTCATTTTTTGGATAGTATCTTTGACATATAAAAGTTTTTTTTTCCTTTGAGGAAGTCCAACTTATTTATTTTTGATCCTTATGCTTTTGATATCATTTTAAAGAAACCATTGCTTAATGCAAGGTCACAAGTCTTTGCGACTATCTTTCTTAATGGCAGGGCACCCCACTCCAGTATTCGTGCCTGGAGAATCCCATGGGCAGAGAAGCCTAGTTGGCACCGTCCATGGGGCTGCAAAGATTCAGACACGACTGAAGCGACTTAAGAGTGCGTGCATTCCTCACAGGAGAGCCTGCATTTACGCTGTTGATCCATTTTGAGTGGCACGTGGCATGAAGCAGGGGTCCAACTTTATTCTTTGGCATGTGGCTATCTGTTCTTCCCAGGATCATTTGTTGAAGAGCCTGTTATTCATGCTTTGAATGATCTTTTCATCCTTGTCAAAATTACTTATCCGTAGACATGTGAGTTTATTTCTCAGTTTATTTCATGGATCTGTGTGTCTATCTTTATGCCACACCGTTTTGATTACTGTGGCTTTTTAGCAAGTTTTCAGATCAGGGGGTATGAATGCTCCACAACATTCTTCTTTTACAGTATTGAAAAGCATTATTGGGATCCCTTTATTTCTATATGAAATTTTGCTCAGCTTATCAATTCTTCAGAAAAAAAAAAAGCTACTGGAATTTTGATAGATTTCGCATTTAAGCTGTAAATCACTTCCAGGAATAATCTTAGCAACATTAAGTCCTCCAATCCATTAATTTGAAAAATGTCTTTCTGTGTTTAGGTATTTTAAGATTTCCTGCAGCAGTGCTTTATAGCTGTCAGTGTACAAGTCTCACACCTCAGTATTTTATTATTTTTATGCCTTTTCATTTTGCTTTCAGATTTTTCATTGCCAGAATATAAAAAACACAACTGATTTTTGCACATTGATCTTGTATTCTGCAAATTTGCTGAACTAGTTTATTAGATCTGTTTTTGGAAGGTAGATTCTTTGGGGTTTTCTATATAAAAGGTGGTAAAGGTAAAGTCGCTCAGTCGTGTCCAACTCTCTGCGACCCCATGGGCTGTAGCCTACCAGGCTCCTCTGTCCATGGGATTTTCCAGGCAGTAGTACTGGAGTAGACTGCCATTTCCTTCTCCATGGGATCTTCCCAACCCAGGGATCGAGCCCGGGTCTCCCACATTGTAGACAGATGCTTAACCATCTGAGCCACCAGGGAAGTCCACATATATAAGATGATGTCACCTGAAAAGAGAGGGAGTTTTATTTCTTTCTTTGGAATATGGCTTTTGTTTCTTTTTCTTGTTTAGTGGTCCTGGCTAGAATCTTTAGTAGTCTTGAACAGCAGTAGCAAGAGAGACATCATTGTTTTGTCCCTGATCTAAAGGAGAAAGCTTCCAGCTGGACGTTCACTTTTACTTGGGGTGAAATAAGGAGTTGTTGTGGTCCTTTGAGAAGAGTGATGGTTTATAACTCTTATTTTAAAAGGATATCCTTGTCTCTTTTATGTTTTAAATGATTATAATTTATAAAAGTAATGCTAAAAACCTTAGTAACAATGTAAAGCTTGTATTAAAATCTAATTTGGTTCATTAAACAATATAGTAATGTTACCACACAAAAATGTTAATGTATTCCTCTATTCTAAATACTAGGAAATTTCTAAATTAAATATATAGTGTGTCCTAGTCATACACATTGTCTTAGCTATAACATTTTGTAGAAATAAAACATTGCTACCATATGATTCTGCAATGTCCTATTGAAATTATGTAATTTTTTGCACTTAGTTCTTGATGATAAAGAAATCTCCTTTATCAGTTCAGTTCAGTCGCTCAGTCATGTCCAACTCTTTGCAGCCCCATGAATTGCAGCATGCCAGTCCTCCCTGTCCATCACCAACTCTCGGAGTTCACTCAGACTCACGTCCATCAAGTCTGCTGCTGCTGCTGCTGCTAAGTCGCGTCGGTAGTGTCCTACTCTGTGCGACCCCATAGACGGCAGCCCACCAGGCTCCCTCATCCCTGGGATTCTCCAGGCAGGAACACTGGAGTGGGTTGCCATTTCCTTCTCCAGTGCGTGAAAGTGAAAATTGGAAGTGAAGTCGCTCAGTCATGTCCGACTCCTTGTGACCCCATGGACTGCAGCCTACCAGGCTCCTCCGTCCATGGGATTTTCCATGCAAGAGTACTGGAGTGGGTTGCCATTGCCTTCTCCAGTCCATCGAGTCAGGTGTCAATAAAAAAAATCTGAAAAAATCTTGCCATTGATGATGGCTTTCCTAATTAATCATTATGTGATTCTACATGTGATGCTATATCAATAAGCCAGTTTTCTTTTTTATAAGAATTCCAACGTCTATCTCAGTATTNGTTGCCATTGCCTTCTCCAGTCCATCGAGTCAGGTGTCAATAAAAAAAATCTGAAAAAATCTTGCCATTGATGATGGCTTTCCTAATTAATCATTATGTGATTCTACAT
Organism: Neotragus moschatus; assembly: GCA_006410615.1. NCBI lineage: Eukaryota > Metazoa > Chordata > Mammalia > Artiodactyla > Bovidae > Neotragus > Neotragus moschatus. Next base: position 476,901 of record SJYA01003031.1, on the reverse strand, counting down.
GTGATGCTATATCAATAAGCCAGTTTTCTTTTTTATAAGAATTCCAACGTCTATCTCAGTATTTTCCTGAGGATAACAAAGAAGAATCTATAAAGTATATTTGAAAACTAATAAGGACCAAACAATTGTAGGATATTACTATTATCTTGCATCTTTGAAGGTTTCTTTGCCACACACTTGTTTAATTTTGTAAATATTTAGGTTTATATTCAAGAAAGTGCACTGTTAAGCTAGATAGATGATTCTGTAACAATGATGACATTTAGAGTCAGGACCTATAAAACTAGATAGCTAAATTGTGGTCTAACTAGGCAGAGCTATTCTGTATCTTGGAAAATTCAAAACAGCAAAAAATAATGAGACATAAAAGGAGTTGAAGAAACAGTCTTTGTCTCATTTTGAGTGATGCATTATCTATCATCTTGAGTGCATGCTATATCTTATAAAACCATGTACAGACTTCTTTGGCATTTACCATTCATCTGCACGTTTCAGTGATATTCACATCAATTCATAAGTCATCATATTTGGTGGCACCTTTTCTGTTAGCATATCAGAAATCTTAACAGGATATATTCCTTCAATAGAAATGGAACATCTGTGATGATGGGACCTTCAAAGATCGAAAGACAATTCCATCCAAATCCTATGAATTGGTTCACCATATCAATCCATCTGGACTGACTGATAAAAATATCTTTTAAGAGGAGCAGCTCAGGAAACTTCCTTCCTTATAAAGTCTGCAGTTTCAAAGGGCAAATCAGATGTTGTTCGCTTGCTTTTTTCTCAATTCTTTTGTTTCTAATTTTCTCTTATCCCCCCCCCNGATGCCATCATCTTCGTTTTCTGAATGTTGAGCTTTAAGCTAGCTTTTCCACTCTCCTCTTTCATTTTCATCAAGAGACTTTGTAGTTCCTCTTCACTTTCTGCCATAAGGCTGGTGTCATCTGCATATCTGAGGTTATTGATATTTCTTCTGGCAATCTTGATTCCAGTTGTGCTTCTTCCAGCCTAGCGTTTCTCATTAGGTACTCTGCATATGAGGTAAATAAATAAGCAGGGTGACAGTATACAGCCTTGACGTACTTCTTTTCCTATTTGGAACCAATCTGTTCTGTGTCCAGTTCTAACTGTTGCCTCCTGACCCGCATACAGGTTTCTCAAGAGGCAGGTCAGGTGGTCTGGTATTCCTATGTCTTTTAGAATTTTCCACAGTTCACCGTGACCCACACAGTCAAAGGCTTTGGCATAGTTAATAAAGCAGAAATAGAGGTTTTTTTCTGGAACTCTCTTGCTTTTTCAATGATCCAGCGGATGTTGGCAATTTGATCTCTGGTTCCTCTGCCTTTTCTAAAACCAGCTTGAACATCAGGAAGTTCACGGTTCACATACTGCTGAAGCCTGGCTTGGAGAAGTTTGAGCATTACTAGCGTGTGAGATGAGTGCAATTGGATGGTAGTTTGAGCATTCTTTGGCATTTCCTTTCCTTGGGATTGGAATGAAAACTGACCTTTTCCAGTGCTGTAGCCACTGCTGACTTCTCCAAATTTGCTGCCATGTTGAGTGCAGCACTTTCACAGCATCATCTTTCAGGATTTGAAATAGCTCAACTGGAATTCCATCACCTCCACTAGCTGTTTGTAGTGATGCTTTCTAAGGCCTACTTGAATTCACATTCCAGGATGTCTGGCTCTAGGTGAGTGATCAGACCATCATGATTATCTTGGTCATGAAGATTTTTTTTTTTTGGTACAGTTCTTATGTGTATTCTTGTCACCTCTTCTTTATGTCTTCTGCTTCTGTTAGGTCCAGACCATTTCTGTCTTTTATCGAGCCCATGTTTGCATGAAATGTTCTCTAGTTTTCTTGAAGAGATCTCTAGTCTTTCCCATTCTGTTGTTCTCCTCTATTCTTTTTGCATTGATTGCTGAGGAAGGCTTTCTTATCTCTCCTTGCTATTCTTTGGAACTCTGTATTCAGATGCTTATATCTTTCCTTTTCTTCTTTGCTTTTCTCTTCTCTTCTTTTCACAGCTATTTGTAAGGCCTCCTCAGACAGCCACTTTGCTTTTTTGCATTTCTTTTCCATGGGGATGGTTTTGCTCCCTGTCTGCTGTACAATGTCACGAACCTCAGTCCATAGTTCATCAGACACTCTATCAGATCTAGTCCCTTAAATCTTTCTCACTTACACTGTACAATCATAAGGGATTTGATTTAGGTCATACCTGAATGGTCTAGTGGTTTTCCCTACTTTCTTCAATTTAAATCTGAATTTGGCAACCTGAATGGGAACAGAGCTTGAAAAGAGTGGACACATATATCTATATGTGTGTGTGGCTGGATTACTTGGCCATGCACCTGAAACTAACACAACAGCGTTAATCAACTAGGAAAGTGTGAAGGTGTTACTTGCTCAGTTGTGTCAACTCTTTGTGACCCCATGGACTGTAGCCCTCCAGTCTCCTGTGTCCATGGGGCCTTCTAGGAAAGAATACTGGAGTGGGTGGCCGTTCCCCACCAGGAATGGAACCTGAGTCTCCCACGTTGCAGGCATATACTTTAACATCTGAGCCACCGAGGAAGCCAACTCTACTCCAATATACAGTCAACTATACTCTAATATACAATCAAGCATACTCTAGTGTACAATCAACTATACTCCCATATACAATCTACTGTACTCCAATATAAAATTTAAACAAAGAACTAAACTAGAGACATCCGTTTTGAGATCAAGGACATTTGAGGCTGAGGATACAGAGTAGGTCTCCACTCCCACTGGCCACCTGTTGGGCCCTACATCACTGCCTGGGGCCCTGGGGGCTCCTGCTGCCTTCCTTCGGCTTCTGGAGCCTCTGGTCTCCCTTCTTGGCCTGTTCCTCCTGCCACTCTCCATCTCTCTGCTGCCTCTCCAGCTCAAGCATCCTTTGGTCCAGTTCTGATCACCTCCTTCTGAGGGCTTCTGCAGTCATTCGCTAACCTGGCAACCTTCTTCCTTCCAAATTGCTGTCAGCAATAAGAATATCCTGAATTCCTGAAAAATTTTTCTTTGAAATTAAAGCAATCTAAAAGTATCTTCTCAAATCACATGATTCACATGGTGCCCAGTCCCCATGAAATGGTCCTGGTTTCAAGAGGGAAATTCAGAAGTTGGATAAGCTATTTCTTTTAACAGGTTCTCTCTCAAATACTTTTCAGCAGAACAATTGATGTTCTAATCTGCATCTGGTGTGCCCAACCCAAGGTGAGTTCAGCAGGTCAGTAACCAGGATCACTGAGTCTGAATCTACTGTTGACGTAATTGCCTCAAGCAGTCATAGATTAAGCACCTTCGGGAAACATCTCAGAAGTTGCAGTTAGATATTTCTGGGGTTTCTTAAGTTTTTGAAATCACTTGCCTATCTAGAATTTCTGATGCACACAAAACTTGGAAATTCTAGTTCAAATGATGTAAAGGTAGAAATAATTACTCACCTGATCCCTTGGGACATGAAGTGCTTTAATCAGGCCTTTATAGGACTTCATTTAAAAGGGACATTGGATCGTTTTTATGCATGACACTTTCAAGTAGCAGATCTTTGGAGGTGTGGTAAAGTTAGAATTTGAAGTGCAAGTATTTCTCTATTATTTTCTGGCGATGTCTCCTCGACCTCTTCAAAGATAGCAAATCCATTATTCCCTTCCCTCTCATGGTATGCAGCCTGGTTGCTCTGGTCCACAAATAATGTTGTTTTTTACCTTTTAACATCCAATGATTAACACAGAGTCTAACACACGAGGATTCAATCAAGCCCACTCGGAAAGTTTCAGGACCAAGTCAAGAGCTCAAATGGAGACTATACACCATACAATTCGATGCTTACAAGGTACCTCAAGTATCGCTGGCAGCCCCGTAGGCTGTATCCAAGGATTGCCCTTGTGACCTGAAGGGCAAGGGCTCTCCCCGCCTGAGTCAGCTCAGCCCTGCCAAGTAGCACAGATGTGCAGGAGCAGGGCAGACGCTATCCCCTAGGTCAGCCCCCTAAGTCCGCCCTTCGGGTCACAACTGAAGATGAAAGTCTCTCTGTCATGTTCAACTCTTTGTGACCCCGTGGACTATACAGTCTGTGGAATTCTCCAGGCCAGAATACTGGAGTGGGTAGCCTTTCACTTCTCCAGGGGATCTTCCCAACCCAGGGATCAAACCCAGGTCTCCCTCATTGCAGGCGGATTCTCCACCTGCTGAGCCACCAGGGAAGCCCTTGGGTGGTAGCTGGACCCGCCCAAATCTGGGAGCCCAGTGGGGAGGCAACCTTTATCCCCAGCCTCATTTTGTGGGCTCAGGATTTCCAGCCAGTCTGAAGCATTTCCTCTTCAGAGAGGGAGGCAGTATCTGGGGGGACTTTTCTGTGGAGACTCACATTTGGTGACTTGACATCATTTGGTGTTTTGAAAACAAGCCTCTTTCTCTGGTTTCCAGAGCGAGGCTGTGATCTTTTACCTCAACACACAGAACCACACCTGCACATAGACACACGTAAGTGCATATGCACACGCAAAACTGCATATGCACACACAAAACCTACATGTACATGCACACACACATAGACATATACGCACACACAGAACCTACATGCACACACAGACACATGCACACACAAAACACACATACATAGACATATACGCACACACAGAACCTACATGCACACACAGACACATCCACACACAAAACACACATACATAGATATATACGCACACACAGAACCTACATGCACACAGACACACACGTACACACGCACACACACACAGAACCTATATGCACACACAGACACACATGAACATACAAAACACACATATATAGACATACGCACACACAGAACCTACATGCACACACAGACACATGTTCACACACATAGACACACGATCATAAACCCACGTGTGCGCTCACACACACTTGTGAATTCTCTGACTCTGTATTCTGGCCTTCGGGGCACCCAGTCCAGTTCTCACTTCCCTTTCTAATTAATATACCCATTTGCTTAGTTGGTTATCAAACTTGAAAAAAGTGTTTTTCATAAGATCAAAAAATACAAAAATAGACTTGTTTCAGTGGCTTGTGATATGTGGAACCCTCAAAAGTACAGAGCCCAGTGCAGGGCCCATTCCTGCCCATGTCTAAAAGGGCGGTGCTGCCCAGATGATGGTGGTTAAATGAGGTAAAATCCAGAGGAAAGAAACAACTGCCAGTAATAATTTCTAAAAACTTGCATGTGTGTGTGTGTGTGGTTTTTTTTTTTGTCATGAAACACCTTTTTATACTTCAGAATGTCAGCATATTTAAGAGGAAGCAGCTGTTCTCCTCACTTGCTTGCAAGCCTGATTGAGACTTAAATTCTCACAAACAAGAAGGAAATAAATTGAATATCATTCTGAGTCTTCAGTGTACCAGAAAACATGATGAGAATCTTTGGGTCATAGTATTAATTTGTCAGGGCTTCCCAGGTGGCTCAGTGGTAAAGAGTCTGCTTGCCAATGCGGGAGATATGCCTTTGATCCCTGGGTCGAGAATTATCCCTGGAGGAGGAAATGGCAACCCACTCCAGTATTCTTGCCTGGAGAGTCCCATGGATGGAAGAGCCTGGCAGGCTACGGTCCATGGGGTCACCAACAGTCGGACATGACTGAGCAACTGAGCACGCATGCATTCATTTCTGTCACCTGGAAGGAAATTTCCATAACTTACCTCTGGTTCTCTGAGTTGGATCATGAGATCTGTAACTAGGAAAATACTTTCCTTACCCAGACCGTGTAAGCTGGCTACTCTATTTAATTACCTAGAATTCAAGTTATTATTTTCTGGAATCTTTTCTTATGCTTTATGAAATGTTTTAAAAGGTATTTCCAGTGTTTTATGCAAGAATGAGGGCCAAAATGGGCCACTCTGAATACTGACACGTTTCCTTTCATCCTCCACGAGAGCACCATTCCACAAAGTATTAGCAATCTGTTTTGTTGCCAAAGCCAAACAGTGACAGTTACAATAATGGATATTTGCTTCAGGGCGTTGGCAGAAAAACAGCACAGAAATGCAAGCCGGTACAGTCTCAAGCCTTGCCTTCCCACTAAAGCACACCCACTACTTTCAACCCCCTGTCACATATATCCTTCCTAGAAGATCGCTGCTAGAACAGTGCGAAGAATCTGATCAGCCCTGGGAAACATTAAGAAAAGTGAATCACGATTCTGGTTTCTCATTGTTTGGGGAAAAAAGGGAAACGTTTACAATAAGGGGGGCCTGTGGGTTACTCTTACCACTTTGCAGAAGAGATTGTTTGAAAGCTCTAGGTTTTCCTTCTCTCCCCTCCCCCTAAATGGACTCCAGCGACTTAACGTGTTAGCATGAACGGAGGGTTGGACACACGTGACTGACTCTAGCTCCCGCCAAGNCACACACACACACACACACCCAACAGGCAGAGGCAGAGGAGCGTCACGGTGACACCGATAGAGTTGCTCACTGGAGAGAACACAACCCCACACAGAGGGTGGAGCCCACCGTGCCGCCTCGTCAGCCATCTGAGAAACGCATGCCCAGTTTTACCAGTCGTTGTGGTTCTTCTTTTGGTGAAGGCCAGAAAGTTTCCTGTGCGATTTCCGGGTGTTCGGGGTTAGGAGCCATGTGCGTGAGTGTGCGTGGGTGCACGTGGTGTGCGTGAGCGTATGTGGTATGCGTGAGTGCGCGTGGTGCGCGTGGTGTGCGTCAGTGTGCGTGAAAGGCCTGCGTGGACGCCGGCCTCCGCGGGGTTGCCAGCCGCCATTCTGAACGGCCCGGGGCCCCGAGCGCCGCGCCCCCTCACGGCGCCCGGGACCGGCTCCGGCCGGCCTGCCGCTCTGCGGCCAAAGGCGAGTCCTCTCTCCAAGGAGAGAAGCTGCTGAGGGTTCCTCTCAGCTTCTTCTTCACCGGAGGACCTGCCCTCCCTCCCTTCTCTCAAGGGAGAGCTCCCTCCAGGACGGCGCGAGGCGTCCGCGGGCCTCAGGGANTCCAGTACTTTGGCCACCTGATGCGAAGAGTCAACTCATTGGAAAAGACTGTGATGCTGGGAGGGATTGGGGGCAGGAGGAGAAGGGGACAACAGAGGATGAGATGGCTGGATGGCATCACTGACTCAATGGACGTGAGTCTGAGTGAACTCCGGGAGTGGGTGATGGAGAGGGAGGCCTGGCATGCTACGATTCATTGGATCGCAAAGAGTCAGACACAACTGAATGACTGGACTGAACTGAAGGCCTGTGACACTGAGTGGAGAGTTTTGCACTTATGAGCTGTTCACGGGAACTCAACCACCTTCAACATGTTTTACTCTTAATCTTGGAAAACTCATTCTTCTTTTTAAAATTTTATTGGAGAATAGGCGATTTGCACTGTTGTATTAGTTTCATATGTATGACAAAGTGATTCAGTTACATGTCTATTCATTCTTTTCAGATTCTTTTTCCATATAGGTTATTATAGATATTGAGTGGGCTTCCTTGGTGACTTGGATGAAAGAATTTACCTGCAATAAGGAGACCTGGGTTCGATCCCTGGGTTGGGAAGATCCCCTGGAGAAAGCAATGGCTACCCACTCCAATATTCTTGCCTGGAGAATTCCATGGACAGAGGAGCCTGGCAAATTACAGTTCGTGGGGTCACAGAGAGTCTGACACGACTGAGTGGCTAACATACACCCACAGACTATTGAGTAGAGTTCCCTATGCTGTCAGGTAGGTCTCTGCTGTCTACCTGCTTTAATCACAGCCTCCTAATCTGCCCCTCCCCCCTCCTAGTTTCCCCTTTGGTGCCTGTAAATTTCTTTTTGAAGTCTGTGAGTCTGTTTCTGTTTTGTGAATAAGTTTGTCTGTATTATTTCTTAGGATTCCACGTATAAGTGATAGCATAGGTTTCTTTGTCTGGCTTATGTCACTTAGTATTCTGAGTCATTTCTGGGGCCATCTATTCTGCTGCAGATGGCTTTATTCAGTCTTCTGTGGCTGCGCAGTCCTCCACTGTGTGCGGGCCCCACCCGTCCTCATCCGCTCATTGTTGATGGGCATGTAGGCACATTTTGGCTGGAAAATGCATTCTTAATCATAAATATTGGGAAAACAATTTCTATCAAACACTGCCTTTGTTACGGCTTAATGGAATAGACTAGAGTGAACTAGAAGTGATCAGATTTAATTTTTACCTAAGATCTGCAGAGAACTTTTCTATGTGAACCTCGGCAAGGCAATTGTCTTTGGGCCCCTTTCTCTCTCTGTCTCTCTCTGTCCGTCTCTCTGTCTGTCTGTCTCTCTCTCATGGAGTTAAGAGGCCATATGCACCTTGTGAGGATGAAATATCGTGACATGATTATGAGCAGAATCACAGCAGCTTCTGTCTGCTCAGTCCCTCAGTCATGTCTGACTCTTCGTGGCCCCATGGACTGTAGCCCTCTAGGCTCCTCTTTCCATGGAAGTTTCCAGGCAAGAATAGGGAGTGGGATGTCATTTCCTATTCCAGGAGATCCTCCCAACCCACGGATGGAGCCCGCATCTCTTGTGTCTCAGGCATGGCAGGCAAGTTCTTTACAAGTGAGTCTCCTGGGAAGCCCCAGGTGAGTTACTGTGTGATTTCATGTGCCTTCTCTTTATTTTTCACTACAGTTTAACTGTTCAAAGTTAGTCAATTTTGTGGAATAGTACTAGAATATAGGATTTCTTTATTTCTTTCTTCTTCTTCTTCTTCTTTTTTTTTTTTTTANATCAGATTTAATTTTTACCTAAGATCTGCAGAGAACTTTTCTATGTGAACCTCGGCAAGGCAATTGTCTTTGGGCCCCTTTCTCTCTCTGTCTCTCTCTGTCCGTCTCTCTGTCTGTCTGTCTCTCTCTCATGGAGTTAAGAGGCCATATGCACCTTGTGAGGATGAAATATCGTGACATGATTATGAGCAGAATCACAGCAGCTTCTGTCTGCTCAGTCCCTCAGTCATGTCTGACTCTTCGTGGCCCCATGGACTGTAGCCCTCTAGGCTCCTCTTTCCATGGAAGTTTCCAGGCAAGAATAGGGAGTGGGATGTCATTTCCTATTCCAGGAGATCCTCCCAACCCACGGATGGAGCCCGCATCTCTTGTGTCTCAGGCATGGCAGGCAAGTTCTTTACAAGTGAGTCTCCTGGGAAGCCCCAGGTGAGTTACTGTGTGATTTCATGTGCCTTCTCTTTATTTTTCACTACAGTTTAACTGTTCAAAGTTAGTCAATTTTGTGGAATAGTACTAGAATATAGGATTTCTTTATTTCTTTCTTCTTCTTCTTCTTCTTTTTTTTTTTTTTAATTTGGGAGGAAAAGCAATTTTCCTGAACTTGCTAGCATGATTCACAAAACTTTCTAAGAATGCTTATAACACCTTAAGAGGACATACTCTTTATAAGAGACCTTGAAGTCTCTTCTTATTTTTATTTTATGGACACAGATATTATAAAAAGATATGTTTTATCTCTTCCTTTACAGTAATTCCCCCCAAACATCCCCCCCAAATTCCCCCCAAAGGTAATGCTTTGCTTAGCCAAGTTTAATGAGTTTCTGTATATAATTGAAAAAAATCCCTTTGAAATTTTATAAGCAGCCTCGTTACTTATTTGGCAGATTTTTCTGGTGATGACTTAAAGTGGTAACATTTGATCATTTTCACTAAGCACATTCCAGCTTTTTTGTACCTACGCAGAGCTTATTTTCCCTCACTAAGTTTTAATATAGAGAAAAGTCACTTTATCGAAAGACAGACTTGATTAAATTTTAAAATGCTTAGAGATTTCTAAATTTTTGCTTAAACATGAAAACAATGTTAAGAAGAAGAAAGAGAAGATTGACTAAAATTTCTTGAGCATGTGGGCATGCCAGAAATAATACCTTAAGATAAAAAATGTATCTCCTGCAACACTTCAGTAAATTGAGACCTCACAGCTAATGGAGACAAATTCTGGCTTATACCACCTCAGAACCTGAGCTCATAACTCTCTTTATGAATATGTGTTTGTTGATCTTTATTAATATCCAATACTTCGCTAATCTTCACTCATTGACTACTGCGCATTGGACCCTGAGAATGAACATTTGAGCAAAACCCAGGAGTTCCCTTCAAGAAGCCCAGGTCCAGTTTGTGCCTCTGTGTTCAGGAAGAGACTGAATAAAGACTTGTTTCCTCTAGAGATTTGTCATTTCATGTTTCAAGTGAAAAACTCATTTAAGCCAGTCAGCGGCAGTCCAAGTTCATGGCCTTCTTATTATTCAGGCCCAGAGATATCTATCTCAGCTCTTCAACATCTTCTGGGATGATGATAAGACTTCAGTGGGATAGAAAAAACAGATGGAGACTCTTCTATCACAAGTCTGCCATCGTGCCTTCTTTAAACTTTCTACAAATGATTAAAAAAAGGCAGCTCAGCCATATCGCCTGTGTTACACACATGTCCATGCAGGCCAGGCTTGAGGACAAGAGCTGTGCTAGCTAATGTGGTAACCTCTAGCCTTAGGTGGTGATTTAAATGGAAATCAATCACAATTCACTTGCAGTAGCCTCATATCAAGTGCTGAAGAGTGTCTGTGACTAAAGGCCACCATATTGGTGCGTACAGATCAAGACCATTTCCATCACCCCGGAAGTTTCTATCAGAGAGTGGACTGGAGCCACAATTCTTTTTTTAAAATATTTTCTTGACCTATAGCAGATTTACAATGCCGTGTTGATTTCAAGTGCACAGCACAGTGAAGCCATCATGCGTGAACACACATCCACTCTTTTTGGTGGTGTTGTTCAGTTGCCCACGCGTGTCCGACTCTTTGAGACCCATGGACTGCAGCATGCCAGGCCTCCCTGTCCCTCACCATCTCCCGGAGTTTGCCCAAGTTCATATTCATTGCATTGGTGATGCTGTCCAACCATCTCATCCTCTGACTCCCTCTTCTCCTGCCCTCAATCTTTCCCAGCATCAGGGTCTTTTCCAAAGAGTCATCTGTTCACATAAGATGACCAAAATACTGGAACTTCAGCTTCAGCGTCAGTCCTTCCAGTGAATATTCAGGGTTGATCTCCCTTAAGATGGACTGGTTTGATCTCCTTGCTCTCCAAGGGATTCTCAGGAGTCTCCTTCAGCACCACAGTTCGAAGGCATCAATTCTTTGGTGCTCTGCCTTCTTTACTGTCTAGCTCTCACAACTGCACATGACCACTGGGAAGACCACAGCCTTGACTATATGGACCTTTGTCGGCAGAGTAATGTCTCTGCATTTTAACACACCAAGTTTGTCATCGCTTTCCTGCCAAGAAGCCATCATCTGAGTTCATGGCTGCCATCCCCGTCGGCAGCGATTCTGAGCCCAAGGAGAGGGGCTCTGCCACCGCTTCCACCTCTTCCCTTCTATTTGCCATGAAGTGATGGGGCTGATGCCAGGGTCTTAGATTTTTTATTTAGTCTTAAACCAGCTCTTTCACTCCCTTCACTCAGCAAGAGGCTCTTTAGTTCCATTAGAGTGGTATCGTCTGCATATGTGGGGTTGTTGGTGTTTCTCCCACCTGTCTTGATTCCAGCTGGTCACTCGCCCAGCCGGCATTTCTCATGATGTGCTGAGCATGTAGGTTAAACAAGCAGGGTGACAGCAGACAGCCCTATCACTCCCTTTCTCAATTGTGAACCAACCAGTTGTTCTCTGCAGGGTTCTAACTGTTGCTTCTTGACTCGCATACAGGTTTCTCAGGAGACAGGAAAGATAGTCTGGTATTCCCATCTCTCTAAGAGCTTTCCACAGTTTGTCATGATCCACACAAAGCCTTTAGTGTAGTCAATGGAAAAGAGATACATGTTTTTCTGAAGTCCCCTTGGTTTCTCTATCATCCAGCAGATGTTGACAGTTTGATCTCTGGTTCCTCTTCCTTTTCTAAATCCAGCTTGGACATCTGGGAGTTCTTGGTTTGCATAGTGCTGAGGCCTAGCATACAAGATTTTAAGCATGACCTTCCTAGCATGGGCTATGAGTGCAGCTGTCCGATGCTTAGCACATTCTTTGGTACCACCTTCTTGGGAATTGGGATAAGGATTGACCTTTTCCAGTCCTGTGGCCACTGCTGGGTCTTCCAGATTTGCTGACATAGTGAATGCAAAAGCTTGATGGCACCATCTTTAGGGATTTGAATAGCTCTGCTGGAATTTTTTGGTTCTTTTTTTTGTACAGAAGTTTGTTGCTTTGATGTAGTTTCAGTTGTTGATTTTTGCTTTTGTTGCTTGTGCTTTTTTTTTTTTTTTTTTTCCGAATTAGTGTTCTTTAGATTCTTATAATTCTTAAATAATGTACTCTGGAAATTGCAATATGGGTGATTTGGAATGTATTGTATGTAGCTGTCAACATCCAGAGTTTAATTATTTCATGTTTAGTGATGTCTCATGGATGAACAATTAGAATAAGTGATTTCAATGTTGTGTCAAGATGCATTTTCTTATAGTGCACTTTTACGTGCCATTTCTTTCAAGAGTGGTTTCATGCTCAAGCCAAACAGAATCTTCAGTTCAGGTCAGTCACTCAAGGGAGTCCGACTCTTTGCAACCCCATGGACTGCAGCACACCAGGCCTCCCTGTGCATCACCAACTCTGGGAGCTTACTCAAACTTATGTGCTTTGAGTCGGTGACGCCATCCAACCATCTGATCTTCTGTCATTCCTCTCTCTTCCTGCCCTCAGTCTTTCCCAGCATCAGGGTCTTTTCCAATGAGCTGGCTCTTTACATCGGGTGGCCAAAGTACTGGCGTGTCAGCTTCAGCATTAGTCCTTCCAACTTGCCATTTGGAGGAATAAACACAGACAGAGGCTTGGAGGCTTTTGGTGCAGTTGCACAGTTCAGGTGTAGAGAGTCAAGATAACTTTTTTCCCTTTGGAAACACAAAAGTTGGACTATCGTGCCATTATATTGAAAGTTATAAATAAACACCTCAAAAAGCACTTTGTTGTTTGTATGGATACTGACCGCTTTCCTGCCCACATATCTGTAATCTGGATCATCTTAACTGGTCAGTGAGAAGGTAGCTAAATGACCCCGGCTATCACCTGGGTTTGCTGACGTCTGAATGAGATGAGAATACCAGACCACCTTACCTGCCTCTTGAGAAATCTGTATGCAGGTCAGGAAGCAACAGTTAGAACTGGATATGGAACTGGTTGCAAATAGGAAAAGGAGTACATCAAGGCTGTATATTGTCACTCTGCTTATTTAGCTTAAATGTGAGGTACATCATGAGAAACGCTGGGCTGGAAGAAACACAAGCTGGAATCAAGATTGCCAGGAGAAATAACAATAACCTCAGATATGCAGATGACACCACCCTTATGGCAAAAAGGGAAGAGGAACTAGAAAGCCTCTTGATGACAGTAGAAGAAGAAAGTGAAAAAGTTGGCTTAAAGCTTAACATTCAGAAAACGAAGATCATGGCATCCGGTCCCATCACTCCATGGGAAATAGATTGGGAAACAGTGGAAACAGTGTCAGACTTTATTTTGCTGGGCTCCAAAATCACTGCAGAAGGTGACTGCAGCCATGAAATTAAAAGACGCTTACTCCTTGGAAGAAAAGTTATGACCAACCTAGACAGTATATTCAAAAGCAGAAATATTACTTTGCCGACTAAGGTCCGTCTAGTCAAGGCTATGGTTTTTCCAGTAGTCATGTATGGATGTGAGAGTTGGACTGTGAAGAAGGCTGAGCGCTGAAGAATTGATGCTTTTGAACTGTGGTATTAGAGAAGACTCTTGAGAGTCCCTTGGACTGCAAGGAGATCCAACCAGTCCATGCTAAAGGAGATCAGCCCTGGGATTTCTTTGGAAGGAATGATGCTAAAGCTGAAGCTCCATTACTTTGGCCACCTGATGCGAAGAGTTGACTCATTGGAAAAGACTGTGATGCTGGGAGGGATTGGGGGCAGGAGGAGAAGGGGACAACAGAGGATGAGATGGCTGGATGGTATCACCGACTCGATGGACATGAGTCTGAGTGAACTCCAGGAGATGGTGATGGACAGGAAGGCCTGGCATGCTGTGATTCATGGGGTTGCAGAGTCGAACACAACTGAGTGGCTGAACTGAACTGAATTGAACTGTGCTGTGCTAAGTCGCTTCAGTGATGTCTGACTCTTTTTGACCCCATGAATTGTAGCCCTCCAGGCTTCTCTGTCCATGGAATTCTCCAAACAAGAATCCTGGAGTGGCTTGCCATGCCCTTATCCAGGCATCTTTCCCACCATCTGCTGCTGCTGCTAAGTTGCTTCAGTCATGTCCGACTCTGAGCGACCCCATAGACAGCAGCCCATCAGGCTCCCCCGTGCCTGGGATTCTCCAGGCAAGAACACTGGAGTGGGTTGCCATTTCCTTCTCCAATGCATGAAAGTGAAGAGTGAAACTGAAGTCGCTCAGTCGTGTCCGACTCTTAGCAACCCCATGGACTGCAGCCCACCAGGCTCCTCTGTCCATATGATTTTCCAGGCAAGAGTACTGGAGTGGGGTGCCATTGCCTTCTCCTTCCCACCATCTTGTCTGATGCTATTAAACCTCATCTCATGGGTATTCTGGAGAATTGAACTTTAAGGTATTGAAATTTATTTTATAGAAGGGCAAATTTTGCAAGATACATTTCCCTTCAAATGAATCCTTCTGAAACTTCCTTTACACTGTTTAGACAGTTAATTTGTCAGCTTGAATCAAGACTTAAAAATAGTCATGTTTTGTCCCTAGAATACCCCTTATGAAAATCTATCATAAGAAAACAACCTCAGGATGGCCTTTAAAAGACTAATGAGCAGGATAATCATATAGGGCAAGAGGAAAATTACACAAATGCCTAATTTTAAGCGAGTGGTTAAATATGTAGCATTCATGTGCTGTAAGCCTATGCTGTCATTAAAAATCATGTACATTTTTAAATGTATGTATGATTCCAAGGAAAGTTCTACACAGAATTACTTTGTTATCCAAGTGTTTTAAATGCACATGTGCAAGTGGAAGATAGAAGACTGGCACATGGTGATCTCTGTGGAGATTCTCATGCACTTCCGTGTGAGACTCTCAGAGAGGTGGGAGACTCTCATCTGCAGGAGACTCTCATCCGCGGGAGACTCTCATCCGCAGGAAACTCTCATCCGCGGGAAACTCTCATCCGCGGGAGACTCTCATCCATGGGAGACTCTCATCCGTGGGAGACTCTCAGAGAGGTGGGGGCACTGGAGCTCCTGCCTGCCTCCTGAGAGGCCTGCATGCAGGCCAGGAAGCAACAGCTAGAGCTGGACATGGAGCAGCGGACTGGCTCCAAACAGGAAAATGAGGACATCAAGGCTGCATATTGTCACCCTGCTTATTTAACTTACATGCAGAGCACATCATGAGAAATGCTGGGCCGGATGAAGCACAAGCTGGAATCAAGATTGCCGGCAGAAATATCAATAATCACAGATATGCAGATGACACCACCCTTATGGCAGAAAGTGAAGAGGAACTAAAGAGCCTCTTGAGGAAAGTGAAAGAGGAGAGTGAGAAAGTTGGCTTAAAACTCAACATTCAGAAATCGAATATCATGGCATGTGGTCTCATTACTTCATGGCAAATAGATGGGGAAACAATTGAAACAATGAGAGAGTTTATTTTGGGGGGCTCCAAAATCACTGCCGATGGTGACTGCAGCCATGAAATTAAAAGACTCTTGCTCCTTGGAAGAAAAGCTATGACCAACCTAGACAGCATATTAAAAAACAGAGACATTACTTTGCCAACAAAGGTCCATCTAGTCAAGGCTATGGTTTTTCCAGTGGTCATGTATGCATGTGAGATTTGGACTGTGGAGAAGGCTGAGCACTGAAGAATTGATGCTTTTGAACTGTGTTGTTGGAGAAGATTCTTGAGATTCCCTTGGACTGCAAGGAGATCCAACCAGTCTATCCTAAAGGAAATCAGTCCTGAACATTCATTGGAAGGACTGATGCTGAAGCTTAACCTCCAATATTTTGACCACCTGATGTGAAGAACTAACTCAATTGAAAAGACCCTGATGCTGGGAAAGATTGAGGGCAGGAGGAGAAGGGGACGACAGTTAATGAGATGGTTAGATGGCATCATTGACTCAATGGACATGAGTTGGAGTAAACTCTGGGAATTGGTGATGGACAGGGAGGCCTGTTGTGCCTCCATGGGGTCGCAAAAAGTTGGACATGACTGAGCAATTAAACTGACCTGTGAACACCTCTCCTTGGAGGAATTGTAATTTTTTTTCCATTTTAAAGAAGTTTCCCCAGTTTCCCTGATGATCTAATGGCTGATTATTTTAGAAAGCCATTCAGTTTTCTTGTTCACCTCCCGTTTCTTTACATCAGTACCTAACTCAAGTGCCATCTAGGGGCTTCCATGGTGGTCCAGTGGTTAAGAATCTGCCTGCCCATGCAAGGGACACGGGTTCACCCCTGGTCCCTGAACTAAGACCCCACATGCTGAGGTGCAGCTAAGCCTTGCTCCACAACTACCGGCCCATGCTCTAGAGCCTGAGCTCCCGGAGAAGAGAGGCCGCACGAGGAGAAGCCTGCAGACCACGCGGCTACAGGGGAGCCCCCAGGCGCTGCAACTAGAGAGAACCACACGCGCAGCAGCAAGACCCAGTGCAGCCACAAATGAATGCATAAATTCAAACTAAGAAAGAGCCATCTGAAAAATGGAATCTGTAAAGATGACAGGGGAGCAAAGGACTCACTCCACACCACGTATTACTTTGATTTTTCTGATAAAATGTCTTGATCCAAGGCAATCAAAAGCAAACACATAAAAAACAGACAAAATTAGTATTTCTAGGAGCATTATGACTTGCTGGATCTAAACTCTGGTTGGAGAACGATTTTGCATTTGAAACATGGAAGCTTCAAATGAAGGTTATTGTCAGTGCCAGCCTTTTAAAAGTGGTGGGAAGAAAACAGCCCATTGAAAGTACAGAAGCAGCTTTTCGAGGGCCCTGCTGTGCAGTCACAAGGAAAGGCACCAGCCTGGGGGGATATTTACACATGGATGAAATTGGAGGTGATCAAACTGGCCATTACAAAACCACTGCTGCTCATATTGCATCCTGGTTCCGGATCCTCTGCTGAGCAGAAAGGCATGTTACAGGGAAAAATGAGAAGAATCTGAAAGAATCAAATTAAAATCCGAGTTTAGAAAAGACAGCATTAATAACATAGAGAAATTAAAGGTGGTGTGAGAGATTCCTGTGGAACTGGAATGCAGCTAACTCAGACATCCTAAGTGGATTTCTAGCTGAATCCCCGTAGTTCTAGGAACTTAGTAATCCACCTTCTACCCATCAGTAACTTCAAGTAGTGTTTGCTTTGTGAACCAGGCAAGTAACTTAACCTTTCTTAGTCCTCGTTTATCTCTAAAATGGGCATAATATTGTCACCGATCTCATACCACAGCTAGGAGCAGGTGAGGAAGTTAGCACAGTAGGAGCAATGCTGGAAAAATAAAACAAGCACAAACCTTCCCAACAATCACTATTTTTAGATTATTTATGCACAGTTGAGCTCTCAAAAAAGGTAAATGCTTGAGAATTAAGAGCACATGTTTTCTTAATTGTAGCTGTACTTGGAGCAAATACAGCTACCCTGACAGGCTACTGAAGCTTTCAGCTCTTTGGAAATTATCTAATAGCAATCTAATTATGACTGACAATCCGCTACTAGTGCAGCAGGTCATACTGTACAAAAGTTCCACTCTGTTAGACGATGAATGCTCACCCCAGAGCCAAAGCTATTAGCTGGAGTTTTTCACCCAATCTTGGCATGATTTTAAACATGTGTTTGGGGTGTGTGTGTGTGTGTGTGTGTGTGTGTGTGTTTGCTTGCATCCGCAAGGCATGCATGAGTGGATATACTTAATTTTCCTATCTTTAGTAGCTTCTGGGGAGGGACTGCACTGGAACAACAATGCTTGTGATGCAGTAACTTTTCTGCAAGGCTGGCATCTCTCCAGTGCTCACATACCTTCTGGTCACATCTCTTCTTCTAGGGTGAGACATAGGCAACTCCAAAGATATTAAGGAGAACATTTTGCTTTCTGAATCTTTACCTACTGTTGCTAAGATCTTTACCTATCTTTGCTCACCCCCTACTACTGGGGCCAAATCTTTAATTCCTTCTCCTCTTCCTAATCCACCTGATACTCAATCTTGAGTCAAATTACCCAAGCCAGACTTTCTTATCATCCTCCCAAGCAAGATAAAGTACTTTAATCTTCACATAGGTAGAAACAGCTTTTTGATTCATTTTGGTTGCCACTATCAAACACCAGCTCAAACCCAGGAGATATTAACCACAGTGAGTTCAGGGGCCTTCAGGAAAGTCAGGATGATAATCCTTTTAATATTTACTTATTTGGCTGTGCCGAGTCTTGGTTGCAGCACAGGAGCCTCAGTGTATCATGAGGGATCTTTCGCTGTGGCCTTGGACTCTCCAGCTGTGGCATGCAGGCCTAGTTGTTCTGTGCAGTTCCCCAACCGGAGATCGAACCCCCATCCCCTGCATTGGAAAGTGGATTCTTAATCACTGGACCACCAGATGCTTTTGAGCTGTGGTGTTGGAGAAGACTCTTGAGAGTCCCTTGGACAGCAAGGAGATCAAACCAGTCCATCCTAAAGGAAATAAGTCCTGGGTGTTCATTGGAAAGACTAATGCTGAAGCTGAAACTCCAGTACTTTGGCCACCTGATGTGAAGAACCGACTCACTGGAAAAGACCCTGATGCTGGGAAAGATTGAAGACAGGAGGAGAAGGGGGCGACAGAGGAAAGAAGGTTGGATGGCATCACAGAGGAGAGAAGGTTGGATGGCATCACTGACATGATGCACATGAGTTTGAGCAAGCTCTGGGAGTTGGTGATGGACAGGGAGGCCTGGCGTGCTGCAGTCCATGGGGTCGCAGAGAGTCGGACACGACTGAGCGACTGAACTGAACTGAACCAGAGAAGCCCCAGGCTGAGAATTTTCTCCTACTCACTGCTGCTTAGACATTCCTAAGCCACACAGGCCCTGGGAATTCTCCATCAGTTTGACTGAATAAGCTGCATGGAAAAAAAAATGTTTTTAATAAAATCTGGAGACAGAATGTTGGATGATCATCTGCTCACATAGTGACACAAAAGCTTCTGGTCTATATGAAGATCACACACATGAAAGCTGGGCAACAGGATGCGTGTGTGTGTGTGTATAGACACGCTCATTCATCCACTATGTGTGTGCATACACATGCATTGCCCCCCAGAACGCTGCTTGCCTCTCGTTTATGGTTCTTCTTACAAAGCAGGAAGCGTTGGGTCATTAGACCACAGGGGGCGGGTGAGAACAAACCCAGGACAGCCTCACCACCCCCCAACCACGGACAGATGTCCTAGCTCCGTATTTCAGCTGTTCTGGTTTTGTCCCAACGTGCTGACTCTTTTCTCTTTCCTTAACATGTTGATATATGAATATTGTCATTGCTGTGCCTAAGGATAGAGGTTCAAAGTGGGGGATCTCAGTTGTAAAAATACGCAGTTTTTAATGTTGGACTCAGTAAAGTTCTCATTTTGCAAGAGAGAAACATATGGCTATAAACCCGTTCCATGTATTCATTGCCTCTTATCGAAGACATTGGTGACTGGCTCCAAGCTGAAAGCCCTCCACATCTTTCTTTACTGATGTTGAATGGTTCTGAGAAGCTGGTTCAAGAACAAGAAGTTAAGAATCTCTTTTTTTTCTGTGCTTCCAGAACTGATAAGTGAAAGTGAGAGTCATTCAGTCATGTCTGACTCTTTCCAACCCTGTGGACTATGCAGTCCATGGAATTCTCCGGGCTAGAATACTGGAGTGGGTAGCCTTTCCCTTCTCCAGGGGATCTTCCCAACCCAGGGATCAAACCCATCTCATAAACACAATTAAAATGATAAAACCTCTAAAACAATTAAAAGACGAAAATTTCAGCGCAAAAACACATGGCTAAACGAGAAAAGTAAAGAATATTTATCAACTCCAAGAAGGAAATTGTGAAGAAAAATTTTGAGAGAATACTGCCATCCTGAATTTTAGTGTTTTAAAATAAAAGCAAACGTTGATGAGTAGAGTAACATTAGTTATGTGGGATGGGCAAATGTGGCTGGTGTAATAAAAAAGAAGCATTTCTTAGAGTGTAACCACCTAGCCAGTGAATAGTATTTCTTTTTGTTTTTAACAATTGAAATTTAATAGTCAATCAATGTGAACTTTGCTATTCTAACAGGACCTTTTTTTTCAGAGTCTTTAAGATCTCTATACTGTTATGTTCCTTCTTTGAGCCTAACCTACACAGCCAGGAAAGCTTGTCTGTATTCTGTTCAGAAAGTGGGTGTTTAATTAGTGCCCCCTCTGTAAGCACACCCTGTTTAAGCTGATTACATTTGTCACACCTCACCTCCAACTATACCTGTAGCAACGAAATCCCCCTTCCTTATCAGGGATCATTCACGTCTCATCCGCATCAAGAGGAAGTCACACCCGTTTAGCGTCATCTCAGGACGTTTGCATTTACTCCTGCACCGATGGTGCTTGTTTGTTGCCGGGGACATAGAAGCATGCGCGATAAGCCCTGTTACACGCGGCGGTCAGAGTGCATCGCTGCGGTTTTCTGAGTCCTGCGTGTGTTTCAAGCAGAACCCCCGGAAGCGCTGCACTCAGACAGCATCACATCACGTGGTGTTGCTGCATGGAGTCTTGGAGGCGATTAGTAGCTAAGAGTTCTCTCTTCTTTTCTTTCTTTCTTTCTTTTTTTTTTTTAACATTTCTGGCAGGTACCAAGCACAAAACGATGCTAGAAGCTCGGAACGGAAGTGGGGCTATCAAAGCCTTCCCCAGGGCAGGTGTGAAAGGCAAAGGCCCGGTGAACAAGGGAAATACAGGCCTGCAGAACAAAACGTTTCACTGTGAAATCTGTGACGTGCACGTCAACTCGGAAACACAGCTGAAACAGGTAGTGGAACCCGCCCCGGAAGTGGGCGCGCAGGGCTCCGGGGGCCGCCTGCCCGCCCTGCGCCCTGCGCCCTTTCTGCTCTTCCGCTTCCTCCCGCCCATCCGTCCACCTCGCTTCTTACTCACCCTCTTCTTCACCTGCGCATAGGTTAGTTGCCTAAAGGAATTCTGAAATGTAGGGGCGTCTAACATCCTTCCCAGCCTGTCTGAAGTGAGTCTGTGCTGTTCTTAGAGAGGAAGCGTGGGAGGCGAGGGGGCTACAGCAGCTGTCTTCTTTACCGGGTTTCCCACTCGAAAGGCTTGCTTTTTGTTAAAGGTCAAAGTGCAGCATTCCATGTTTCCTTGTTTAGATATCTACCCTGTGCTGCTTCACACCGCTGCTTTATTTCCCGGTGGCGCACTGTAGTTCTGAATCCTGCGGCCACCCGCTAACGGGATGGAGGCACTTTCACCCTAAAGCCTTCCGGGGGGATCGGCTCCACCGTGCTCGCTGAAGTCCCAGCCCTCATGTTGTATTGTGTTTTATATGCGTATGTACCTTCTTGCACTGATTTTAATGCACCCCGGTTATTTATCTTTAGAATTTAAGGGGTTGACATTTGGCTGTACAAATGTGAGGGTAAATATTGATATGGAAATAAATCCGTGCCTGCCTGGCCACCTTGGTTTATTTGCACATAAAATTCCTTCAGACATTTCTTTCCTTTGTAAATATCCATAAACTGAGATCTGTGCTCTGATAAGGAGAGAAGCTGGGAAAAAGAAGACCCTGCTATGTGTTAAAAATAGAGTAAAATGGCAGCATAAAAGTATCTCTCCTCGAGGCGTCCACACCAGGGACAAAAGTGCATGCTCTTTCATGTCTCTTTCCGCAACTTGCATGAAATAATATCCTTCCCCAGGTTAAAACAATACTTATGAGGGGTTTGGAGGATGACTTCTTTAAAGCTGTCCCCTTTCATTGCTTTTAATAGCACATTAGCAGTAGAAGGCACAAAGACAGAGCTGCCGGCAAGCCCCCGAAACCTAAGTACAGCCCTTACAACAAACTGCAGAAGGCCGCGCATCCACTGGGGGTGAGTGTCACTTTTGCTTCCGGGCAGAGCGGAGCCTTTCTTGGAGGACTTCACTTTGTCAGTTCCTAAGGGAGATAAACGGAAAACGTCCAAGTAAAAACAGTTGATTTGAAAGTCCAACCCCTATGCCGCCAACAGCATCACAGGTTTCCTGAGTTGGGTGGGCTCCTGTCCCCGTTAGCTAAAGTCAGACATCTTTTCAGTTGGGCTCAGGTTTATAGAGCATGGGAACGGAAGGAAAGCCAGACTCTTTAGTGTCAGGTAATTAATCACAGGAAATCTGAACCTGAGGTTAGCAGGTACTGTTAAGAAAGGTTGGTGAGGAGCAGATCCTTCCAGCTTCTTTTTAAGATCTCCAAGAGACAAAGCATTGCTGTTGTTCCCTCAGCAATTCTGGCTTCTAAACAATAGCCTGAAAGGTGTGGCTCATTTATAAAGAAAATTCACCTTAGGACACTATTTAAGATCTGGGAAATAGTTCCTGAGACATGCCCTCTTGTTTTTTACACTAGTACGCATATTAGTACTGATGTCCCCACCTAGAATTTTTACAGGATTTTAGGGGAAAACTGTAAACCTCCTGACATTTTAAGCTATTTATTTATAAGCATAGGCTTCCCTGATAGCTCAGGTGGTAAAGAATCCACGTGCAGTGCAGGAGACCCCAGTTCGATTCCTGGGCCGGGAAGATGCCCTGGAGAAGGGATAAGCTACCCTCTCCAGTAGTCTTGGACTTCCCTTCTGGCTCAGCTGGTAAAGAATCCACTTGCAATGTGGGAGACCTGGTTTTGATCCCTGGGTTGGGCAAAGACCCTGGAGAAGGGAAAGGCTACCCACTCTTTATAGGATTTTAGGGATGTACACACTTTTAGGCCATCTACCCACTTTTTATAGGATTTTAGGGGAAATCTGTAAACCTGCTGACATCTTAAGCTAATTCTTTATAAGCATAGGCTTTTTTTAGCTTACATCTGAGAGATGCAGGGTTCTGCACTGTTTAGCTATAATAAAGTATAACTGTGTGTATAAAAAATTAAGATGGAGAACAATTGCTTTACAGTATGTGCTGAATTATGCATTTTGAAATCTGTTTTCTTCAAAATAGATCTTATTAATAATCAGTGCTATTGTGTGCTGCCGACACGTGAAAACACAGTTAAAGGAAAACTGCAATCATCTATTGTGAGACCTCAGAATGAGTTGACCCAATTAATTTAGTAGCATCACCCATTTTTATGCAAATGAAGTCCCTCTGCTCTTTTGCATAGAATGCATTTTAGCTGCTGTCAGAGACTTTGAATTCTGCTCAGAGTGGATGTTTCAGCAGCACCAGCCATAACCTGAGTGCTATTTCTGACCGGTGGAGATGCCGCTTTCAACAATCAACAATTGTTCTTAAATAAACAGAGAAGTCAAATCGTGTTAATGTTAGCTTCCAAAGCCTCCTGCTTAACTAGCACTGTTTCCATAAATGGGAGCATTCCCTTCGTGAGAACAGCCATCTTAACACTACTCGTCAGAGAGTAAACTGGTACACGTAGTGGAGTATATTTCAGAATGTTGGTACCAGTGAAAGCAAAACATGGCAGTTTTCGGGGGAGATCACTGTTCTTCCCTTCTTTAGTGAAAGCGGAATTTTATTATTGTTGCACCTCTGGATTGGCGCTCGCGCCTTCCTGGGCTGCTCTCCTGTCACCTCTGCGCAGTCAGAGTAGCTGACAGCATCCATCAGTCTCTTTAGAAGTGTCTATTCCCTGGGACTTGCCTAGCCCAGCCAGTGGCTGACGTTCCACACTTTGAGTACAGGGGGCGGGTTTGACTCCTGGTGGGGAACTAAGATCCCAGATGCCGGCAGCCCACCCAAAAATAAATAAAATAAAATAAACATTTTAAAATGTCCATTCTCTGCTAGTTAAAATGTGGGGAAAGAGTGGAGTAAAAAAATTCCCTATTTTTTCTCAAGATGAATAGTTGCCTCAGGAGGTATATTTATCATGAAAAATAAGATAGCAGAGTACTTTTCTGCACATCCAGTCAACTCCAGGCCATTTTCTGGGATATTCCAGTTTCTCTAAAAGGAAAGATGTTCTGCCATTTCCATTATGCTTTTAAAATTTGTTTTATTGATGTATACGTGATGTACAATGCTGTGTTAATTTCTGCTCCACAGAAAAGTGATGTTATACATATATAATAGTTATACATATATACTCAGTTATATATATATAATATATAATAACATAGCATTGTACATATATATATATATATATATATATATATATAGGGTTGGCTAAAATGTTCAGGCTTTCCATAGATGTTCTGTGTGTGTGTGTATATATATATATATACACACACACACATTTATATATATAATATATATATTGGGTTGACTAAAAAACTTGATTAGGTTTTCCATAAGGTGTTCTGTGTGTGTGTATATATGTATATAGGATTAGCTAAAAAGTTTATTCAGATTTTCCATAAGATGCTCTGTGCGTGTGTGTGTGTATATATATATAGTATATATGTTGTATATATATTGTATAAAATATATACATATATATATTGGGTTGGTTATGAAGTTTGTTCAGGCTTTCCCTGAGATGTTCTGTGTATACATACATATATATATATATACACACATATACACATATATGTATATATTTACACAATATATATACACCATATATATACTATATATATATATACACACACACAGAACATCTTATGGAAAATCTGAATAAACTTTTTAGCTAATCCTATACACACACACATATATATATAGTATATGGGAGAAGGTAATGGCACCCCACTCCGGTACTCTTGCCTGGAAAATCCCATGGGCAGAGGAGCCTGGTGGGCTGCAGTCCATGGGGTCGCTAGGAGTCGGACACGACTGAGCGGCTTCACTTTCCCTTTTCACTCTCATGCATTGGAGAAGGAAATGGCAACCCACTCCAGGGTTCTTGCCTGGAGAATCCCAGGGACGGGGGAACCTGGTGGGCTGCCATCTCTGGGGTTGCACAGAGTCAGACACGACTGAAGCAACTTAGCAGCAGCATATAGTATATATGTTGTATATATATTGTATATATATATTGGGTTGGCTGTAAAGTTTGTTCAGGCTCTCCATAAGATGTTCTGTATATAAATATATATGTGTATATATATATATGTTGTATATATATATAACACATGTGTATATATTGGGTTGGCTATAAAGTTTGTTCAGGCTGTCCATGAGATGCTCTGTGTATATATATATAATACACATATTGGGTTGGCTATAAAGTTTGTTCAGGCTGTCCATGAGATGCTCTGTGTATATATATATATATAATACATATATTGGGTTGGCTATAAAGTTTGTTCAGGCTCTCCGTAAGATGCTCCGTGTGTATATATTATAGAGATGGATGGATGGATTGGGTTGGTGAGCAAGTTTGCTCAGGCTGTCCATGAGATGCTCTGTGTGTGTATATATATAATACAAATATTGGGCTGGCTGAGAAGCTTGTTCAGGCTTTCCATCGATGCTCCGATTGTATTTCTTCCTTTTCACGTTCTCTTCCCGTAGGCTGGTCCCAGGACCCTGAGCAGGCGTCCCCGTCTTCCACGGCTCTACTGCAGTTCCCAGGGTGTGATTTTACCCGGGTGGGGGTGCGAGCCAGTCCCTCTTCTGGACGCTCCGGGTGAACCCCGAGACTTGCGCTCACCTGCTCTTCTTTCTCCCCGCCCTGCAGGTGAAGCTGGTCTTCTCCAAGGAGCCGTCCAAGCCGCTGGCACCGCGCCTGCTGCCCGGGCCGCTGGCTGCCGCCGCGGCCGCCGTGGCCGTGGGCTCGCCGTTCGGGCTGCGGGCCGCGCCCCCCGCACTGCTGCCGGCGCTGCCCCCCGCGCTGCTGCGGCCGGCGCCGGGGCCCATGCGCAGCACGCA
>SJYA01003031.1:212512-450158 GCA_006410615.1 Neotragus moschatus | reverse complement strand
CACCAATGTGAGGAAAGGGAGGGTTTTGGGGAAAAAAGGACAAGGAAAAAGGGGGGGGGGGGGGGGGGGGGGGGGGGGGGCGCTGTTGTCTCCAAATTAAAGCATTCCTCTTGAACATTGAGTGTTTTAGAAGTGATCTCCAGCCTTGACTTGTAGTGGCTCCTAGAACCTCCAGAGCCTTTGTGACACGCCTTTTGGGCACCTGTTTCCCCTGCATTGTCTTTCCTGCTTTATGAGACAACTATACCTTGTCTGAGGGCATTAACTGGTTCCAGTGTGTACATAAATAATCATTTACTCTGTAGATTAAAATAATGCAAAAAACCCCACAAAAAACAAAAGCAACACTGTGAATAGTAGCACCCGTGGTCCCCTCGCTCTGACAGCAGTTCCCGTGCGGTAGATGTGCTGTAAAACAGTAGTGCTGCGTCTCAGTCTAAGCCACTGGGCTCTCCAGAACTGCAGAAGGTAGAGCGAGCACCTGCTTCATGCCAGTATGCAGTCGAAAGAGAAACACCACCGGCTGGTGTGGTGAAGGGCCCCAGCTCACCCTCTCCCGCCCTGCCCAGCCTGGAGATGACTTTCAGTCCAGAACAAAAGAACAGGGCTGACTTAGAATCGAGTTGGGGAGACTTTAATAAAAATAGTTTCTCGCAGTGCTTTCCCCCCAGCTAAGGCAGTGTTGCTGGAAACAGAGTTTTTTTTTTTTCAAATGCTTATATCTGAAAACAGCTAAACCCATGCATCATGGGGGTCCAGAAAGAAATCAATACAACTGATCTGTTTCGAGGATGAGGAACAGTCCTAACCTAGCGTGATAATGCAGAGTACAGATTTTCCACATTAGTACAAATCCACTGAAACAAAGAACATTACGCCTTTGCAGTATCCCCTTTATATCATACCAGTAGGGTTGTCTCTTAGACAAAGTTTTCTGCTTTGACTATGATGGTGGACGTTAGCTATTGTTGATGGATTTTTCTTTTTTCTAGATTTCCTACTGACATGATATAAACAAATAATATATATATATTTAAATATTAGGAAAAAAACAAAGAAAAATGAATCTGCATTCATGTCACACCAGAGGTATAGAGTTAAAAAGTCCTGTTAAGTTGCACTTGGCCATCATTTGTCTAGTGGAGTTGTGAAATACTAACAGCCTTCAATATTCACCATACGGCTGAAAGGAGTTGATGTTTTACCTTTAAAACAAGATTTATCAGGGGTATATATAAATATATGTATATTGTATATATGTTAGAAAGATTAAGAGTATAACTTATAAAAAGAAAATCTATATAAAATAATTGTATATCCATCACTTGTTACATGTTATCATTAAGTTGGTAACAAATGGCATAAAAATAGCTGTGCCTTTAATTCGTGGTAAAGGCTATTTGCTTTTTCCCATAGAAAGCTAACACACACCTATCACCTACGATGGGGTTTGATGCAGCCAGTCTGTTGCATTAATAAGAATAATGACACTCAAACTTCAAACAATGGAAACATGTACAAATCCATTCTACCCGATTTAGGGTTAGAGAAAAAAATATTTTTGAAAGGTTTTGTAGAGAACTATTTAAAAAATATACAGAAAGGCTGAGCATGGCCTTCGTGAACCCGCTCTTCTCTAAACTGTAGTAGACTTTGGAGCGTCTGAAGATGCGCGGTGAGGCCATTGGAGAGACGGGCATTTAGCGTTTCTCGTCTTATATTTGAGAAGCACCCATAGCGAGCTTGGTGCTCAACATAAAACATGGTCTCTGGAGTTCTTCTCCGCCACCCAGCGGAAGACATTTGTCATACAAACACATCTTTAAAGCAGTTGACTTTGTATATCTTTTGTTAAATAACCGACCAAAAGCGAAAAGGAAGAAAGAAAAGGAAGGTCCCGTCAGCCCTTGGTAACGGGGGCTTCGAGCATGTCTCCTCTGCCTGAACATGCTGGCTGGGGCCGGAGCCTGCTTCTGAGACCATCAGCCTTTGGTAACGGGGGCTTCGAGCCATGTCTCCTCTCTGCCTGAACATGCTGGCTGGGGCCGGAGCCTGTTTCTGAGAGCGTCTGCGATGACGTGTGTGCCAGCTCCTCTACTGTCTGGCCTCAGCGGGCATTTCCTCTCTTTCACCCTCAGACTCCCCCGTTCAGCCAGGTGGAGAGTTAGCTTCTGTGTTTTGTTCTTTGGGTCTGTCTGTGTCTTGTGTGGCCAGTCTTGACCTTTAGTTTCTGCTTTGTCCAATATTCTCACTGTTCACACTGTCAGCCCGAATCCCTGTCCAACAGCATCCACGCCTCTAAAGCCTCCCCTTCTATTGGAGAACACAGTGTTGATCGATGCAGCCTCGCTGCAGTGAACTCTGCTGTCCTTCCCCGTTCTCACCAAAGCGGAGGAGCTGGTCCACCCAAAGTCAGGGCCTGTGCGATCGAGGGGTCCTGGATCACGAGACGTGACTAACTTTAATGATTTTCTGGGAGACAAATAAATCAGCCATATTTTCTCCATCAGCCATATAAGAAACCTCAGAAACACCTAAATCCCTTCAGCCTCACTTCACTATGGAACCATTTTTGTTTAAATGGTCTTTAAAGTTGGAGTTGTAATCATCCGTTGTCTTTACTCACTACCTAATAAAGGATGAAGCCTGATCATAGAACTTAACGCTGGATTCTCTGTGAATTGTTTCCCCACATGCCATGTATTTATCAACACCAGATCCGTATCTCATGGTTCAAGCTGCTATCAGTTCCCCAAGGGAACTTCTTTTCATGAATAAAGATCAGATTGGTCAGCAGTGGTTCTCTGAACACCCCGAGGGGGCTCTGACTTTACAGGTTTATGTCCCTTCTCACTCCACGCACTCACGGGCAAGGGAGGGATAGACAGGCATCTCTGACCTCATTTCAGACAAATATAAATGCATTGTGGGAGCCAAGTGCTTCAGGACAAAGCGCAGCTGCCCCTCATCCCGATGACCCAGGCAAATGGGAACAGTCGCTGGGAAGGCACTGCATTTCTCTTCTGAGAAAACAGGTGACTACAAGCGACAAGTCACTCCTCTCCCTGGTCCTGAACTTCGAAGAGTGGTCGTCCTATACACATAAGCAAACACGGTTGTCTTTTGCCCATTAATATCATCACTACCTCATCTCAGAGGACTGCAGGCTTCAGGTCCTGTTGGGTTTCTGTTTTTCACTTGCAATAATTTATTGCCATTATCAGAGATATAATTTGGTTTTTTGAAAGGTGCTACATATTTTGTTGCCAAGGAACTGTTTAGCCAAGAGAACTTTTATACTTACTTGGAAATTAAAAGGACAGGAAATCATAACACAAAGGAGTAAAAATGAAAAGGCTTAAAGCCAGGATTATTCAGTGTTTATTGTGGATGTGCTCATGTATGTTTCCAAGGCACAAAACCATTACGTGGTGGTTATGGGCAGCGAGTTTCACTTACATTTAATACTTTACTCCACACCATGGAATAGTTCAATTTCCCTGAAGAAATCAGAGCAAAAAGCTAAAAAAGAAAAAATGACTTGAGCGGTTTAGAGAGAAAACTTAATTCAAATCTCAGTTGACCTCTGGAACCACCTCCCTGTACGTTAGCATGGATGGCATCACATCAGTCACTCTTGGCAACAGGTGGCGCTAGTGGTAAAGGACGCGCCTGCCAATGCAGAAGTTCGCTCCCTGGGTCTGGACGACCCCCTGAGGAGGGCATGGCAACCTGCCCCAGTGTTCTTGCCTGGAGAATCCCATGGACAGAGGAACTGACGGGCTGCAGTCCCTGGAGTCGCAAAGAGTCAGACACGGCTAAAGCCACTTAGCAGAGCACAGCACACGGGGAAAGTGTCCTTAAAGGAGTGAGGAAAACAGGAGGAGCCTGGAGGAAGTCAAGCTCTGCTGCCCTGTGGCACGTGGGATCTTCCCTGGGCAGAGGTCAAACCCGCACCCGTCGCATTGCAAGTGAAAGTCGCTCAGCCGTGTCTGACTCTGCCACCCCCTGGACTATCCAGCCCACCAAATCCTCCAGGGCAGAACACTGGAGTGGAGAGCCTTTCCCTCCTCCAAGGCATCTTCCCAATTCAGGGATCCAACCCAGGTCTCCCACATGGCAAGGCAGATTCTTAACCACTGGACCACCAAGGAAGCCCCTAGGGATGAGGAAAACCAAGAGCCGGAAAGAACTCAGGGCTTATTGC
Organism: Neotragus moschatus; assembly: GCA_006410615.1. Lineage (NCBI taxonomy): Eukaryota > Metazoa > Chordata > Mammalia > Artiodactyla > Bovidae > Neotragus > Neotragus moschatus. The sequence goes on along the minus strand of SJYA01003031.1, from coordinate 445,951 downwards.
ACACTTTGTTTCTGCCAGCAGGTAACATTTCAGTAGTCAACGAATGCTTTGGCACTCATTTCTTCATCAGCAATGTGAGTAAGAGTAGAGACTGAACCGGTTAAATATTCCTGCATTAAAAAAGACACTTTTCTCATCCTCACTGCTTTCTTATAGCGAACCACACGGCTACTCAAGTGTTTGCATTTGCTCGGTATTCCTCTCCTTCCTGAGGAGACATCACACAGTAGGTCCATTCACCTGACCAATCAGAATGTAGACTCACCGACAGCTGTTAGAAAGAAGGAAAGGCTTCGTCGCTCAGGGGAGTCCCACTCTTTGCGACCCCACGGACTGCAGCCCTCCAGGCGCCTCCGTCCATGGGATTCTCCAGGCCAGAACCCTGGAGCGGGCTGCCATTGCCTTCACTAGAGGGTCTTCCCGAGCCAGGGGTTAACCCGGGTCTCCCACGTTACAGGCAGATGCTTTACCGTCTGAGCCACCAGGGAAGTCCTGACAACTATTAGGGGACTTGCTAATCACAGTAGATTCATGCCAAAGGCATTTAGGACATACTGCCTCTGCTGTCTCAGTCTAAAACATAAAAAAAACATCTGAATGAAACCAGTCCCAGTAACAGCAATGGAAAATCGGCAGTGAGCCCGTGGAGGGAGCCGCAGGTACTCGCTTGCCTCGTCCTGTTCTCCTGGCTGTGCTGAGACCTTCAGCAGGAAGGGACCCCATCAGAGCCCCTCCTGATCCTGTCCTGGGTTTGCCTGTGTATTAGGTAAGAGCCACTCTATTTAGACCACTTCCTCCACAAGCAGAGGATATCAGTTGCGCCCTCTTGTTCCTGACACAGCAGGAATTTTTGGACTGAATCCTGATAGTGAATGTTTTACAAAATGGTAGCTGTTGTTTTCCATTAAAATAGCAGATGTATTCGCAGGGCATCTTTCCTGGTCGTTGTACGGCATCCTCAGTCACGACAGCAGTTACTGTCAGCAGGTGAAGTGGACGGTGTCTTTGATTCAGTCTGCGTTGCCTACTCTCTGTGCTGAGAGGGGCATCGGAGCTTCCGGGAGAAGATGGGTATGGCGCTGCGTCTTCCTCAGGTGGCCTACAAGGTTGTTACTTCCGGAAACGGGCTTGTAGCTTACCAGAATTGTGAATGGCGATGGGAGGCAGGTTCTGTACTGGGAAAACTTCCTCTGTGCTACTGATCAAAAGCCCGAGTAGATTGCAAAGAATCACAGAGTTTACGTTATCAATGCACAGACGTGAAAGGACCAAGAATTGCCTTCAGTCTGATCATCTTTCCCCGCTTCTCAGTGATGGAAGTCATTCTTCCCAGATGGTTGTCTCTAGAAAGTGCCAAAATTTCAAGTCAAATTTGATGGTTAACACAGATGACCAAGGTAAGAATAGGGTCAATAGAAAAAGGGGTTATTCTCTTCATGACTGACAAGTCAAACTAAAAGTGATTTCCAAAAAGTAGAGCTAAAATGATTTGTGAGCAAAGTTATAACTAAGTATTAGTGCTTGTTCAGCAGCCAGGTCATAAATCACTACATCTAAGTCTAAAGGTGTATGGACAGAGAGACACATGCATCTTTTAAAACATACACCTCAATACCTGTTTCACCTGCTACCACTTTTCAATATCGTATTTTAAATGATTAGGTTGATTTTACTGTAGGAAGAGGAGCTCTAATTTAATCTTAATCACTTTAGGGCACTGGGGAGGTTGACAAGCAGCTGTAACATCAAGGTGCTCTGCTCTCTGCAAGGCTCTCTGCTGGCAGTTTGAGTTGGGTCATGCAGCTACGTCATTGCATGCAGCCCACTCCTTTCGACCGTAGGGATTGAACCCTTATCCAGTCTTCTTCCACTCCAGGTAGTGTGCAGGACAAGGTAAAACAAGGCTAAAGAAAACTGGCAAAGAGAGAATCCTTTACTGGGGGCCCAGATTCCTTTTTTTTCCAGGAAAAACATTTTTTTAAGCCACTCTGTTATTTGTTCAAACTTAGTGGGACATCACTCCACTGAGAAACAAGGTTACAGAGTTTTACAGAGTTTTTAAGCCATGGTGAGCGTATATAGAATTTTATTAACCACAGACAACAGCATGTGCATCCTTGGATATTTGTCAACTCAATTTAAAATAAGTGACCTTATCATTCCGGTGCTCCAACGACCTGGGGAGGGGGATAATGAGGGGTGCCACAGGAGGAAGGTCTCAGAGGGAGGGGTATGTGCGTGAGTACTGCTGATTGACTTCATTCTACAACAGAAGCTAGCACAGCATTGTAAAGCAGTTATCTTCCAATAAGACACATTATCTTATAATTTCAACACACAACACTAAGGCTACAGGTGGCTACTACTGGGTAGAGATCTTCCACCAGATGCCTTCTGTCTCTTGTTGACTGTGAGCTGATACTACTGCATGGAGAAAAGTCCTCGAGATTCTAGAAAGTTTAGTTTTCATGAACTAGTCAAGAAGAATTTCTTGGTATGCCATCTGTTTTTTAAGGGGATTATGGAAACATATGTGGACGTGTTGGGTATTGGGGAAAAGCCTTGCAGCCAAAGGATCAGGACACAAGACTGACCATCACAGAATGCTGAGTGTGGTTTCCAGTTTCGACACAAACCATCTCTGAGGAAATGGAGCCAACTCATTATTTTGATGATTTCCTGTGGAAGAAACAAGAATAATAATGGAATTACTTTACAGAGATGTGCTTTTAAAAAGGCTGAATTTGGTAAAAGCAAGTCATTTGCCTCTCAAAATTTGTTCCAAACCTGAGTCTAATTCCTCTAAATTTCAATAAAATTTTTAAAAAAATGAACCTTATAATTACAGGTTTCATATTCCTGCATGCTATTTGAAATGGAACTGATCTGATTCCAAAGCGTCATATGCAGCTATATTAGACACCAATTTTGTCCTGAAAAAAAAAAAAAAAAAAAGAAAGTTGATGGATTGTTTCAAGAAATACTGCCTTAAACACACATGAAGCTACATACTAAGAACATTGCTTTCCTTGAGAAATTTGTTAGTCCTATTTTTTTTTCATTTATTTTATCAGTTTAAATCTTATGTAAGTTCAACTACAGTTTTTTTTTACATAATTGTATGAAAATATATTATCTAGCCAACATATGATAAGATATTCAACTGTCCCCAAAATTGGACACTTGGTTATTTTTATTTTTTAATTTTTTTCAAGTTTAGTTGATTGACAAGTTTATGTTTGTTTCAGGTGTGCTGTGATGTGACTGAGTTATACATGCTTATATATATTTATTTTTTTCAGAGTCTTTTCCACTATAGATTATTACAAAATCCTGAAGCAGTCCAGTCGTTAAGACTTCGCCTTCCAGTGCAGGAGGGCGGGTTCGATCCCTGGTCGAGAGCTAAGCTCTAACGAGCCGTGGGGCCAGAAAACCAAAACATACAAAGAAATATTGAGTCTAGATCCCACTGTGGCAATTTTTAAATGGTGATTCTTAACAACACAGCTACCGACAGATCCTATCAAGTGAATTGAGTGATGACCCTGGGTATTCACTGACAGGAGCCAATTGGAGCCTTAGTCTCCAGATCTAAAAATAGCCTAATCCACACGCATTTAGTGACCACAAATTGAAGGCTGTGTTTGTTTTTGACAACTAGACTTCTAATGGGAAACTCTGATGTGAGCATTTTAAATATTTGAATAGTATTCTCAAATTTTAAAAAATAGGTTATAGTTTGTCCTAGATTTGTGTAACTGAGGGCAGGAGGACCTACTTAAGGGGGAAAAGTATGTAATTTTTGTCCTGCTATATTCTCATAGCTCAGAGAACGCAGGCAGGGCTTTGTCCAATATCAGCTGCTTTGCAAAAGGTTTCATAAGATTTTCAGTTCAGTTCAGTCACTCAGTCCTGTCTGACTCTTTGCGACCCCATTGACAGCAGCATACCAGGCCTCCCTGTCCATCACCAACTCCTGGAGCCCACCCAAATCCATGTCCATTGAGTTGGTGATGTCATCCAACCATCTCATCCTCTGCTGTTCCCTTCTCCTGCTGCCCTCAGTCTTTCCCAGCATCAGGGTCTTTTCCAATGAGTCAGCTCTTCACATCAGGTAGCCAAAGTACTGGAGTTTCAGCTTCAGCATCAGTCCTTCCAAAGAACACTCAGAACTGATCTCCTTCAGAATAGACTGGTTGGATCTTCTTGCAGTCCAAGGGACTCTCAAGAGTCTTCTCCAACACCACAGTTCAAAAGCATCAATTCTTCGGCGCTCAGCTTTCTTCACAGTTCAACTCTCACATACATACATGACTACTAGTAAAACCATAGCCTTAACTAGACGGACCTTTGTGGACAAAGTAATGTCTCTGCTTTTTAATATGCTGTCTAGGTTGGTCATAACTTTTCTTCCAAGGAGTAAGCCTCTTCTAATTTCGTGGCTGCAATCACCACCTACAGTGATTTTCAGTTCAGTTCAGTTGCTCAGTCATGTCCGACTCTTTGCGACCCCATGAATCGCAGCACACTAGGCCTCCCTGTCCGTCACCAACTCCCAGAGTTCACTCAGACTCACACCCAGCGAGTCAGTGATGCCATCTAGCCATCTCATCCTCTGTCGTCCCCTTCTCCTCCTGCCCCCAATCCCTCCCAGCATCACAGTCTTTTCCAATGAGTCAGCTCTTTGCATGAAGTGACCAAAGTACTGGAGCTTCAGCTTTAGCATCATGGCTGCGTGGGCGAAGGAGGGCCTAGAAGATTTGGAGCCCCTAAAAATAAAGTCTGCCACTGTTTCCACAGTTTCCCCATCTATTTCCCATGAAGTGATGGGACTGGATGCCATGATCTTAGTTTTCTGAATGTTGAGCCTTAAGCCAACTTTTTCACTCTCCATTTTCAGTTTGATCAAAAGGCTCTTTAGTTCTTCTTCCCTTTCTGCCATAAGGGTGGTGTCATCTGCATATTTGAGGTTATTGATATTTCTCCTGGCAATCTTGATAACAATAACACCTCATATTCCAAAGAGCATCACCAGAAATACCAAAGCAGTGTAATGAACATAACCAGCTTTTCGTGAAGAAACAGGGGGAAAAAAAAAGAATGAAAGCGAAGGTTTTAGAAATTGACTTGCTAGTCACACAGACAGAGGTCTCTGACCCATCACTCAGCTACACTGATGATGCAGGGGTCAGGGCCTCTCCAGCCGCTCACGTGGGGACACGGCGGAGCTGCGGGATCCGAGGGGACACGGGGGAACTGCAGGGATCAACGGCGACCTGGCGGAGCTGCAGGGATCCAGGCGCTGAGGCTGCAGACCTGTGAGGCTTCCACGCCTGCCTGTGCAGTAAACGGCTTTGCTCTTTTCCTCTTGCCAAATCATGCTGAATAACCTTTCATCAAAGGTTCTGGATGTCCCCAGATGGACTGGGACAGTTGAGATGGAATTTTTTGCATGTGTTACATTTTGATAGCTGCGTGATGACTCTCTGCATTGTTGCTATTATTTCTTTCCATTGCAGACCCAAACAATGTCCCCTGGTGTGCCAATAGGGCCCTAAATTCAAAATAATAATAATAATCAGAACAATTCACATCTTTTGCACCATGCCATTCTTCTGTGTTAAGTCCCGGAATAAAAATCCCCTCTATGCCAACTATTTCCACAGTATGAAATGAACCAGTTTTATTGACTCAAATGTAAAATATAACACATTCTATCCTGACTCTAGTCCTGTACTAAGTCAGAGTTGCAGCTGTGAACAAATTAATCTCTTTTTTAAAACACCGGGAATTCTTTAAAAAGAACCTATTTCAATTTTTTAAAAAAAGACGCTAATGGTGTTTTTACATGATGAAAACTCCCTAGTTCCTTCAGCAGTCCTAGAAACACCGGTAGGCACTGTCCTTGTCTCTTTGATGGTTTCAAAATTGTCCAAGTAAATAAGATATTACTGCCTCTTTCAGGAGATTGGTTGATTTAGGTCTTGATTAGTCACTTCGTTCATGAAATAAATATGGGTGCATATTATTCTCTCATCCATAAATAAGCCATAGGCAATGTATCCAATTTAAGACACATTTTTATTCTTACTTGAAGCTTTAGGGCTTTTGAGAGTTTATAAACTACATGTTCTACTATACTTGTTTGCAACGTCTTACAGTTCCAAGAAACAGAAAAACTGCATAACACAACTGTCCCAAGTGTCAACTAAGACATTTAGTGACTCACAGGACATGTATCTTGTGACTGTCTCTCAAGAGAAATGTACGTTTTGATGCGGAAGAAAGTAAAATGCTGTGTGTTTATTCCTCTGTAAAGGACAGTGTTCCAGGGTCCTTATTGCTCTCTTGTTAGAAAGATACCAATTCTCATTTTTAATCATTTAGTACATTTCAGTTAAGTGGTAGGCAGAACAATCATTTTATTTATAACTTTGAAACCCAATGGTTGGCCCCTGCTGAAATGAAATTTCACTGCAGACAAGATGATGCAGGATAATATTCCATGTTTCCATAGCGCAGAAAAGGTCTTTTTTGTTTGTTTATTTTGCCTGAACAGTGCCTAAACAAATTTTAATTAGCTCCCAAATGTCTTTCTAAAAAAAGAAAGAGGATTGTTAGAAATTCCGATTCCTCTTGAAAAATCAGGAAAACCTGAGTGCCCTAGTTGCTGCTGTTTAGTTGCCAAGTTGTGTCCAAGTTTGTGACGCTATGGGCTGTAACCCACCAGGCTCCTCTGTCTGTGGTTTTCCAGGGGAGGATACTGGGATAGGTTGTGATTTCCTTCCCCAGGGGATCTTCCTGAAGCAGGGATCGAACCGGGTTCTCCTGTATTTCATGAGAATCCTTTACTGAGCCATGCACATTCCTATTAGGCAACCATTGGCTGCTAACTGAACTGCCTCCTGCTTTGAGGAAAGGAGGGAACTTGCTGTGATCTGCACTCAGAGGCCCCAGCATTGCTTCCTGCCAGGCCACTGCTGTCACTGGGCTTGCAAACCCAGAAGGGCTTATTGGTTCTCAGCTGTCCCAGGCTCTTTTGCAGGCACTCTCCAGGGTCTTGGACATCCGGTACCTTCACTCCCGTTGTCAAATCGTTGCTCCTAGACTCAGCTTGCATACGCTTTTGCTTCTTGCTTTGGATAGGCAGCTTCCTGGGGAGCCTTGTTTTGCCATCTATTCCAGGCCAGTTTCCCTTTACCAGAATACAATTTGTGAGAAATTAAGCAGTGGAGTGTGTGTGGGTTTCTTGGAGTTGAGACATAGGAACTGTTTGATTCAGGCGGTGGGTAACTTTATTCAAAAAGGAGTCTGTCATTTTCTTTGCATCTTCCTTGAGGAGAGTCTGGCTTCAGCTAAGAGCAGAAATTGGATTTCAGAAATAAACACCAAATATCTTACACATGAAGAAAAAAAAATCTTCATTTCTTTCTTCAAGTTAAACATGATGAAAAATTCTGAAACAGTAATGTTTCTGGATATAAGTTTGCTCCATTTGGGGTTTTTTTTTTTTTTGCTGGGGGGAGGGGTGGAGAGGAGCCACATATAACTTTCCCCAAATACCTGGAAGCTGCCAGACTATTTGAAAAAAATTCCACACAAAAGATTTTTATTATTAATGTTCAAAATAGCCTCTGCTCATTCCCGTATTTCAGAACATATTTCCCATAGAATTAGCCATAGCACGCAAAATGTCTGTCCTTACTACTGAGCTGGGCAATAAAAGGACACATGGATGCTGATTCACTTCTGTGATTTTAAGTTGCTAATTATCTGACAGCAAAGGTCTCCTTCGTGTTGTTTTGCTTAGAAGTGGAGCGCCATGGCTGATCATAAGTTTCTGTTGAGTATTCCAAGCTAGGAGCCTGAGCCAAAGCTAGATTTGGAATCTTGACTAACATACAACTTCGCATTTTTCAAAGTGTGTAATCCAGGCATTGCGAATAATTTCTGGCCAAGTCCTAGGAAACTGCTCATAGTCTTTCTAAACATAGCTGGGAATTGTTATGCTGAAGTTAAAACCAAATGTCAGCTAAGGTCTGATACTGGGGAAAACAATTAGCATAGCAGTGAATTACCCTCCTGTGAAAGAGTTCACCTTCAAACGCTAATTATTAGTTGATCATGTTTCATTCATTCACCGGAATTATTTTCGAGAGCATCAGAGCATTTCAGGTGGGTTGGGTTGTGATGGGAAAGACTACACAAACATCCCCTCTACAAATTCGTGGTGTATTTAGCTAAAGATGCAAGCTCCATGGAAGCAGAACGCCTTAGAGGGCGGGACAGAGCAAGGCTTCTTTTGCCCAGTTTTTTTTCCTCTGGGTTAAGTTAGGTGAGACGTGGAGGAGGCCAGACAAGTTTGCCAGCAACCTCTGGTACAGAGAAGGTCCTGCCAGATTTATGAACGAAAACCCAGGTTATACTGACTGACACTGAAACTCCAAAACTTTGGCCACCGGATGTGAAGAACTGACTCATTTGAAAGGACCTTGATGCTGGGAAAGATTGAGGGCAGGGGGAGAAGGGGACGACAGAGGATGAGATGGTTGGATGGCATCGCTGACTCAATAGACATGAGTTTGAGTAAGCCCTGGGAGTTGGTGATGGACAGGGAAGCCTGGCGTGCTGCAGTCCATGGGGTCACAAAGAGTCAGACACGACTGAGCAACTGGACTGAGTGGACACTAACTCAAGTGCCGTCGTATGGTTAGACATAAGTGTTTCCAGGGCTATCTAAACAAATGACCATAAACTTTGATGGTTTAAAAACAGCAGGCATTCAGTGTTCTGCGGTGGTCTAAAGGGAAAGGAAATCCAGAAACAAGAGCTGATACGTGTACACGTGGCTGAGTCACTTTGCTGTACATTAGAAACTAACACAACTTTGTAAAACAACGATACTCAATAACATAAAAAAAAAAAAAAAAGCAGAGGTTTATTCTCTCCCAGTTCTGGAATCCAGGTGTCCAAAGTCAGGGTGCCAACAGGGTGAGTTTCTGCTGTGGGGCCCTGAGGGACAGCTGGTCACACGCCGTCTCCCAGCTTTCTGCTGTGATCTTCAGTCTGTGACTGTAACCCTGCGCACGACCCCGTCTCTGCCTCTTTTTCCACATCGGGGTCTACCTGTCTGTCTCCATGCCACCTTTATTCTGTGGGGCTGTCTCCTCTCCTTCGTCATAAGGACGCCAATCACACTGGATTAGGACCTCATCTGAACAGTCGTGTCTACCAAGACCCTATTTCCAAATAGTGCTACATTCTTAGGTGCTGGAGGTAGGGCTTCAGCCGACCTGCTAGATGGAGACAGATCAGCCCTTCTGCCTCAGCTCACGCTTCCCAGGGAACTGACACACAGCCTGCACCTGTACCTTCAACAGGTCATTTACGTGCTTAGGACTTTCCCAAGTCCAGCCAGCACCATCACGGCTTCCACCTTGATCGGTCTGAGGGGCAGGCAAGCAGAACAGGGTCTCCCAAACTATCTTTTCTCCAACTGGTATCTCTCTCTCTCTCTTTTTTTTTTTTCTCAAACATTCTGCCCCTTGTTTCCACAGCCTGTCCTGTTGTCTTTGATTGGGTCTCCCAGAAGCAGAGGCTGAAATGGGACTCTCACGAGAGTAGTTTTTCTCTGAAGAGTGCTCTAGGGAGACAAGGAATGGAGGAAGCGGGACAGGGCCAGAGCAGACAGCTAAGGGCAAGCTTCAGGGTGGCTTCATGGGAAGCTTGAAATAGTTTTAATCATTCTTTAAAATATTATTTGATCAATAACATAAGAGTAATGTATTAAAGAGATTTCTCCTGTGGCTCAGTGGTAAAGGACCCGCCTGCCATTGTAGGGGACATGGGTTCAATCCCTGGGTTGGGAGCAGATCTCCTGGAGGAGGGCATGGCAACCCACCCCTGTATTCTTGCCCAGGAAATCCCAGGGACAGAGGAGCCTAGCGGCTGCAGTCCTTGGGGCTGCAAAGAGTTGAGACACAGCTGAGTGAGTGAGCACATGTGACCACATTAAAAGAGACAGGGATGGTCAGGAAAAAGTGCTGGACTGAGGAGAAGAGAGGTGACCCGCATCAGCTGGCACCTCATGGGCTGTCCTATCTAAGCTGCTTAGTAATTAATCCTGACCAGCCGGGAACACTTCCAGCTGCCACCTGGTGCACTGATGACATCGTTACTAGGGCTCCATCTCAAGCGCAAAAAATGTCCTGATTTGGTTGATAAATTGCATGGACAGTTTATGTTTTACTCTCCTTTAACCAGTTTATAATATGAATGGGTTGGAATAGATGACACAGAAGGGCTCTTCCAATAATAAAGTGTTCCATATAGTACTTTCTATTAACTCAAACATGCTGCTTTTTGCGGGACTCTGCTAAAGGACAGTTGATATTTTACCTTATAAATCAAGTTATCACATTTTCTATTTGACCATTCTTCCATCCTCCATGCTTCCCTTCATGCGTTCTTTACTGGTGGGTAGTTACTACATACCCTCTACTATATCAGATAAGTGAGGGAAATGTAACTAAAACACATTCAGTCTCTGCCGGGGTCCAGCCCCGGCAGGTCCAGGAAATTCGAAGCGGGGACGGCGTCGGCGAGGAAAAACTCATTTATTTAGAAATATAAGGCTAGGAAATAATAGTATAGTGGGAAAATTAAGATGGAGAAAAGAGGCTGAATAACTTGGTTTACGTGGAAAGCCAACAAAGTTCCAGACAAGGAGCTTGCACCATCTACATTGGGCCACTGGCGTTCGTTTGAATATCGGAGAGTGCCCCACCTTGGGCTGTCTCTTTTACGGATTTTAGCAGCCAGGACGAGTAAGTAGACATGGTGAGCCTCCATGCCCCCGATGGGAATTCAGCCAGAAATTAGAGTAAAAAAGAGACACGGGGGAAGCCCAGCATCGGTGCAAGACTCCAGACGCAAGACTCCCGATGCAAGACTCCCGATGCAAGACTCCCGATGCAAGACTCCAAAAACTATTTTTCAAAATCAGCTTATATACCCCAAGTTGTGCATAATGGAATATGCAGAGTTATGCAGGGCAGCAGTCCTGACCTTCACTGAAACAAGGCTTTCTTTTTGTATACCCTCCCATATACAAAAGGTCTCAGGTAGTTTACATTATCTTCTGGCCAAGAGACCTGTTAACATTTCTGTGGCTCTCTTCCCAGAATAATGTCCGTTAATCAGAGAACTCCGAAGCTACATTCCTATAGAACAAAGGTGCAGTGGGTTGTAACAAAGAAAGTACTTAACTCAAAGATCTAATATCGTTAACACCAGATCTACTACCTGTTTTTCTATATACCAACTATATCTTACAAATAAAAGATATGGAAATTTGGCAGCAAGTATTGGCTCAACAAATGAAACCTTTAGTCAGTCCTATTCTATTGATTTTGACCCCTCGGAAGCTCCTACATTACTAGGATGTTTTAAGCTTCCTGTGCCTCCNAATGTCCGTTAATCAGAGAACTCCGAAGCTACATTCCTATAGAACAAAGGTGCAGTGGGTTGTAACAAAGAAAGTACTTAACTCAAAGATCTAATATCGTTAACACCAGATCTACTACCTGTTTTTCTATATACCAACTATATCTTACAAATAAAAGATATGGAAATTTGGCAGCAAGTATTGGCTCAACAAATGAAACCTTTAGTCAGTCCTATTCTATTGATTTTGACCCCTCGGAAGCTCCTACATTCCTAGGATGTTTTAAGCTTCCTGTGCCTCCCACAGTCAGGAGGCCTCAAGCAATCACATGCGCAGCTGTAAGAGTCTTGCAGGCAGGCTAGAAAGCCATCAGAGGGGTTTTTGGATTGAAACACTCTATCAAATGCAGAAGACTAAAGCCCTTAGTTGACTTTTCCCAGAGAATGTCAGTAGAGTGGAAAAGCAGGCAGATTCTTATTTTTGGGGGGGGGGCGGTACATGCTCAGGAAATGCCAGGGGGAAAACCCTGAGATTTGACTCGTCCTTGCCCATCAAAATCTCCTGCCGCGTGACCTTGTCACGGGTGGGATTCCTCATGCTGGCTCCCGGCAAGTCTCTATACCAAAATCCTTTGCTTTTTAAAAAATGTCATCTTATCAATGATCACAGGGGTAAAATCTTACTATCCACACGTGACAAATATAAAATAAATAAGACCAGAGAGACCGAGCAGCTGCCCCAGGATAAACAGTACGTGAGCTTTGCAGACAATACTTAGAACACGAAAAAAAATTTAATCAGCCTCTTTCACAGAATAGCAAGTCTTCATAGAATCCAGCTCAAGAATAGATCATTTGTGCAGCCCAGGTGAGGGGCGCAGTTACTCACCAGTTTGGTTGAGAACCAGTTGACCGCGATCGCGGAGACAGAGGCGTGACGGTGCTGACGACGCTGAGCGTATTTCGGCTTCAGGACCCTTCACTGTCGGTTCGCTGTCTCTCCTTTTACTGCACAGGGATCTGAGACGTGCAGGTCAAGGTGCCAAATCTACGCCCCGCCATCAACTCTTCCACTACACAATGTCAAAATTCATATTAGAAGGGTCATCAGCTACTCAACACCAAGGAGAGGCCTGCTGAATTAATGACTTCTTTCCTGAAGGTAATATTTATTTATGTCTTAAACTTCAGTGTTACTGATTTACAACGTTCCATTAATCTCTGCTGTGCAGCAGAGTGAGTCCATTACACGTGTGTTCTTTTCCACACTCCTTTCTGTGTGGCTTACGTAGGATATTGAATATAGCTCCCTGTGCTATGCCATAGGACCCTATTGCTTTCCTATATATAGTAGTTTGCATGTGCTAATCCCGAACTCCCAATCCAGCCCTCCCCCACCCCCTCCCCGGCAGCCGCGTCTGCTCTCTGCGTCTGAGTCTGTTTCTGTCTCATGGACGCATTCATTCCTGTTATAATTTAGATTTCACATACAAGTTATATCATGTGGTACTTGTCTTCTCTTTCTGACTTAATTCACTTAGTTTGATCACCCCTAGGTCTGTCCACGTTGCTGCACATGGCATTCTTTCGGGTCCCGCTCCTGGACATCTATCCAGACAAAATTCTAATGAATTCTTTTCCAGCAGTTGGTAAGTATAAAACCCTGGGCTTCTGGGCAAGGGATTTCTCTGCCTCTCCTGTCTTTGGCCACCTGATGCGAAGAGCTGACTCATTTGAAAAGACCCTGATGCTGGGAAAGATTGAAGGCAGGAGGAGAAGGGGACAACAGAGGATGACATGGTTGCCTGGCATCATGGACTCACTGGACTTGAGTTTGAGTAAACTCAGGGAGTTGTTGATGGACAGTGAGGCCTTTTTCCATAAAAGGGATTTTTTTCCACTTTGGTGTACATTTTCTGTCATGGAAAATACACTGTGAAGGCGAAAGACGCTTGATTTGAGACTTGCAATTCATTTATACTACTCCTCTTCCATAGGTAAAACAACTGGGGAATATGCATGTGTACGTTACACTCTGTGTGAGATCTCCATCTTTCTCTGTAATAAGGGCAGGTATGCAGGTCACCCAGAATAAGGCTTAGATACCAGCTGACGTGATTGCAGAGCTGAGGGAGCTTCCAGAAGGTTTACACGCCCCAGCTGTGGCTCCAAAGACGAAACACACGCATGGTATTTCCAGCTCCAGATCCAAGTGGCCCCCTGGGATCTACACTGAGGACCCCCGCCTGCCACCCACCATGCCTGCAGGTCTTGCAACTTGAGGTCCCAGAAGATACAAACAATCAAGGAACACCATTCACAGGGTGAGAATCTGAAGCCTTCTGATCCAACTACCACATGCATTTGGACTTGCACACATGTTTCTGTAAGTCCTTTCTATATGTTTTTAGCTTGATAAGATTGGGTGTTTTCTGATCTGAGAACGTGGGCTAGTTCCTGCCAGTCATCTCTTTCACAGTGAGGTAACTTTGTATCATAACTTGGTAGCGGTCAGTGACTACAGCCATGAAATTAAAAGAACTCTTGCTCCTGGGAAGAAAAGCTGTGACAAATACTGCTGCTGCTGCTGCTGCTGAGTCACTTCAGTCGTGTCAGACTCTGTACAACTCCATAGACAGCAGCCCACCAGGCTCCCCGATCCCTGGGATTCTCCAGGCAAAAGTACTGGAGTGGGTTGCCATTTCCTTCTCCAATGTGTGAAAGTGAAAAGTGAAAGTGAAGTCGCTCAGTCCTGCCCGACTCTTAGCGACCCCATGGACTGCAGCCCACCAGGCTCCTCTGTCCATGGGATTTTCCAGGCAAGAGTACTGGACTGGGTTGCCATTGCCTTCTCTGGACAAAGCTAGACAGCATATTAAAAAGCAAAGATACCACTTTGCTGATAAACGTCTGTGTAGTCACAGTTATGGTTTTTCCAGCAGTTGTGTATAGATGGGAGAGATGGTCCATAAAGAAAGCTGAGCACTAAATAATTGATACTTTTGAATTGGTGCTGGAGAAGATTCTTGAGAGTCCCTTGGATGGCAAGGAGATCCAACCAGTCCATCCTAAAGGAAATCAGTCCTGAATATTCATTGGAAGGACTGATGCTGAAGTTGAAACTCCAATACATTGGCCATCTGATGCGAAGAACTGACTCACTGGAAAAGACCCTGATGCTGGGAAAGATTGAAGGTGGGAGGAGAAGGGGACGACAGGGAATGAGATGGTTGGATGGCATCACCGACTCAATGGACATGAGTTTGAGAGAACTCTGGGAGAGAGTGAAGGACAGGGAAGCCTGGCGTGCTGCTCTCCGTGGGGCTGCAAAGAACTGGACACAAGTTAGTGGCTGAACAACTGCTGCCTGAAGGGACTTGCCTGATGATGATGTCATTTACTAGCCGCATGGGCTTGAACCAACTACTGAATTTCTCTGTGCTGTTTCTCTGCCTGTTAAATTGGCTTAAGAACCATCCGTCCACATTACAGTGCTCTTTTATGTCCGTGGCTAATAAATGCAGTAAAGTGCTTGAACCAGCACCTGGCACATAAGCTCTACATAACTATTGTTACTATTATTATTATCCCTTGTTCTTTGGCCAAAAATGGTGATTTCAGGGAACAGTATCCATTTCATACTCCTGATTGTGCATGTCTGTGTGTGTGAGTGTGTGTGTGTGTGAGTGTGTGTGTGTGTGTGAGTGTGTGTGTGTGTGAGTGTGTGTGTGTGTGTGTGCACTGCGTGACTAAATGACAAGTCATCTATTGGTTCGAGTTTTAGTGCTAAGGAAAGTATGTCTATCATGCATTTGTGTCCTCTGGGATAACTGATTATTTTTATTTAGAAACAGAAATATATTTTAGAGTATAGATAGGTTCTTAGGTTTAGAAATAATAGTAACTGCCATTTATTAGGCACTCAGAGTTGACCAAACCCTTTCTGTTCATAATCTTGTTTCATATTTATAAAAATCCTTTGAGCCAAGCTTTAATAGGCCCAACTTATAAAAGAGATAGTTTATGGTCCCAGATGTTAAGCAACCAGACCAAATAGCAATAATATAGTAGATATTTAAGCCCAGTTCTTTTTTTCTTTCTTTTCTTTTGGCCAATGATTTTTCATTTATTTTCAAAAATGTACAACATTCACCATAATCTAATTTTAGAACATTGTTTACCATCCCAACTGTTTTTTCTTTAAAACCAATTGCTTTTTCCACTTTACTTAATCATCTCCCAAATTAATGAGTGTTTAATTAGTGAGCTTTAAAGGTGGTGATGCCAAGATTTCTGTTCGGTCTTCTTATTTAGATTGGTCATCTACCCATCCACCCATCCAACAAACAACTCTTGAAAAGACAATTTGCTAAGCAACTTGGATTTTTTAAAAAGCTTAAGACCTAGCATCTGTCTTGAGAAGTTCACACGTTAGAAAGCAAACGGATCTGCACATGAATAAATGTAAATTTGCCAGGCTTCCCTGGTGGCTCAGACAGTAAAATAATCCTCTTGCAATTCAGGAGACCTGAGTTCGATCCCTGGGTTGGGAAAATCCCCTGGAGGAGGGCATGGTGACTCGCCCCAGTAGTCTTGCCTGGAGAATCTCCACGGACAGAAGAGCCTGGTGAATACAGTCCGTGGAGTCACAATGAGTCAGGCTCAGCTGAGAGACTAAGCGCACATACCATACCAGGAAAGTGTACAAATGCTGTGAGATCCCAAAGAGAAGTGCCTAGCTTCTGGGTGGAAGAGAGACCAGGAAGTCAGCACAGGCTTCCAGATGAGACGAGCAGTTGAGAATAGTCCAGAGCCAAATAGGAAGGGATGCTACAATCTTTCTAAAGGATGAAGTGCTGGTCCTCAGAGGCAGGGCAAGTTGTTTCAGACAGCTAGAGACATTTGATAAGAGGATTCTTTGGCTTGTGTTAAATCCCCTCACCATAGACCATGGGGAACAGAAGTGGGAGAGGATGAAGGATGAATAAAAGTGGAATTGCTTGACATTTCAACAGAGGTTACTTGGAACTGATTTCATTGGTTCAATTGCCTAATTCTTCAGGCAATTATGTGTGTAAAAATTATTTAATGTTCTACTTGTATTTTTTTTTTCTTTTTTCCATCCCGATCCCCTTTTCTGAGCAAACTGCAAAATTCTTGAGAGGAGCACAGTGTGAAATGACTGGAAATGAAATCAGAACAACTCCGCAGCCAAGTCACTGCTCTAGTGGTGAATTCGGAAATGACATTCGACAGAGATCCATCCTTTTAAATCAAACGCTCATCCCTGACATTGTTTCTCCTGTAACCCTAGAGAGTTTGAAACACGGTGTTTCACTATCCCCTGAAATCCAAAGCACTTTCCACTTGTGAGAATAATTTACAGAGAGGGAAGGGAGTTTGTGTGACTTTAGATTCAACACGGGGAAAGACTGAACATCAGTTGCTATTCAGATGCAGCAGCAAGATCCGGAAATCTCTCCTCAGTGAATACGGTTATTTGGAGAACCACTTATTTATTAAAAACGTGCATGTTGCTATGATACTATTCTGCAACAGGCACAGTGCTTGCTAAAGCTGCCAGTTCCTGGAGGCAGTGTGCTGTGGGTGTGGGCCACCCCCGACTGCCAAGCGAGAGCCCTCCATCCCTTCTGGGCAGTGGAGTCTGGACACCGTGCCCCTGTCCGGCCCTTTTCTGGGGCAGAACTAACTCCTCTTGGGAAATCGGTGGACAAATCCCCAGATTCAGTGGATTGCCTCTTGTTTTCATTTTCCATCATAAGAAAAACCCCTTGATCCCTTTGTAAATTTTAGACAGAATTTTGGTCAAACCCATTGTGAAATATTTGTCTTCTTGTTTTAAGTTACGTGTATTTGTTTTGTGCCTTTTCCCCAGAGTGGCTTTAGCAAATGGCTTGTGATGTAAAGTTAGTGAGGCAGGAACATTGGGGTGGGGGATGAGCCACGTGGAGCCTTAGACAGAAGGAGAGAGGACATTCTCATGGTTCACTGATGTGTGCAAAGTATTGACAACAAAAGCTGAGACCAAGGGGTTAACATTTCACAGAAAGAGTTTGGCTTCACGTAGAAGCACGCTTTGGAACTGATAATGTCGTTTGGCAATCAGGCCAGGGTGCCAGATGCTGAGAAAGCCGGCTTCGGAGATGTCATGCCTGGCTTAGACCTCTGGCTCAGCCACTATCCACGTGTCCTCAGAAAACTTGTGTCAGCCCTCTGTGTCTCATCTGTGTTGTTTGTAAAATAAGGATAATCATAGTGCAGAAAGTGCAGAATTACTAAGAAGATCAAGAGAAAGACGTGAAAGGCTTAGCACATTGCCCTGCAAACAGGAACAATAAAAACAGCTCAGAGTCTGGCCAACAGTTACTGACCGCCTCACATGTGCAGTCACAGTCCCAAGAGTTATATATATGACCTCGTCCTATTTTCATGTGGCGTATGCTCTCGCTTCAGTCGTGTCTGACTCTTCGGGACCCCATGGACTGCAGCCCACCAGGCTCCTCTGCGCGTGGGATTCACCAGGCAAGCACACTGGAGTGGGCGGCCATGCCCTCCTCCAATTTTCTCAGTGACCATAGTTGTCAGAAATCTTGTGACTCTCCACCTTAGAAATTAAAAATACAAAGGTGTTAAGTGAGGTACAGAGGCCCAAGCTCTCACAAGCCTAGGATAAAGATTTTAACTCATGCAGGGATTTCAGAGTCTGAGGTTAAAACCGCTGACCCTGTTCTGGGTTTTAGAATATGCTTGGCACATTGTAAGCCTTACATAAATATTAGCTATTTCTTCTCTTATTATTAACTATTGGTAGATGCCTTGGAAAGCAGGGACCTGGAACTATTCAGAATTTGGTTCATCATTCTCGAAGAATTCTGGACGAAGGATGACTGCAGTTTGTAGAAAATTACTAGTTGGCCGTAAGTGACCCTTTCAACTCTACACTGGCTTTGGAAACAAGCTGATGTGGATGAAAATTCTCGTTCTGCCACTTTCTGCACTTGCCCAGCGGCAAGACAGTAAAGAACTCACCTGCAGTGCAGGAGCCGAAGGAGACCTGGCTTAGATCCCTGGGTCAGGAAGATCCCCTGGAGGAGGGCATGGCAACCCGCACCAGTATTCTTGCCTGGAGACTCCCATGGACAGAGGAGTCTGTCCTGCTGCTGCTGCTGCTGCTAAGTCGCTTCAGTCGTGTCCGACTCTGTGCAGTCCCATAGACAGCAGCCCACCAGGCATCCCAGGCAAGAATACTGGAGTGGGTTGCCATTTCCTTCTCCAACACGTGAAAGTGAAGTTCTCCGTCATGTCTGACTCTTAGTGACCTCATGGACTGCAGCCTACCAGGCTCCTCCGTCCATGGGTTTTTCCAGGCAAGAGTGCTGGAGTCCATAGGACCGCGAAGAGACAGCCAGGAATGAACAACTGAGGACGCATGGTCTGCCACTTTCTAGTTCTGTGGCCCTGGACAGGATGTTTAACATCTGTGAAAATTTCAGTTGCCTGAAAAATCCCGAGTAATATCCATATTATAAGGGTTGGGTAGAAATCATGTATATGGAATTTCACACCCTGATTGAAACATGGTACTCGGTGGGTGATAGCAATAATTTCTAATATCATCGTATTATTTATATTGATGGGTTTCTTACTTCTTCGATCGGTCTCATTCTCTAGCCTCATCTTTTCATGTGGTTGGACTGCTTAGTGTCTTAGAACAGAAACATTTTGCTGATGGCTCTGTTACTCTGTCAAACAAAAACACAGAATTGGGTACGCAAGGTTAAAGGAAGATGGAAAAGACTAGAAGGAGCCACTGACAGTGGAGGGAGTGGTGCTGAAAACGAGAGGGGAGGAGACTAGGAGATCTGTGCGGCTGACTCCTCACGGTCGCCTGCATCTGGGGCCACTGCCAAGGACGGCTAACGCTGGAGAGGAGTGACAGCGATGGGCATCCGCAGGCCGCTGCCAAGCTGCTGCGGCCCCAGCAGTGATGATAAGAGGGCTGCCCGCGCGGATGGGGCGGGCTCGCCGGCCCTGGCTTCCCCTCCAGAGGCAACGGCAGTAAGCGCGCTGCAGTCGCTCCTGGCCTCCCCGTGAGAACCGGGGTGAGTTCTGCGCTGGCTGCTACGGCGGAAAGAGGGTGCTCAACCAGAGGACAAAGAGGGCCTTCCGACAGGGCTGAGTGACCCTGATGGGACGGGATCCCCTAAAGGCGACGCATGTAGGTAAACATACTGGGTTCAGACGACACGTCTGACTCCTCCAGGATGGCCTCAAGCTCATATTTTTTTTTATAAAATTATTTACCCAGATCCCAAAGAATTTAAAGTCGTCTTTATGAGAAGAAAGCGGAAATAATTTGCAGGTGTGTTTTATTGTGAAGGGTTTCTATTCCTTTGCAGGTTTCAGGCTGTGAAAAGGGAGGGGGAGTGGGAGGACGGAGGATCACAAAGAGAACGAAGCAGAAGCAGAAAATTCCGGCTCCGCGCGCTCCTCACACTATAGTTACGCTGTCACTAACGTAGCTATTAACTTTTCATGCTCAGATTTATTACGCTGTCATTATAGCACTTTCCTTTGCTGATGTATCAAGCCACTATTACATATTTGTTGGCATCTCATCTTTTTAAGGGAAACAAGTGATTACCCGTTGCCAAGGAGACCAATAAGGAGTGTGCAAGCAGACTGCAGAGCTCTCGGAAGATAACAAGTGGCTGGTATTTTATTTTCGACTAAATTGTAAACTACCTCATTGTTTGAAGAAAAATTATCTTCTTTCTCCCATTAAAAACAAAAACTAAAGCACTTATTTTAAAGATAAGTCTAAAGATTTTTGAAAAGTGAGATAGATGAATATGATATACCAAAAATATTTTGGAAAATAAGAACATCTGGGAAGTTTCCCTAGAAAGAAAATTAATTTGGGGATTTTGAAGTTTTCTTCTCCATCAGAGAAACATGCAACAAAAATACGGCCCAATTGTTTCTTTGAAAAAATCAAATAAGACGCAAGGCTATGGATATGAACTGTAGATTTCAGACTCTGAGACACATGTTTCAAGGAAGTCACATGGGCTTCAAGTAAAATTAGGGAGATCTGGGTATTCTTTCTCAGCCTCAGTGGGTTGGCTGCCAAACCTTGCCCAAAAGCTTTTTACGTTCCTTCCTTTTCTTATAAAACAGAGAAAATGACATTTCCCACAAGCATGGTTGCAAAAGTTACATGAGATAGCATTTATTAGTCACCTACAATATGCAGTTTTCATGTACCTCTCAGCACTGTGTCATCATTCATTGAATTCAAGCTTTCATTGAATATCTGCATTCACTTACAGTTAACAAATATGAATAAGACACCTCACAGTCTCTTAACTCAGAATTGTTACAGCAGTCTAATAAGTGATTCAGATATATAAAATATAATTTTAATACTAAGTTTTCAGGATGATTACAGAGTCCACATGTTGCGGCAAGGCCAGCTACTGTAACGGAGCAGTATCTAAGTCTTAGCAGCTTACCACTTAAGTGATTTCAACATATGTGTTTCTAATGGTTAGGTGGATGGGCTTTCCATGTTTGTGTAGGACCCAGGATCCTTTCAGCCTCTTCTGAAAACATCTGCTTCGTCTTCAGTGTAGCAGACCAAGGATTATCCTAGAGGGGTTCTCTAAGGCCAGACCTGGAAGAATTGCACATCACTTCTGCTTGAATCGCGTTGTAACTGATTGGCTGGAAATCCGTTACAAAGCCACACCCACCTGTAAGGGAGACTGGGAAAGGTCCACTGGCTTTGAGCCCAGCAGGAAGGAAGTGGTTTATGAGCATCTGGATCATCTCTGCAACCCAGAATCAAGCACACATACCAAGGAAAAGCAAGACAGGGCTACAAACGTCAGTCTAAGGTGGGCGGTAAAAGGGAGTGAAGAAAGACTTCCTGGAAGAAAGGATCATTGGGTTTTACTGGAAAAAAAAAAGCGCGTTACCTAGGCCACACTGGACACAGAGAGTGCTTGAGGAGGTGGAGAGACCGCAGTAGAGACTTAGAGAATGAGGGGCTTCCCTGGAGGCGCTGTAGGAAAGAATCTGCCTGCCAGGGCCACAGAGGGCGTCTGACCCTGACCCAGAGATGCCGCGTGCACGGAGCAGCGCGGCCCGCACCGCGGAAGCGGAGCCCGAGCCGCGCTGGGGCCTGCGCGCCCGGCTTCCCCCGCGCCCAGGCTCCCCAACCAGAGAAGCCACCGCAGCAGCAAGTAGCCTGCTTGCAGCAACTAGAGCAAAGCTCGCGCAGCAGCAGAGACCCAACACACCCCAAATCACTGGGACTTTAAAAAAGGTTCAGAAAAATTCAGGCTATATGAAGTGGTGGAATAAAGAGTGTAATACACAGAGGGTACCGTGGCGGTTCGGTATTACTGGAGCGAAGCAACACGCCACGGAGTGTGACCTTAGGTAATAAGGAAAGGGTGGGAGAAAAAGAATAAATACTTTTTAAACTTAATCTTTATTGTTGTTGTTCAGTCGCTTGGTCAAGCCCGGCCTTTCAGACCCCACGGACTGCAGCACGCGGGCTTCCCTGTCCTTGACTACCTCCTGGCGTTTGCTCCAACTCCTGTTGGTTCCTTACAGCACCAGACACCGCACCGCAGAGCATCGCTTCCGCTTTGGCCCAGCCGCTTCAGTCTCTCAGTAACTGCCCCGTGCCCTTCCCTCGTAGCACACTGGACACCTTCTGACTTGGGGCAGGGGGTTCATCTTCTGGGTCATAATTTGTGCCTTTCCTATTGTTCATACGTCTCTCGTGGTAAGAACACTGGGCCGGGCTACCATTCCCTCCTCCAGCGGACCGTTTCATCAGAACTGCTCACTATGACCCAGCCGACTTGGGTGGCCCCGCACAGCCTGGCTGGCTCAGAGCTTCACTGAATTGACAAGCCCCTTTGCCACGACAAGGCAGTGATCTGTGAAGGGGAATAGTTATCGACTTCTTATTAAACACCAGGCCCAGTTCTAACATGCGTGCTAACTAATTTGATCCTCAGCAATCCTGAGTCAGGCAGATCCCCTGGAGGAGGGCATGGCAACCCACTCCAGTATTCTTGTCTGGAGCATCCCATGGACAGAGGAGCCTGGTGGGCTACAGTCCACAGGATCGTATTGAGTTGGATACGACTGCAGGGACTTAACACGTGTACGTGCATGGAGGTGAATTATTAGAATGTTTATCAACATGAGTGTATGCTGAACTCCCCTGAGTTTACTAGTCCACACACAGCTGGGCTGAACCAGTAAAGTTCCTGGTTTGGCTGCGCTGGAGTGAGGTCTGAGGCGTGTGTTTCTAAGGCGTTCCCAGGAGATGCTGTGCGCACATTTGGAGAATTACTGGTGAGAAAGGGTAAGGTTGAAATAAGCGCATTTGGGTTGGCAGTAGTTAACACTTGGAGTTAATAAAGAGTAGGAAACAGTTTCATATTCCCTGATCCTTTGTTAGAATATCATCATTTTTTGTTCTATTTTCTGAATTATAAAATGTCTATGAGATGATTTTTTGATGATACTGTGAGCTTAGTCGCTCAGTTGTGTCTGACTCTTTGTGACCCCACAGACTTCAGCCCACCAGGCTCCTCTGTCCATGGGACTTTCCAGGCAAGAGCACTGGAGTGGGCTGCCGTTCCCTCCTGCAGGGGCCCTCCTGACCCAGGGCCCAGCCTGCATCTCCTGTGCCCCCTGCGTCGCCAGCGGACTCTACCTGCTGAGCCCTCAGGGAAGCCCCTTTCTGAGCGTGGTTCCCACCAACGGGAACAATAGACTTAAGTCATTACACCACAGCAAACACACTGTGTTGGCTTGCTAGGGTTGCCGTGAGAAAATGTCAGAGTATGTAGCTTAAACAACAGGAACTTCTACTCCCCGTTCTGGAGGCCAAGACCCCAAGACCAGAGTGCTGGCAGACCCACTGTCTTCTGAGGCCTCTCCCCCAGCTTGTGGATGCCAGCTTCTTGCTGCATCCTTACATGGCCTTAGTCTGTGTGTTTGTAGCCATGGCGTTTCTTTGTCTTTCTGTAAGAACACTGTTCTTACTAGGTTAGGCCCCATTGGATTAGCACCCCACTTTATGGGCCTCATTTTTATCTAAATACCTCTTTGAAGGTTTTATTTGCAAATACAGTTGTGTCTGTTAGAATTCACCCATATATCTGATTTTGACTCTTTAAAGGCTCTATCTCCAAATACAGTTATATTCTGAAGTGCAAGGTTTTGAGACCTCAATATATGAATTTTGGAGAGATATAATTCTGTTCATAGATCTGCTAATTCAAATCTACTACGATGTGTTAAGTTTTTGATGTATGGCAGCAGTGGTCCTGGGGGCACTCGATTTCCCCAGATTGCCCAGTCACTGACACTTGCACCTTATTATTTAGCCAAATAGCTAAAGCAAAATTGTTCATCTTTCAGATATAGACAAAGATCCAGTGTTACTCTGCCATTCAGCCTGTATACTCAGGACAAAATATTCTGTTGAACACAGGTACCTCATACATTACTAGAGGGCATATTAAATGGTACAGCCCCAAGGAAGGAGAATTTGGTAATCTCTAGCAAACTTATGCTGCATTTTTTTCACCCAGGAATATCAGTTGTAAGAATATGTACCATAAATACACTATCAAAAGTATGAAAAGAATGTCAAGATCATTCATTGCACTATTTTATTATTTTACTAAAATCAAAATACTGAAAATAATGCCCAATGATTAATTGGGCAGTTAAACTATATCATATAAACTATGATATATTCACACAGTGGAGAATTATGCAGATGAAAAATTGAATGAAGAATATATCCATATACTACCAAATCTAGGGTACATAATTATATGAAAAAGCAAGGCAGAGTAAATTCTATATGGAATGCTACTTTTTATTTAAGAAATAATATGAATTATGCAAGCAATTTAAATGTCTATAGAGGAAGGGGGATAGGGTGGAAGAAATGGGAACAATACTGTTTATAAAAGTATATTTTCTGTGGTTTTAAAAATGCATTATTGAGGTATGATAGGTATGATAGTGATATCCAATAAATTGTATATATCTAAAGATAACATTTACTAAGTTTTGACGTGTATACATCCGTTAAATTAACATCATCATTGTGAGGATAATCATCCATCATTCCCAAAAAATCATTTGTGATCTCTTCCCTCTCCAAATACCTTTCACATCTCCACAGGCCCATCTCTAATATTCATTCTGTCACTAGAGACTTTGAAAATTTTTCTAGAACTTTATTAAAATGGATTCACACAGGATGCAGTCTTTTTTGTACGTCGTTTCTTACTCAGAGTAGTTATTTTGAGATGCATCCGCAGCGCTGCGTGGATCAGTGCGTCACTGCTTTTCACTTTTAGATGGTATTCCATTGCACTTGCATTGGCATGCCAGTTTTTCATTGATGCTACTGATAGATATTTGGATTTCTCTAAGTTTTTGCCTGCTGCAAATGAAATCATTATGAATGGTTGGGTGCATTGTACCGATATATGGTTTCATATCTCCTGGTTAAATATCTCCAAGTGAAACGTCTGGGTCTTATGGACTGTATATGTTTTACTTTTTAAAGAAATTGCCAGGCTCTTTTTGCAAAGTAATTGTAACAACCAGTGGTTTATGAGAGCTTCCAAATTCTCTACGTTTTCCCCACATAGGATGCTGACACACACTATGGTCAGTTCTTTTGGTTTTAGCCGTTCTGGTAGATGTGTAGGAAGGGCTTCCAAGGTGGTGCAGTGGTAAAGAGTCTGCCTGCCAAGGTACAAGATGCAGGAGATGGGGACTAAATCCCTGGGCTGGGAAGACCCCCTGGAGGAGGAAAGGGCGACCTACTCCAGTGTGCTGTTGACCAAAAGAGATGCACACTGTGAGCATTGTGAGCTAAGTTTTATTTGGGGCAAAATGAGGACTCAGCCTGGGAGACAGCACCTCAGAGAGCTCTGAGGATCTGTTTCAAAGATGTGGTGGGGGAAATCAGTATATAAGATCTTGGTGAAGTGGGAGTTCAATGCAAGCAGGAGCTTACTTTACAAAGAAAGGTTTTCTGCTAGTCACAAGGAGCTGATGTCACCATGAAGGGATCTAGACCTTTCCTGGGCATGAAGAGATGCAAGGACTGGGATCATGAAATCAGTTCCTGAAAATATCTAAGATCTAAAGACCTATTGCACCAGTTTCCCTGGAGCACAGGGTGCCTCACTCTCCACCCTGACTTCCCCTCAGGGTGTGTCGAAGGTCTGCAGCTGCAGCAGCGCAGGGTTCAGTCTCAGCAGAGGCAGAGGGCAAATGCCCTTGTGGTTCAGTCACTGGTAGATGCTCTTGGCAAGTGCCAAGCTGTGGTTGCCAGTGCCTGCTTGGGCAGTCCCAATCCCAGAGGAGCT
Source organism: Neotragus moschatus (assembly GCA_006410615.1). NCBI lineage: Eukaryota > Metazoa > Chordata > Mammalia > Artiodactyla > Bovidae > Neotragus > Neotragus moschatus. The sequence continues at coordinate 420,053 of SJYA01003031.1, read as the reverse complement.
TGTGGCCTACAAAGAGTCAGAAAGACTCATGGGGTCACAAAGAGTCAGAAACCACTGAGCTACTGAGCATGAAATAGATGTGTAGTATCTTATTGTTGTTTATTAGATGAAGGTCCGTCTAGTCAAAGCTATGGTTTTCCCAGCAGTCATGCGTAGATGTGAGAGCTGGACTATAAAGAAAGCTGGCTGCTGAAGAATTGATGCTTTTGAACTGTGGTGTTGGAGAAGACTCTTGAGAGTCCGTTGGACTGCAAGGAGATCCAACCAGTCCATCCTAAAGGAGATCAGCCCTGAATATTCATCAGAAGGACTGATATTGAAGCTGAAACTCCAATACTTTGGCCACTTGATGTAAAGAACTGGCTCATTTGAAAAGACCCTCATGCTGGGAAAGATTGAAGGCAGGAGGAGAAGGGGAAACAGGATGAGATGGTTGGATGGCATCACCGACTCGATGGACATGAGTCTGAGCAAACTCCATGAGCTGGCGATGGACAGGGAAGCCTGGTGTGCTGCAGTCCAGGGGGTCGCAAAGAGTTGGACACAAATGAGCTGAACTGAAGTATCTTATTGCAGTTTTAATTAGCTTGTTCTAAAGACTGATGTAAAACAAACAAAAAGGTCACCTGTATATCTTCTTGGTGAAATGTGTCTTCAATGTTCTTTGCAATCTTTTAATTTACAAGAAAAATATAACTTTGGTCCTTCTGAAGACCAAAATACATCTCTCATATTGTATTTGGTCTTTCTTCACAGTTCCAGCCTCACAGTTCCCCAAACTCTTGGAATTTCCTAAGTGTGCAAAGTGACAAAGTGTGTGTTTTGCTGTGTTAATAAGGAGACTTTTGGAAATTCCCTGAGAATGCAGACCATCAGATTAGGGAGCCCCACCCCTGACCTCCAGGGAGGGAAGAAGGGCTGGAGAGTAAATCACATGGACGGCCAGTGCTTTAACTAGCCATGCCTGTGTGATGAAGCCTCCGTAAATACCTAAAGGACAGGGTTCAGAGAGTTTCTGGCTAGATGGCCGTCTGGAGTTTGGGGACTACGGTGCTCTCCAGTGCATGGAAGTCCCATGCGCTCTCCCCGTAGCGTCTGGCTGTTCCCAACTTACATCCTTTATAATAAACAGGTCATCAGTAAGTATGATGTTTCTCTGGTTCAGTGAGCTGCTCTAGCCAGTTAATCAAACCTAAGAAGGGGATCATGGGAGCCAGTGGGTCAGAAGGACAGATAACAACTTGGACTTGTGACTGGCCTCTGAAACCCAAGGTGGTCACTGGAACTTCCAATAGCCAGTGGGGTCAGAAGCATTTGGACTTGTAATTGGCCTCTGAAATCAGGGTGAGTGAGCAGTCTTGTGGGATTTAGCCCTCTACTGATGGAATCTAATGCTGTCTCCAGGTATATGGTGTTAGAATTGAGTTGAATTTTCAGACACCTAGCAGTATCCAAGGACTGCTTGTTGGAAAGTGTGGGAAATCCCTCACTCTCATGTTGAAATTGGGTCCAGGAACCCTGAGTCTCACCTCTTTCCCCTTTTAACTATGCTGTTTGTTTTCTTATTATTGAAGTCTAAAGAATATTTACATATTCTGGAGTCAAATCCTTTATCAGATATTTGCTTTGCAAAGATTGTCTTTTCCCCAACCTATGGCTTTCCTTTTCATGTTCTTAACAATGCCATTCAAAAGGCAGAAGCTCTTGCCTCTAATGACTTCCAAGTTATGTGTTTTTTTTTTTTTTATGTTTCATGTTCTTGGTGTCAAATCTAAGTAACCCTTGACTATGCATGGTTACAAAAGTTTTCTCTTGTATTTCTTCCAGAAGTGTTATAATTTAAATTTTACATTTGGATCTTTAAACGAATTGTAACAATTTTTGTATGTGGTGCAAGACATGAATCCAAAGTGGGATTTTTGTTTGTTTGCTGCATATTTCAGCTGAATGTTTCAAAAGCATTTGTTGAAAATACTGTAATTTCCCCTATATAATTTTCCCTGCACAGTTACTGAAGATTCATTGACTACATAAGTGTGGGTCTATTTCTGGGCTATATATCTATGTTTCATCACCCTATTTGTCTGTCTTGGTGTAAATACCATATAATTTTTAATACTGTAGGTTTACATTCCCTTAAAATAGGGTAGTTTTAGTCTTCCAATTTGGATTGTTTTAGAAGGCTTTTTGGCATTACCATATGGATTTTAAATTCAGCCTGCTAATTTCTACAAAACACTCTTCTGGAGTGGATTGAAATGATGCTGAATCTATAAATAAATTGCAGGAGAACTGGGAGAAAGCCAGTGTTTCACTCATTTGTTTTGGTTTTCTTTAATTTCTCTCAGTGATGTTTGGAAGTTTTCAGCTACAGTTTTTCACATTTTTGTCAAAATTTTCCCCATGCATATATTTCATATTTTACGTTTTTCTAAGTGGGCTCTTTAATATTTAAATATCTGGTTATGTGTTGTCAGTATAAATATCATTAATTTTTATAGGCTCATATCTTCAGATCTTGATAATGTCACTTCTTAACTGTAATACTTTATTTTAGGGGCTATCAGATTTTCTACAGAGATTATCATGCCATCTGAGAATAAGACCATTCTGCCTCTCCCCTACCTGCCTGGACTCTTTTTTTGTTTTTGTTTGCATCATTGCACTAGCAATCACTCTAAGATAATGCTTGACAAAAGGATGGCTTCAGTTTGCGGCTATTGCAAATAAAATTTCCCTACTTCTTATTTTAAAGGGAAATTATTTAGCATTTCACGATTAAGTATAATATTAACTGGAAATTTTTGTGGATGCCTTTTATTATGTTGAGAAAGTTCTCTTTTTCATTTTGTGCAGAATTTTTCTCATGAATAGATATTAAATTTTGTCAAATGCTTTTTTCTGAATCTATTGAAATGATAATATAGTTTTTCTTTTTTAGTCTGTCAATATGGTGAATTATGTTTAATGATTTTTAATGTAAATCAACTTTGCATTCCTAAGATAAACCTTACTTGGGAATGATGTATAATCTTTTTTATGTATTGGGTGACTTCCTAACATTTTGTGAAGAATTTTTGTGTCCAGTTTAACATGTAATTCAGGTCTATAGTTTACTTTTTTGGTAATATCCCTGCTCTCTGGTTTCTGTTTGTTTGGATTGTTTTGGGTATCAGACTCATTCCTTCCTTGCAGAATGAAGTGGGAAATATACTTTCCTCTTGAATTATTTGGAAACTTTGTGTAAAATAAGTATTGTTTATTGCTTAAGCATTTAGTGAAATCCTCCAGGAAAGCCATCTGATCTTGAAGTTTTCTTTTTGGGAAGAATTTTTACTGCAAGTCCCATTTCATTAATAGATGTAGGACTATTCATGTTACCTAATTCTTTTTCAATGAGCTTTAGCAGTTTATGTCTTTAAGGAATTTGCTCATTTTACCTAGTTATAAAATATATCGGCATGAAATGGTTTCTATTATTCATTTATTATCTTTTTAACATCCACACAATCTGTTTTGATACCATGTCACATTTTATATTCACAGTTGACCTCTTTTATCGTGATCAATCTGGCCAACATTTATCGGGTTGTATTGATCTCAAGTGATTTAACTGATTTTTCCCTTCTGTTTCCTTCATTTACATTTATTTCTACTCTGAGCTCTTTTGTTTCCCTCTCCTGTTTCTCTTTAGGTTGGAAGCTGAGCTCTTCGAGCCCTTTGTCCTGCTTTCTGTTCTTCCTGAGGTGAGCGCTATTCCTCTCTCTTTCAGTACTGTTAACTGTATGCCGCACACTGTGATGGTGGCGAAGGGGCAACAGAGGATGAGATGGTTGTGTGGCATCACCCGCTCAATGCACGTGAATTTGAGCAAACCCTGGGAGAGAGTAAAGGTCAGGGAAGCCGGGCATGTGGCAGGCTTGAAAAGAATATGTACGCTGCTGGTTTTAGCTGGAGTGTTCAATAAATGTCAGTTTAGGGCAGGCTGACTAATAGTCTTGTTCAACTGCTGTGTCTTTACTGATGGATGTGCTTATTTCTTTTCTCAGTTCTACTAGTTTTTGCTTTCTCTATTTTTAAGATCTATTGTAAAATGAAGAAACATTTAGGATTGTTATGTCCACTTGAAGAACTGACGCTGTGGTCTTGAAATTACTCTTTATCCAAGTAATGTTCTTTGCTCTGAGATCTGCTTTGCTTGTTATTAATATGGCCACTCACTTTATTATAATTATTGTTGTTGTTATGCAATTACCATCTTTTACTTTTAGTTTATTTGTGTTTTTATTTTTAAAGTGAGTCTTTAATAGCCAGCATAGTTATGTCCATGCTAAGTCACTTCAGTTGTGTCCAATTCTTTGAGACCCTAGGGACTGTAGCCGCCAGGTTCCTCTGTCCATGGGATTCTCCAGGCAAGAACACTGGAATAGGTTGCCACGCCTTCCATCAAGGGGGTCATCCAACCCAGGGATCGAACCTGTGTCTCCAGCGTCTCCTGCACTGGTGGGCAGATTCTTTACCACTAGTGCCACCTGGGAAGTCCAGGCAGCATATACTTGAGCGTTATTCTATTATGTATTTATTTGCAAGAGCCTGGCTGTTTATTTAAAGAAGACTGAAGAATTATTCACAAAATGGACTTGAAGTTAAACATCTAAACAGCAGATGCATTCCTCTTGGTTTTACTTTTTTCAGTTCCCTGTGTGCTCAATCACTAAGTCATGTCCCACTGACTCTTTCTGACCCTGTGGACTGGGGGCCACCAGGCTCCACTGCCCATGAAATTTTCCAGAGAATAATATTGGAGTGGGTTGGCATTTTCTCCATCAGGGGATCTTCCTGACCCAGGGATGGAACCCATCTCCTACACTGGCAGGCAGAACTTTACCACTGAGTCACCTGGGAAACCCCTCCAAAAAGCCCATCGCCCACTTCTCCTTCCAGGCCATTGCAGCTTTGTGTCATCCCAGGCCCTCCAGTGAGGGGAGCATGCAGGGAATGGGACAGTTATCAAGGCAGCGTTTCAGGAGTGTTAGTGGCATACACTCCATTTGCCTCTCAACCTTTGAGTCAGGGCTCAGCTGCAGGGTGTATCAAGCACTTTAATAGCAGAGTTTGCTGGAAGTCATGTATGGATGTGAGAGTTGGACCACAAAGAAAGCTGAGCACCGAAGAATCGATGCTTTGGAACTGTGGTGTTGGAGAAGACTCTTGAGAGTCCCTTGGACTGCAAGGAGATACAAGTCCATCCTAAAGGAGATCAGTCCTGAATATTCATTGGAAGGACTGATTCTGAAGCTGAAACTCCAATCCTTTGGCCACCTGATGGGAAGAGCTGACTCATTTGAAAAGACCCTGAAGCTGGGAAAGATTGAAGGCAGGAAGAGAAGGGGAGGACAGAGGATGAGGTGGCTGGATGGCATCACCAACCCGATGGACATGAGTTTGGGTAAACTTGGGAGCTGGTGACGGACAGGGAGGCCTGGTGTGCAGGGAATGGGACAGTTATCAAGGCAGCGTTTCAGGAGTGTTAGTGGCATACACTAACCTACATGTTTGTGTGTGTGTGTGTGTCCATGAGGTCGCAAAGAGTCAGACACGACAGAGCGATTTCACTTTGCTAGGATGGGAAACCCAGATCTTCACAGAGCTGCGCTGCACAGGTGTGACTGTCTGCAGGCACACACACCTGAAACAGCGGCTCTCATGAGGCCCCTCCTCCACGGGAATCAGGGTAAAATTCAAAAGATTACCTGGCTTCATGATTCACTTCTCACCACCCCCCACTCCCCCACTCATCCTCCCACACTCCATTTTATTTTCTTTTTTAAAACTTTTTATTTTATGTTGACATAGAGCTGATTAACCGTGTTGTGTTAGTTTCAGGAGCACAGGAAAGTGATTCAGCGATACGTCTACACGTCTGTTCTTTTTCAGACTCTTTCCCATATAGGCTCTTGCAGAATATTGCTCTGTGCTACACGGCAGGTCCCTGTGCTACACGGCAGGTCCTTATTGGTTATCTGTTAAACGGCAGTGAATGTTATTCTTTTACCCAAGCCTACATTCTCTGCTTTTTTGAGTGGACTATTTACATTAAAGTGACTATAATATTCTGTTTACATGTATTAATTTCTTACTTATTTTCTATTACTTTCTATTTGTTTTCTTCCCTTTTGTCTTCCACATCTGTTTTGAGAAACTTGGATATTTGTTGAAGGGATATTTGTGATATGAAAGCATTACAGGTAACCAGCTATCAGGAGCAGAAGTACAGTTGTGACTGTATTATTAACATAAACACAATTTTTTTTTTAGATATACGAAGTGAAAATTTGTGACTGAAATGATAAGATAGTTGAGATTTTCTTCAAGATAATGTGAGAAGTTTAAGTATGTGGGTCTATGAATGAAAAAAAAATATTGGTTCTAAGTTCATAAAAGTGATGGATTCCTGAGAGTTTATTATACTGTTCTATCTTGTTTGCATTTGACATTTTCCATAATAAAATATTTTTAAATAAGAAAATCCAAATCAGATTTCAAGAGTGACCTGACAGAGTTGTGCTTAGGATAAACTCTTGGTGCAAACCCCATAGCAAATAACTGGCCCATAATGGGAACTTGATATATCTCAGTTATTGCCATCAACTTCACAAACAGATGTAAAGTCTTACAATAAGGATTTGTACAACATATGTTTCACTGACTTATAAAGCTTTGGGAACTGTCTCATGCCTACCTGAATCCACCCATTAGTAGAAGTTAGAAAGTTGTCCCTTCTTTCTTTAGGGCACAGCCTTCAATAAGTTGCTATGGTGATGTGTTAAATAAACTCTCAGGCATTCACTTCATGGCAAGTAGATGGGGAAACAATGGAAACAGTGACAGACTTTGTTTTGGGGGGCTCCAAAATCACTGCAGATGGTGGCTGCAGCTATGAAATTAAAAGACACTTACTCCTTGGAAGGAAAGTTATGAGCAACCTAGATAACCTATTAAAAAGCAGAGACATTACTTTGCCAACAAAGATCCATCTAATCAAGGCTCTGGTTTTTCCAGTAGTCATGTATGGATGTGAGAGTTGGACTATAAAGAAAGCTGAGAGCCAAAGAATTGATGCTTTTGAACTGTGGTGTTGGAGAAGACTCTTGAGAGTCCCTTGGAATGCAAGGAGATCCAACAAGTCCATCCTAAAGGAGATCAGTCCTGGGTGTTCATTGGAAGGACTGATGCTGAAGCTGAAACTCCAATACTTTGGTCACCTGATGTGAAGAACTGACTCATTGGAAAAGACCCTGATGTTGGGAAAGATTGAGGGCAGGAGGAGAAGGGGACGACAGAGGATCAGATGGTTGGATGGCATCACCGACTCGATGGACAAGAGTTTGAGCAAACTCTGGGAGTTGGTGATGGACAGGGAGGCCTGGTGTGCTGCAGTCGCAAAGAGTTGGACACGACTGAGTGACTGAACTCAACAGTCATTCAGTCCTGGAGTTTTCTGTGTCCTTAAAAGTACAGGACTTAAAAACTTAAAAGAATATTAAGTATAAAATTTTAATACTTTCCTGCCTGTTTTTCAGCTTCGGTTTTGTTTTTTCCACCGAGTCTCGGCCAGAACCCTTCGCTGTACCACCAGCACCATTACAAAGCAGTAGCTTGCAGCCTCAGAGCTGACTTTAGGCACCGTTAGCATCCCACAGCGGACAGGACGTCCCAGGAAACGCGCTTCCCAAAGCAGCAATGTGCTTTCTTTGGCAGATAATCAATTTTACTAATTATGATTTTATTTACATTAAAAAGTTAGAACTGCATAACAATAAATATTTAATTGTTTAATTAAATTTTCTTTAAAAATCATAATATTCACATTTATTCCTGGTGTATTAAAGACTTTTATATAGGTTTTATAGATATTTCTAATTCTCAGAGCTATGATAGAGATTCTTATATGAATTTTACACATGGAAAATAATCCCTGAAATCCTAAAGAAGTTTTTTAGCATGCCCAAAGTCTCAAAACCCAATGAGTGGAAGATCCACAAACTTGTCTGAAGTCTATCACATTGAAAACAGTTCTTCAGTGAGGACAGCAAAAGCATATACTAAATTACATTTTAATACCTAATATGTATATAGTAAAACTGTTTAGAGAACATTTAGGATCTTCATTTAATAAAGGCTTAATTTTGCTGTCTGATAGAAATATATATTTTATACATAATGAAACATATTCATAGGCTTCAAATTAAAAGAACTAATAATAAAAAATAATTTTTAAAACCGAATTATTTCTGGCCTCCTAACAACAGCTACATAGACGTTTGATTAGTAGATGCGGATCATTACTTTGTTCAGTCGCTAAGTTGTGTCCTACTCTTTTTCAACCCCACGGGCTGTCCATGGGACTCTCCAGGCAAAAGTCCTGGAGTGGGTTGCCATTTCCTTCTCCGTGGGGTATTCCCAACCCAGGGAAGCCATGTCTCCTGCATTGTAGGCAGGTTCTTTACTGCTGAACCACCAGGGATTTAGTTTATTCAAAGGTTTCATATTTACACGGTGTGAGGAAACACCTCCCAGTTACATCACAGTAGCTTCAACGTCACCAAGTGAATGCTCACAGCTCCAGAATGTTCATACAACATCCTATTACTGAAACGAATATATTATGACTCCTGGGAAAACTGGTGGGATAAAACTGGTTATCCCTTTTGCTAATCTTTCCCCCTGACCCCCCACACTTTATGGCAACTGGTCAAAAGAATTTTAAAGGAAAATAAAACAGTTGGGAAAAATTCATTTAATCATTACTCTACCTAAGGAATGAATACAAGTCCAGAGGAATTTCTGCTGTATATAGCATCACCGACTCAAAGGGCATGGGTTTCGGGGGACTCCGGGAGTTTGTGATGGACAGGGAGGCCTGGCGTGCTGCAGTTCATGGGGTCGCAAAGAGTCAGACTTGACTGAGCAACTGAACTGAACTGAACAGAATAGAACTGATTAGATTGTTTTGAAAGTAAACCTCAAGGGCCAAAACATGACTTTTCCTCCAAAAAAATAAGTTATTTCCACAATTGCGTATTTTGAGCAAACCGTAATAAATCAAATAAATTCAAACCTATGTGCTGAAAGGTTCTAGAGAAGCAAAGGGGGGTTTCGCATCCCCTTCTGGCCACATTCTGACAAATACTTAGGTGACTCTTCTGAGTCAGGCACTGTTCTGAGGCACTGCTGACATCCTGGGGATCAAGGCAGACACACCCCCGCCTCCAGCAGACCTCATATTTTAGAGGGGGCAGAAAGAGGGGAGATAAGCCAACAGGTTGATGATAGTATGCCAGGTAGCGATCGTTGCAAACCCACCAACATGGTTCAAAATGAAACAACGCCTGTCATTAGTCAGCACTGGAACTTGCTGAGGTCAGTAAGTCTACTCTCAGAAAAACCACACCTCCCAGAGACGCACCGCCCGGAGACTGCTGGGGGCCAGAGCAGACCGGAGCTCACCCCTCTGTCTCCCGCAGCTTGCCCATTGCTGCTGCTGCTGAGTCGCTTCAGTCGTGTCCGACTCTGTGCGATGCCATAGAAGGCAGCCCACCAGGCTCCCCTGTCCCTGGGGCTCTCCAGGCAAGAACACTGGAGTGGGCTGCCATTTCCTCCTCCAATGCGTGAAAGTGAAGTTGCTCAGTCCTGTCTGGCTCTTAGCGACCCCATGGACTGCAGCCCACCAGGCTCCTCCGTCCCTGGGATTTTCCAGCCCATTAGAGCTCAACAAAAGGCTCAAACCGCCACCCTTGGGGCCCACACCACTGCATGTGTCTGGCCCCTCTCCTCTCTTGGAAAGTGAATAAAAACTCTCTTCTCTTCTCTGGTTAATACTGCTGTGAGCTCTTCTCAGCCTGGCTTGGCAACAGCCATGCGATGAAGACAAGCGCCACGTCCGCGCTTACGTGCAGCTGCGTCCCCGCACGCCCAGCGTCGCGGATTGGCTGCACCCAACACGAAATGCTTCGGTGTTAAAAAAACAAAAATTAAAAAAAATGACATAGTCCAAGAGAATAGAAAGGGGGTGCGAATCCTACAGACGGAAATATGGAGGAAGGAGCCCGAGGAAGTGATGCTTCTGCGAGGCTGTGAATTAAATGAGTGAGTCAGCATATAAATAATAAAAGGGAGAAGTTCCCCGGAGCCGCATGTGCAGAGGCCCTGAGACTGGGATGGGACTGATATCAGGCTTGTACTGAGTTGGCCAAAAGTTCACTTGGATTTTTCGAAAACATAGGAAAACCCGGGGGAACTTTTTAAAGCCAACCAATGCTTCCAGAGAAAAGAGAAGCTGTAGCTGCATTTTTCTAAGGTTTATATTTCTAGTAACAAGTTATGTAGGTTTCTTCTAATGTTAAGGGTATCTTCTTCCAACTCTGAGCCACCGTGGTCTAGAAGTCAGAAGAAATCAGAGGGAAATAAGGACCAAGCAAAGAAATGCTTGGCTTCCCAGGTGGCACTGGTGGTACAGAACCCACTGCCAGTGCAGGTTAGACGCGAGCCGTAGGAGACTCCCCTGGCTTGGGGAGACCCTGTGGAAAAGGGCACAGCGACCCACTCCAGTGTGCTTGCCCGGAGAAGCCCCGTGGGCAGAGGAGGCTGGTGGGCCACAGTCCAGAGTCAGCCATGCCTGAAGCGACAGCGTGCCCGAGGCAGAGGAGTCCGATCTCACGCTTCCAACCAGGAGCTGCGAGAGTGTCTTCACAGGAGGAAGGCAGTGTCTGTCCTTCCCAAGCCGAATGCTGATAAATCACAAAAGTGACTTTGAAACCAACATGTCTCCAACTTAGCTGGTCTGTCATGGTGATGGGGACATTTCCAGAAAAGGAAAAACAATCTCCTAATATATTTAAGAAGATGACGTGAGCCAACCATACGCGGTCTATAAGAAACTCACCTCAACCAGAAGTAGGTTAAAAATAAAATGCTGGAAGATAGTATATCAGATGCCAAGATTTTTCAAAGGAAAGAGTGACTATATTAATATGAAATTCTGTAGTCTTTACAGCAAAGAAAATAACCAGAGAAACAGAATCATAGTACTCAATGACAAAAGGAAAGTCCATCATCCTGCAATAGCAATCCTAAATGTGTATGCAGCAAACAACTGAACTGTCACATGTGTGAAGCAGGAACTGACAAAAACAGAAAGGAAAGTAGAAAAATCTCGAAGTTTAAGTACAGATTTAGCACCATTCTCACAATTGACAGGACAGATGAAGAGGGAATCAGCTGGCATTAAAGAACTGAAAACCATCAACCAAAAGGGTCTCAGCTACATTTGCTAAAAGAGTCTACTGCACATCAGAATACACATTCTTCCCAAGTGCCCACGGGACATGTCCCAAGACAGGCTGCATCCTGCATCAAAACACAAATTGAAAAGACTTATATAGATTATGTTCTTTGAGCACAGTGGGATCAAACCAGAAGTAACAATAGAAATACAAATGGGAAATCTCTGAAGAGCTGAAAACCAAGTAAAACATTTCTAAATGACTCTTGAGTTAAAGAGGAAGCTGCAAAAGAAGTGAAAGACGCATTGAACTTGAATAAAAATGAAACTACAGCGTGAAATCTGTGGGCATAACTGCGGCAGTTTTGAGAGGGGAACTCACAGTGCTGGATAGAAGATTATATGAGTGGAGAAGCATCCAGTCATTTGTGTATCTCAGATCTCAAGGACTCAGAAAAGGCGCACAATAATCCCACAGTGATCATAAGGAAGAGAATAAAAGTAACAAACAAAATCAGTGAAACCGAAAACCAGCAAGAACAGCACATAAAATCAATGAGACAAAGTTCTTCTCCTCTAAATAATAAAACTATCAACTTTCCAGTAAGACTGACAAAAAGAGAGAGAAAGAAAGCACAGATTACTAATATTAGAAACGAGATAGAAAGTATCACTATAGACAGTACAGACTCCCAAAGGATAATAAAGTTGTACTAGTAACAATTACACCCATGAATTTGACAACTTAAAGATATATACTAATTTCTCAAAATCACAAAATACTACAACTCATACAACATGAAATAAATAATTTGAAATACCTTGCAACTATTCAGTAAATTAAATTTATAATTAATAACATCCCTAAAAATGTCTCCAAGTCAAGATGGTTTCATTGAAGAATTCTACCTAATGTTTAAAGAATTAACAATTCATAATCTCTTCCAAAGAGAATACTAAGACGAAGAGAAAATTTCCCAGTTTATTTTGTGAAGTTAGTAACCCTGATAACAAAAACAAAGATAGCACTAAAAAAAAAAAAGATAAGTAAAAACACAACCCAATATCCCTCTTGAATAGAGATGTAAAAATTCTTAACAAAATAATACCAAGTGGAATTCAATATTCAGCGATTTATAAATAATTTCTATCACGGCCAAGTGGGACGAGAAACTAGAACAAGATGACAAGAATAAGACGGCAATCAGGTCATGAAATGACTGAAAACGGAACCGATGTGATCAATAGCCAAGCATGCACAATGTTAGTTTATGTTATAAAACAAAATCCAATCTTGAGCTGTTTCTAAGAGACTAATGAGAAATCTATTTAACGAGGCATACAAAAAACACAAAATCACAACATTAAAATGTAAAAAAAAAAAAAAAGTTTTCTGGATTCCAATTAATCGTTGAGTAAAATGTTTCACTTTATAAACTTAAAGAACACCGAGCAGGAAGCTTATGTGGAAGACGCTATAGTGACACACCTTTAGGCCCCACGCAATCAAACGTGTAAGCAAAACAAGCTTCAGCAGAGTGCTGAGCCAAAACTGGACAGCTACAGGTAAAACAAGGAGACCAGAGCACCGCCTAACATAACACACAGAAATACACTCAAAGCGGGTTAAAGACCGAATGTGAGGCCAGAAACTATAAAGCTCCTAGAGGGAAGTAGAGGCAGCACAGTCCTTGACATAAATCACAGTGAGATCCGCTGTGACCACCTCCCAGAATAATGGAAATAAAAGCAGAACTGAACAAGCGGGGCCTGATTACCTTAAGCATTTTGACACAGCAGAGAAAATATAAATTAGGTGAAATAGCAACCTTCAGAACGGGAGAAAATAATACCAAAGGAATCAACTGACAAAGGGTTAATCTCCAAAATACACAAGCAGCTTGTACAGCTCAATACCAGAAAAGCAACCCAATCAAAGAGTAGGCAGAAGGCCTAAACTGGCATTTCTCCAAAGAAGACATACAGACGACGGATAAACCGATGAAAAGATGGTCAGCGTCACTCACTACTCAGCTCAGTTCAGTCCGTCAGTCATGTCCAACTCCCTGCAACCCCATAAGTCGCAGCACGCCAGGCCTCCCTGTCCATCACCAACTCCTGGAGCCCACTCAAACTTATCCATTGAGTCAGTGATGCCATCCAACCATCTCATCCTCTGTTGTCCCATTCTCCTCCTGCTTTCAATCTTTCTCAGCATCAGAGTCTTTTCAAATGAGTCAGCTCTTTGCATCAGGTGGCCAAAGTATTGGAGTTTCAGCTTCAGCATCAGTCCTTCCAATGAACACCCAGGACTGATCTTCTTTAGGATGGACTGGTTGGATCTAATCCTGGTCCAAGGGACTCTCAAGAGTCTTCTCCAACACCACAGTTCGAAAGCACCAATTCTTCGGCGCTCAGCTTTCTTTACGGTCCAACTCTCACATCCATACATGACTATTGGAAAAACCATAGCCTTGACTAGACGGACCATTGTTGACAAAGTAATGTCTCTGCTCTTTAATATGCTGTCTAGGTTAGTCATAACAAGAAAGCTGAGCACTGAAAAGTTGATGCTTTTGAACTGTGGTGTTTGAGAAGACTCTTGAGAATCCCTTGGACAGCAAGGAGACATGGTTTCGAGTAAGCTCTGGGAGACGTGACGGACAGGGAAGCCTAGTGTGCTGCAGTCCATGGGGTCACAAAAAGTTGGACACAACACAACTGAGCGACTGAACTGAACTGAACTGTGTTGGCCTTTATGAGTCAACTGCCCGTGAGAGTCCCTGTGACCAGACCCTGGAAGCTGTGATCGCCTGTCCTACATCACATGCCAACCACTGCAGCCCCAGCACTTTCTGTTTCACTCAGACCATGTGGATAGGGGGATTCACATAGGAAGATGAACCCATTAGTTTCCAGAAAGAGAAAGAATGCTAGGGAGGAAGATGCAATATTTTTTCTCTATAAGGATTTGAATTTCACTACAAGGATTTGAATTTCCCTATAAGGATATTCAGTTAACAAAGGTAGCCTTATAGATACAGACCCCTGAGTGTCACCCAGCTTCCTCCTCCTTATGTGCAAATAAGGTCAGATTACTACAAGCACCATTGCTCGCTTGCAGCCCCCCATCTTTATAGCAATGTGCTCTCTGCCATTATACCCTGCCTCTGTCTGTGCAAGTTCTTCAGGCTTCCTTATCTCTCCCAGCAGTTCTAGGCGTCTGTAGAGGTCTCCCGTGCTCACAGGTGGTTTCTTAACTGTTGCTGTTTCTGCCACCCTAGCTACGTAGAAGCCCTCTTCTGTGGTTCCCGCTGGGTGGTACTCTAGACACTGTGCCTCACCTTTGATCAACCTCCTTGTCAGCACCAAGACTTCACGTATTTCTTGTACATTTTCATCCTGGAGTACTGTTGGTGTATAGAGCTTATATTCTCTTGCCCGCCCGTTTTCCATCTTGTGTATACGTCCCTTCCCTCTGTTCCCTGTGGTCTCGCAGAAGGCTGGCGATATTGGATGGATTTTACTACAGCATGAGTGGCAGGTTCCTTGTGGGCTTGGGCAGCTCTTGGGGTTTCATCTGTTATAGCTGCTTCTTTGCTTGCTCCTTGGCCATTGCCTCGAGCTCCCGAGTTTCCATGAGAAAGCCTGTACTTCCTAGTGTGAAGGTTAAATAGGGTGACCGAATTTTAGAAAGGCAGCTCAGGACAAAGGCGTATCCGACAAAAATACTATAATAATAGAATATATGAAATAATTGTCTACATATTAAATTATGAGTTATTACTTTAACATAAAAATACGAAAAACAGATGCTTGAAATTCTGTATTCCTTTTTGTTATCTAATGTTTTTCTTTATCGTTGTTATTCTCTGCTGGATCCGACTCTTTGTGACCATATGGACTGTAGCCCACAAGGTTCCTCTATCTGAGGGATTCTCCAGGCAAGGATACTGGAGTGGGCACCCATGCCCTCGTGCACGATATTTCCTGACCCAGGGGTCAAACCCACATCTCCTGCATTGACAAGCGTTTTTTTTTTTTTTTTTTTAATCACTCGCTCCAACTGGAAATCTTCTGTGACACACAGCTATTATTTCAACACAACAACAATAGGCCTAGTAACGGTGACAGTTAATAGTGGCTAACAGTAGGACAGGCTGATTCCCTGGAGGCGCAGATGGTGAAGCACCTGCCCACAATGCGGGAGACCCGGGTTCGATCCCTGGGTCAGGAAGATCCCCTGGAGAAGGAAACGGCACCCCACTCCAGTACTCTTGCCTAGAACATTCCATGGATTGAGGAGCCTGGTGGGCTACAGTCCATGGGGTCACAAAGACTCAGACACAACTGAGTGACTTCACTTCACTTTAACAGTAGGGCTAATAAAAGGAACATGTGTGAAAAATATAGCAGTAACTTTATGTTCCTTTCTGCCCTTTGGATTTGTGGTTTAACTTTAAAAACCCTTTATTTTTCAGGTCGCATTATTGTATATGCTGCTGCTGCTGCTGCTGAGTCGCTTCAGTCGTGTCCGACTCTCTGTGACCCCATAGGCGGCAGCCCACCAGGCTCCCCCGTCCATGGGACTCTCCAGGCAAGAGCACTGGAGTGGGCTGCCATTTCCTTCTCCAATGCATGAGAGTGAAAAGGGAAAGTGAAGCTGATCAGTTGTGTCCGACTCTTAGCAACCCCATGGACTGCAGCCCACCAGGCTCCTCATCCATGGGATTTTCCAGGCAGGAGCACTGGAGTGGGGTGCCATTGCCTTCTCCCATTGTATATTCTAGAGCTACATAAACTTAGGAATTTTTAAAGGAGAGCATCGACAAAATGGACAGAGTTAAAGAAATATTGCCTAAATTTCATTTAAAAATAACACTGATGTGGGGTTTTTCCCATTCCACAATAGAATAGGATACTTTTAATCTTTCTGTTTCTTTCCAATAATACTTCTCTGAACTTCATTTTGCCTTTAGGATATCTTTTTATTCTTTTATGTAGTGGCAAAATTGAACACAGTTAAAGGTAAAATTCACTTTGACTTGAAATTTTGTTCTTATCAAGGCTATACTACATTGATTCTTGGTGCTGGTCTAATATGGCAACATCAAACTAAACAGGCTTTCAACAGAAATATGAGAACATGGAGCACTTAGGATTTTACTTACCAGCAATGGCAGTCCTTTTCAATTTGTAGGAATTAATTGTCAATTTTCCAATAATGTCACCCAGGGACTCCTGGCTTCTGGTCTGACATGTAAAGAGGTGGGAAGCTATGAATCCCATCCCTGAAATAGGAAAAAAGGTAAACAAACTGAAAATCACCAACTATTCCTTGATCTATCAAAGAATTGAGGTTATAGATCAAAACCCTACCCTAACGTTGAAGAGACAGTTCACTAAGGGGATTCACAGCTTACTTAGACCAAAAACATATAATTGAACTGTGTACCAGAAGGAATACTCAAGTAATAATTGCTGGAGGCTCAGCACTGACCAGCTTAAGAGTTATAAGCTCCTGGAGTTTTTTCAGATATAACACCAAAAGCACAATCAATCAAGAAAAATTGATAAGTGGAATATCATTGAAATTAAAAATGCTATGAAGGCACTATTAGGAGAATGAAAAGATAAGTTACTGATTGAGAAAAGACACTTGCTAAAATCACATCAGAAAAAGGACTTGCATGGAAAATATATGAAGAAGTCAAAACTCAACAGTAGTGGGTATAGAGAGAACATTCAGTGCAGTTGAGTCGCTCAGTCATGTCTGACTATTTGCAACCCCATGAATAGCAGCAGGCCAGGCCTCCCTGTCCATCACCAACTCCCGGAGTTCACTCAGACTCACGCCCATCAAGTCAGTGATGCCATCCAGCCATCTCATCCTCTGTCGTCCCCTTCTCCTCCTGCCCCCAATCCCTCCCANGAGTTTTCGGGGGGGGGGGGGGAGGGGGGGAGGGAGGGAGGAGAGTGGATAAAACAAAATAAAATAATTTGAGAAATGCAAATTGCAGCCAACTATGAGCAAGTCTGGTGAGAGTTTGGGATGGGTTGTATTTACAGGCTGGGAATGCAAAGCCTGCCTGAGGGTGGGATGTCCTGATTAGAATCCATGTGGTAAGTTAATTGGCTTAAGGGGGGGAGGGACTCTTGGCAGATAGTCATTGGTCAGGAGATCAACCGCAGTTTTCTGTATTCAGGCAGGGGAAATGAGTCTCCCTGTTCTTGAGATTCTCCCCTTTGCCCACCTTGCCCCCCGCCGCCTTAAATGTGTGGGATTCTCCACTTCATTTCAGATTGAAATCCTTTCACATTCTAGATAACAGCTGGCAGAGTCACAAGCAAATGTAAGTTTCGGATGTGACCTTGCCAAGGGCCCTTGTGGTCAAGTCTCCCTCTTCTCCCAGGGCCTTCCCTTGTGTGCTTCTTAGAAAAGACTCCCACGGAGCTTGTTAAAGCTCCACTGTTTTGGTTTGAATGGACTCACCCAGCCTTAGCCTCGCTACCCAAAAGCACCCCACGCACTAACCCTAATGAAGGACAGTCCTAAGCTCCGTAGCTGTCTCTGCCTGAGCCCTGCCTTGACTTCCCCACGTGGACCACTGAGGCATGCCGCATACTTCTTTCAAGACCTTCAGTCTTAAGCTTCTCTATTTCACTTTCTTAGCAGTCTTTCGTTGAATCCAGGCTCACTACCCTACAGTAGATCCAGGGTTCTACTTACCAATTATTGATTTGAAAAAGCCAAAAGAGGCGTGCGCTTGCTAAGTCGCTTCAGTCGTGTCCGACTCTTTTCAACCTTATGGACCGCAACCCACCAGGCTCCTCTGTCCATGGGATTCTCCAGGCGGGAATACTGGAGTGGGTTGCCATTTCCTTCTCTAGGGGATCTTCCTGACCCGGGGATGGAACTCACATCTCTTAGGCCCGCCGCATTGGCAGGGCAGCTTCTTCACCACTAGGACACCTGGGAAGCCCGTCAGATAAGTGAAGAATGTCAGGTTGATTCAGTGGTTGCTTTTTATTGAGCATCAGTGTCATTGGGGGAGATCAAAAAGCTTTTAACTGGTTTAGAAGGACTTGCATATCTAATCCCGAGCTTGTGAGACTGGCTGCTTCTCCACCCAGTTCACGTCCAAATTCTTCTGTGCATATTATTAACTTGCTCTGTTCTGATCGTTTGCCTTCCTCATCCAGCTGTATTTCCGCCTGTTATTAACACAGGCACTTAGCCTTCTCTTTTGGTGTTGTCTGGGTCATGCTAGTAATGGAATTGGGACCATTCTCATTTTTACTATTTAAACCCTTAGAATACATGATCACACTATTTACAATGTTAAAAATTAAATTTTCATTCTCTTGATAAAAAAGTATAGCAGTGCATCACAGGAAAAGACAATGAATAAACTCATGATTACAATATATTTAATTTTTATATTTACATTGTTGCATTGATTAAGCCTTACAGTCACAAATAGACCCATACTGGGTTTTCTATTATGAATTTTGCTTTATGTTTGTATAAATAGTTCATTCAGGGGTTTTTGTAAATCTGATATCTTGTATGCCCAAAAGTGTCCTCAAATCTTATAAAATCAGCTCACATCTTTCCTTACAAATAGTTTTTAGTGGAATATAGTTGCTTTACAATGCTGTGTTACTTTCTACCGTACAGCAAAGCCAGTCTGCGATGCGTATACATGCACACATATCCGCTCTGTTCTGGATTTCCTTCCCTTTCAGATCCCCACCGGACACGGAGGAGAGCTCCGGTTCCGTGCGGAAGACTGGTTAGTCGTCGACTCTGAACTTCCTGTCGCTAGTACGCACGTGTCAGTCTCCAGGCTCCAGTCCCCTCTCCCCTCCCCCTTTCCCCGTGCCCACGCACATGTTCGCTAGCTCTGTGCTTCTACGTCTGCTTTGTACAGAGGGTCATCCTCACCATTTCCCTAGATTTCACAAATACACTCACATCTCTGAATGCCTGTTCTTTCAGGTTCTACTGTTGCAACAAATAGTTGCAACTTCTAGTCAAGACTGACTGACGTTCCCAATTCTCTATTTACTCTGCAAACCGAAAATACGTCTGGAAATTCTGTAGGTGGCAAACTATTAGAGACAGTATTGGTGGGATTAATTTTTCGGAGAAGGCGATGGCACCCGACTTCAGTACTCTTGCCTGGAGAATCCCAGGGATGGAGGAGCCTGGTGGGCTGAGGTCCATGGGGTCGCACAGAGTCGGACACGACTGGGCAACTTCCCTTTCACTTTTCACTTTCATGCACTGGAGAAGGCAATGGCAGCCCGCTCCAGTGTTCTTGCTGGAGAATCCCAGGGATNACTCTTGCCTGGAGAATCCCAGGGATGGAGGAGCCTGGTGGGCTGAGGTCCATGGGGTCGCACAGAGTCGGACACGACTGGGCAACTTCCCTTTCACTTTTCACTTTCATGCACTGGAGAAGGCAATGGCAGCCCGCTCCAGTGTTCTTGCTGGAGAATCCCAGGGATGGAGCCTGGTGGGCTGCCGTCTCTGGGGTCGCACAGAGTCGGACACGACTGGAGCGACTTAGCGGCAGCAGCAGCAGCAGCAGGCGGACTTCTGGCGATCATTCCTCCGTGTGTCGCCACAGGAGTCTGCAGGTTACTCCCGTTGAAGACTCACACATGAAGCATAATTCAGCCATCTCAGAAGTCTAAGAGAGCCAGGAAGGTCTTAGTTTTAGATGATATACCCTTAGAAACTCCTCTTGAGGAGTACTTGAGAATACTCTGGACACTGCTGCAAATAGCACGTGGGTAGGCTACACAGCTTAATGCTGACGTTTGGTTGATACCAGGAATTGCTTCCCCATTATCTGAGGGTAGATTCTGTTTATTTCAGAAAGACAGTAAATTCTGTGTGATCAAGTTATCATTACCATTGCATATGCGGGAATATGGGGGTTCCATTTTCTCCGCTGTGATCTCAACCTTATGGAGAGAATTAGACATAGAACACAACGTTAGCATGATACAGCTTCCTTAATTTTTTTTTTTTTTTGGTCTGAGTTCAATTTTATTTGGCTATCAGAACTGAAATCAGTGCTTTCATATAACTCTCCTCTGCCTCTGTCCTTGTCTGTATTTTTAGGTTTTTGAATCACTGTTTTAGGTGATCTCTTGCATACACGTTGAGGTAGATTTTGCTTCCTGCTTCAATTTTTTAAAAAGATGCTTTTGATGTGGACCATTCTTAAAGATTTTATTGAATTTCTTATGATACTGCTTCTGCTTTATGTTTTGATTTTTTGAGTGTGGAGCATAGGGGAGCTTAGCCCCCGCACCAGGGGTCAAACTCACACCTCCTGCACTGGAGGGCAAAGTCCTCACCACCGGAGCGCCAGGGAGGCGCCCTCACCCAACTCGGGAAAGCATTCCTTCAGAGTGCAAGCGAGGCCCATAGACTTCTGTTGTGACTGATACATTTGGGCTCAACTGCTTTACCGTTTCATGTTTACTGTGCATATTGTATTTACTGTGTTTCTTCCTGTATTTGGTGAGTCTTCTCTGCTTTAAATCTTTATTTTGGTAAATATGAAGGTTTCAGTTTTTGCTTTTGCTGTTTGTTCTAGAGATAACTTTATTTTTACACTTTTTAAAGTGCTCTCAGTCTCCCTTTCTGGTGCTTTTTACTCACCTATCACTGTCTGGCCAGGATTCATTGGTATCTCTACACAGTAATCCATGACTTATTCCCCCTTTCCCCCTCTCTCTCATATGCTCCTGTTCTTCAGCCACGTTCTTTATTTCACCAGAGCGTATACCATATGCATATTCTTCTTTCACATTTTATTTTAGACTCAGCTGTAAAATTCAATGTATAAAACACTCACTATTGCTCTGTTGGTCAAAGCTTTGCATCCTGGTTGGGCCAAGTTCATTTCTAGTAGACTCCACAGAGAGAATGCATGAGTGCACCTTCTCTTAGTGTTAAAAAGTATTTTCCAACAAACTTGGTACTTAATAAAGAAAGCATCAGCAGATGAATGGATAAGAAAGCTGTGGTCCATATACACAATGGAGTATTACTCAGCCATTAAAAAGAATACATTTGAATCAGTTCTAATGAGGTGGATGAAACTGGAGCTGACTATACAGAGTGAAGTAAGCCAGAAAGAAAAGCACCAACACAGTATACTAACACATATATATGGAATTTAGAAAGATGGTAATGATAACCCTGTATGTGAGACAGCAAAAGAGACACAGATGTATAGAACAGTCTTTTGGACTCTGTGGGAGAGGGAGAGGGTGGGATGATTTGGGAGAATGGCATTGAAACATGTATAATATCATATAAGAAACGAATCGCCAGTCCAGGTTCAATGCATGATACTGGATGCTTGGGGCTGGTGCACTGGGATGACCCAGAGGGATGGGATGGGGAGGGAGGTGGGAGGGGGTTCAGGATGGGGAACACGTGTACACCTGTGGCAGATTGATGTTGATGTATGGCAAAACCAATACAGTATTGTAAAGTAAAATAAAGTAAAATAAAAAAATTATAAATTAAAAAAATGGTAAAGGTGAAATGAAAAAAAAAAAAAAGGAAGCTTTCGTTGACTCTGCTTTTAGGAACTGCTGCTCCACTGTGCCTTGATGTGTAAGTGGTTTTGAAGACTGACGCCTGTATAATTATCTCATCCTTCTAAGTTATTTCATCCTTTTGCCTGGAAACACGAAGGATATATTCTTTCCCTTTGAACTCTAATCATTTTAGTAACACATACCTCAAAACTGATTCTTGCCCATCCACATTTATGGCAAGTTGGTGGGACCTTTCAAGTTTTGTATTATGTCTAGGAATTTTTCTTGGGTCATAATTTTGCACGTCTGTTCTGTTCAGATGGAGAAGGAAATGGCATCCCACTCCAATATTCCGGCCTGGAGAATCCCGTGGATGGAGGAGCCTGGTGGGCTGCAGTCCACGGGGCCGCACGGAGTCAGACCCGACTGAGCGACTTCCCTTTGCTTTCTGTTCAGATGCTTTCCTCCTCTTTTCTAGCACGCGTCACGGTGTCTTTCCTTCTTTTCCATTTCAACCATTTTCTCTCTGACTCTTTTTTAACCTTGTCATCTCATTTTCACTCTCTTGTCTGTTTATATAATAGTGAAGTCGCTCAGTCATGTCCGACTCTTTGCAATCCCATGGACTGTAGCCTGCCAGGCTCCTCCAGCCATGGGATTTTCCAGGCAAGAGTGCTAGACTGGGTAGCCTATCCCCTCTCCAGGGGATCTCCCCGACCCAAGGGTTGAGCCCTAGTCTCCTGCGTCTCCTCCACTGTCTGTTTATAATGTGTCTTATTTACTTTTACACTATTCTTCCTTGAGTGTCTTATAGTTTTATCTTCTTTTCAGATATCATTTTGTGTTTTCCTTCTATATCTTTTTAAATCTCGTCAATATGTTTGCTTGCTTCCTGCTTTTGTACATTTCTGTCTTTAAGTTTCAAAGGACAAATTGCTTTGCATATTCCACAGGCATGTAATAGGATATTTAATTTAGCTTAGTGAGTGACTGTGGTAAGATACACATATGCTAATCCCTGGAACTTGCGAATGTTATCATGAAAGGAATGTTATCATGAAAGGAATATAATTGCAGATTTGATTATCTTATGGATCTTGAGATGGGAAGATCATCCTGGATTCTCTGGATTGACCCTGAAGTAATTATTATTGCTCTTGTTTAGTTACTCAGTCATGTCTGATTCTATGCAACCCTACAGAGTATAGACCGCCAGGCTCCTCTGTCCATGGAATTTCCCAGGCAAGAGTACAGAGTAGGTTGCCATCTCCTACACCAAGGGATCTTCTCGACCCAGGAATGGAACTTGGGTCTCCTGCACCTCAAGCATACTCTCCCATCTGAGCCACCAGGGAAGCCAGCACTGACCATACCTAACACACACCTATGTGTATTGTGTGTGTGACATAGAAATGCTCTCTATCTAATCCACTGCACCTTATTTTCTGTGTCTTGTACAACGTGAAACTAAAGTCCATTTACAAAACTGCAGTTTAAAGGTGTGTATTCAGCTTTACCATGAAATTAAAATACAGAGTATAAAGCCTGGAGAGACAAACACATGTATACCAACTGCATGGTGTCCACGTGAAAATGGTTTCAGGGATGAAAATTAGGAAGTATGACCCTTTTTCCTTGTTGCAGTAATATCTGACTGGTAACTTTCTTGAAAGTAGCTCTGGAGATCCACAGAGTAAAGCATTTTGCTCTCTTTTCAGTATTCACAACAACCTTGGGCTGAAGAAAGTTTAAGTGGCTTGCACCAAAGCGCCTTGTAGGAGTGGGAGAGAACTTGTGTTTTGAGACTTGCTCCAGGGCATTTTCCATCACCCCATGGGATTCATGGCTGGAGGTTACCCTGTCTCTTCAGGAGCCTTGAAGGTTCTGCTAATCAGGGGCCTTCCTAACATATGACAGTTGTATCTAAAGATTCACATTCAGAGAAGTTACTGTGTACAGCCAAAAGACGAACAGAAATGTGCAAAGCGTAGGCTGGGGAGGGGGTAAGACTGCGAGGCGACCACAAGACAGTGTCAGTGAAACGCACATAAGCCTGAAGGGAAGTCCTCACTCACTTCCTGCCTCATCCTGTTCCTTTCTTCTCTTCCACATTCCTCTCCTGCAGGCTCCTACCTCCTCCTTCCGACACTGCCCTGGCTGCTGGTTTAAATTGGAAATGGCATGGCGGCTCCCAGCTTCTCAGCTTAAGATCCTCCATGGTAGCCTGCAAGTATGGCTACATTTTTCATTTATGCTTCCCCCTTCTACCACCTCAGAAATATCTGAAATATGATAACCTCTGAATGGAATAGGTCATGGTTGAAGAATCAGGGAAGCAGGTTTATAGAACTAGTGTGGAATTGAAAATAAAACACAAGAAATTCTCTTTCAAATTTATTCTACAAAAGCATTACTAGCATACCATGGAGATATTGGGTGTTTGGTTCTGGACCACCTCAATAGAGTGAATACTGTGAGCAGGGAGGAACATAGATTTTTTGTTTTCCCCGTGCATACAAGTTATGCTTGCATTATACCATAGTTTATTAAGTGTGCAATAGTATTATGCCTAAAAAATGTACATACCTTAATTAAAAAGCCCTTATTGATAAAAATTGCAAACTGTCATCTGAGCTTTCAATGAGCTATAATCTTTGCTGCTGGAGGGTCTTGCTTCAGCGTTGATGGCTGCTGACTGATCAAGGTGGTAGTTGCTGAAGCTTGGAGTGGCCATGGTAATTTCTTAAAATAAGACAAAAATGAAGTTTTCCACATTTATTGAATCTTTCATTTATGAACAATTTCTTTTTGCATGCAACGCTGTTTGATAGCTTTTTAACCCACAGGATATTTTGTTTCAAAATTGGAGTCAGCCCTCTCAAGCCCTGCTGCCGCTTTATCAGATGCGTGATAAGTCGTTTCAGTTGTGTCCGACTCTTTGTGACCCTGTGGACTGTAGTCCGCCAGACTCCTCTGTCCATGGATTCTCTCAGCAAGAATATCTGAGTGGATTGCCATTTCCTCCTCTGGGGGATCTTCCCGATCCAGGGATTGAACCCACGTCTTTACGTCTCCTGCATTGGCAGGTGGGTTCTTTACCACTGACACCACCTGCTAAGATTTATCAAATAGGATTATGTAATATTCTAAGGGCTTCTCAGGTGACACTAGTGATAAAGCATCTGTTTGCCAATACAGGAGATGAAGGAGATGCATTGGTCCCTGGGTTGGGAAAATGCTTTTGAACCGTGGTGCTGGAGAAGACTCTTGAGATCCATTGGACTGCAAGGAGATCCAACTAGTCTATCATAAAGGAAATCAATCCTGAACATTCATTAGAAGACTGATGCTGAAGCTGAAGCTCCAATACTTTGGCCACCTGATGCGAAGAGCTGACTCATTGGGAAAGACCCTGATGGTGGGAAAGATTGAAGGCAGGAGGAGAAGTGGATCACAGAGGATGTGATGATTGGATGGCATCATGGACTCAATGGACATGAGTTTGAGCAAACTCAGGGAGATAGTGAAGAGCAAGGAAGCCTGGCACACTGCAATCCGTGGGGTTGCAAAGAGTTGGACAGGACTTAGTGACTAAATAACAAGAACATTTTAAATCCTTTGTTGTCATTTCAGTCATCTTCACAGCACATTTATCAGGAGCAGATTTCATTGCAAGAAACCCCTTTCTCTGCTCTTCCACGAGAAACAGCTCCTTATCCTTCAGTGTTTTATCCTGAGATTTTCCTAACTCAGTCGCATCTTCAGGCTCCACTTATAATTTTAGTTCTCTTGCTATTTCCACCACATTTGCAGTTATTTCCTCAACTCACACCTTGAGCACCATAATGTCATCCATAAGGACTGGAATCAGTGTCTTCCAAACTCCTGTTAATGCAGATATTTTGACTTCCTGTGAATCACAAGTGTGTTAAGATAACATCTAGAATGGCAATGCCTTGGGACTTACTTGGTGGTCCAGTGGCTAAGATTCCACACTCCCAACGTAGAGGGCTTGGGTTTGATCTTTGGTCAGGGAACGGGATCCCACATGTGGCAACTAAGAATCTGCTGCAGCTAAAAGTCCCCCATGCTGCAGCGAAGACGGAAAGTCCTTTGTGCTGCAACTAAGGCAGAGCAGCCAGCTAAATACACAAATATTTTTAAAAAATAGAATGATGAATCCTTTTCAGAAGGTTTTTGTTTTTCTCTACCCAGATGCATCAAAGAATCACAGTTATAGCATTACAAAATGATTTCTTAAAAAAAAAAAAAAAGACTTGAAAATCTAAGTGACTCCTTAATACATGAGCTGCAGAATGGACGTTGTATTAACAGGCATTAAAACATTAATTCTGTTGTACCTGTTCATCACTCCATCAGACCTCTTGGGTGACCAGGTGCATTGTTAATGAGCAGTAATATTTTGAAAGGAATCCGTTTTCTCCAAGCAGTACATCTCAAGGATGAGCTTAAAATAATCAGTAAACCATGTTTTCAATAGGTGTGATATCATCCAGGCTTTGATGTTGCATTTAGAGAGCACGGAGTAAGTGTAGCATAATTCTTAGGGGCCCTAGGATTTTCGAAATGGTGAGTGATCATTAGCTTCAACTTAAAGTCACCAGCTGCATTACCCCCTAACTAGAAAGTCTTCCTGTCCTTTGAAGTTTTGAAGCATTGACTTCTCCTCTCCAGCTATGAAAGGCCTTGATGGCATCTTCCAAGGTAAAGCTGTCTCATTGACATTGAAGAGCTCCTTTTCAGTGAAGTCACCTATGTTAATTATCTTATCCTGATCTTCCAGATAATTCGCTGCTGCTTCACCTTGCATTTTTAAATATTTGTCTATTTGGCTACTTTGGGTCTTAGTTGCAGGGCGTGAGGCCCCTTGCTGAGGTGCACGGAGTCTCCAGCTGTGTGACTGGGCTCAGGAGCTGTGGTGCACAAGCTTAGTCACTCTGAGGTATGTGGGATCTTAGTGCACAACCAGGGAAGGAACCCACATTTCCTGCATTGCAAAATGGATTCTTCACCTCCAGACCACCCGGAAAGTCCCTCACCTTGCAGTTTTACATAATGGAGACTGACTTCCTTTCTTTTTCCCTTACTGTTCATGAACTAACCTCTGCTACCTTCGAATTTTCCTTCCGCAGCTTCCTCATCTTTCTCAGCCTTCACAGACTTGACGAGAGCTAAGGCCATGCTCTGAACTAAGTTTTGGCTTAAAAACATATTGTGGCAGATATGACGTTCTGCACAGATGACTAAACCTTTCTGCATGTCAGCGATAAGTCTGTTTTGCCTTCTTATCCTTCATTGCAGTCACATTTTAAGAACTTTTACTTTGCACATACAACTTGGCTAATTGTGTGGTTCAAAGGCCCTAGCTTTCAGCCATTCTGCACTATTGACATGCCTTCCTCAACGGGCTTAATTATTTCTAGCTGTTGATGGGAAGTGAGAGGTGTGTGACTCTGTCACTTGGACACTTACAGGCCATTATAGGGACATTATTGTCTAGTTTCAGTATTGTCATGTCTCAGGGAATAGGGGTGCAGAGGAGAGGGAGAGAGGTGGGGGCATGACCCCTCCATGGAGCAGCCGGAACACACGAAATATTTGATTAAGTTCACTGCCTTACATGGGTGAAGCTCGTGGCACCTCAAAACGATGACAAGAGTAACATCAAAGTTCTCTGAGCACAGATCACCATGACAAACATAGTAATAATGAAAAAGTTTGAAATATTGTGAGACCGAAACAAAGTACGATACAGAAACACAAAGTCAGAAAACGTTGCTGGAAAAATGATACCAAGAGACTTGCTTGACACAGAGATCAGAAAACTTAAACGCCTAAGAACGGCAGCATCTGTAAAGCATTATAAAGAGAAGCACAACAGAAGGAGGCGCGGCTGCCTGAGACAGTACTGTAGAACAACTGTGCTTTTGCGATATAGAGGCGCGGCTGCACGAGACAGTACGGTAGAACAACTGTGCTTTTGCGATATGGAGGCGCGGCTGCACAAGAGAGTACGGTAGAACAACTGTGCTTTTGAGATATGGAGGCACGGCTGCGGTAGAACAACCACTGCCGCCCGTGCTTTTGAGATATAGCCATTTGTATACAGTTTAATTCACCTTAGAAAAATAATTTTATTGTAAGGAAAATAACTTAAAGTTCAACTGAAATCTTTTCTTGTCAAAACAGTTGGGGAATCTACCCAATACAAGCATATCAGGAAAGATGAGGGTGTGGCTCTTTGTGGAAATGCGGGTGTGTCTTTACCAAGAGGCTCTGCACTTAGGGACAGCAAGTCCTTTCAAGCCTGTAGCAGGGCAAAGCGAGATTTTCCACACAATCACCCATCTGTGCCAGGTTTTTCCGTGAAACAGTTATTCACTAAGGATGGAGTAGGGGGTGATGTAATTATAGCCAGGATAGGGAAGGGAGGGGTGGCCTTCCAGGCATCTTACAGACCTTGAACTGTAGATGCTCAGATTTTGCCCAAGCAGACTGTTGATGGAAGAATTAAAATATCACAGCCTCTTGCTCTACCGCAAGCAGAAACACATTCCATAGTATATGGATCTAAATTTTAGAGTTAAGAAGGAGCAAATAGTTAAATATTTCTGATTGTCTTGCAGCACATGCATGCTACGGTCAACTTACATGGTGTTCTGTAGACCAGTAAAAGTATATTACTTTATTACTATCCAAATGCAGTGATCTGTAGACTGCCAATCTTACTCTCTCAATCAAAAAGCAAATTTTTTGTTCGGTGAGTATTTATTTTTACAAAAGAGCCAAACTTCCAATTTTCCACACCATTTTCTGTTCTTAAGAATTTCCACTGACCCTGTAGAAATGGCATGATGCTGACATTTAAAACTAACAAATAGGATATAACTTAATCCATGTCATGCCCAAACCCTCATATGATTTTGTATTGGAAAACGCTGCTTATTATATCCAGAGGTAATTTGGATTTTGATCCAGAAAGCAGAAGCAGGGACTTTTGCCAGCATTTCCATAGAAAAATAGTTGAAGCGCATCCTCTTTGCTTTCACACGTACGTCAGCCTTGGCTCAGGGTCATGAAGGCTCCCTGCTCCCTTACCTTGTGCCACTTGGTGATTTAAAACCACCACCCTGTAATTTTTGTTGCTCACCTTTCTGAAAGTCGGGAATTGAGCCAGGGCAAAAGATGGATGTGTGTCCCCACGGTGTTCAGGGCTTCAACAGATCAAGTCCCAATACGCAAGGGCTGCTTTCCAGTCATGTGTTCAGGACCTCAATTCTATCTCAGGGCTATTTTCTTTCATTGTGTTCAATTTGGCCCCTGTCAACTACAGGCTGGCACTTGCCAAGAGCGTTTGCCAACGACCAAACAGCAAGAACAAGGGCATTTGCCATCTGCCCCTGTGGAGCCTGAGCCCTGTGCTGCCATAGCTGTTGACCCTCAGCACCCGCCGAGGAGCACAAGGTGGAGTCAGGCACTCTGTGCTCCGGGGAAGCTGGTGGGACAGGTCTTTAGATAGCTGGATGTTTTTAGGAACAGATTTTATGATCTCAGTCCTTGCATCTCCTCATATCTGCTGCTTCTAAGTCACTTCAGTCGTGTCCGACTCTGTGCCACCCCATAGACGGCAGCCTACCAGGCTCCCCCGTCCCAGGGATTCTCCAGGCAAGAACACTGGAGTGGGTTGCCATTTCCTTCTCCAATGCATGAAAGTGGGAAGTGAAAGGGAAGTCGCTCAGTTGTGTCCGACTCTTCGTAACCCCATGGACCACAGCCTACCAGGCTGCTCTGTCCACGGGATTTTCCAGGCAAGAGTACTGGAGAGGGGTGCTATCGCCTTCTCCATATATCTAGAGAAGCACTAAATCCCTTCATGATGACATCAGACCCGTGTGACTGGCAGAAAACCTCTTATAAAGTAAGCGCTTGATTGCACTGAACTGTCCCTTCACCAAAATTTTATGTATTGACCTCAGCAGTCTCTCAGACTAACTGAGGTGCTGCCCCCCGGGGCTGCAGTCCTCGTGTTGCCCCAAATAAGACTTAACACGCTGCTCTCAAATTGTGCATCTTTTTAGTCGACACCCCCGCTATGTGCTTAGTTGAGCTTCCTTATAGTATGAGCGGGCTTCCTGGGTAGGTCAGCTGGTAAAGAATCCACCTTCAATGGCAGAGACTTGGGTTCAATCCCTAGGTTGGGAAAACCTCCTGGGGAAGGGAATGGCTACCCACTCCAGTATTCTTGCCTGGAGAATCCCATGGACAGAGGAGCCTGGCGGGCTACAGTCCATAGGGTTATAAAAAGTCGGACAGGACTGAGTGACTAAGAGCATAATATGAGCATCTCAAAAGGGAACACGCGATGTGCAAATGCTTATTAATTCTCTGCTTGCATCATACCAGCTGATGCTCCATTGACCAAAGCAAGTCCCTTGGCCAAGTCCAGAGTCCATGTGGGAGAGGGGCACGCAAGGCATGGGTGCGGGAGGCAAGGCTCACTGAGTGCCATTGCTGCAGAGTCCATTTCAACTTCGTGACCCGAGGTCTGGATGTCTGCGCCCCACCCCCACCCGTACGCTGAATCCAGTTTTCTGGTGTGATGCTATTAGGAGGTGAGAACTTCCATAGGTGCTTTGATCGCAAACGTGGAGCTTTCTTTCATGGATAGTGTTAGGGCTCTTATTGATCGCAAACGTGGAGCTTTCTTTCATGGATAGTGTTAGGGCTCTTATTGATCGCAAACGTGGAGCTTTCTTTCATGGATAGTGTTAGGGCTCTTATAAGAGAAGCCCCCAGAGCTCCCTGGTTCCTTTCATCATGTGAGGCCACAGAAAGAAGGCGGCAGTCTGCAACCTGGAAGAAAGCCTTCACCAGAACCTGATTGTGCTGGCGTCCCAACCTTGAACTTCCAGCCTCCAACACTGTGAGACATTAATTTACGTTATTGACAAGTCCCCCAGATTGTGGTATTTTGTTATAGCATCCCAAATGAACTAAGACAGAATAAGACGTTAACCTAGCTTTGGGTTAGAACAAGGTCTTTTGATCTATAAAAGCAACCCACTGCAGTGTTCTTGCCTGGAGAATCCCAGGGACGGGGGAGCCTGGTGGGCTGCCGTCTGTGGGGTCGCACAGAGTCGGACACGACTGAAGCGACTTAGCAGCAGCAGCAGCAGAGTCTACCTGTTTAAGTGCCAGAGTCGTGTCTGACTCTTTGTGACCCCGTGGGCTGTGGCCCAGCGGGCTCCTCTGTCAGTGGGGTTTCCCGGACGAGAATGCTGTGGTGGGTTTCCATTTTCTTCCCCGGGGGATCTTCCTGGACCAGGGATTGAACTGCTTCTCCTGCCCTGGCAGGTGGATTCTTTACCACTGCGTGACCAGGGAAGCCCAGTATACGTTTCAGCTCAAATGTATGCATTTGGACATTGGAGGACTGTTGTTATGAAGAGATGCATTCGTGACAGTAAGTCGATTATCTTTTCCTTTTCAAGTGCTGTGGCTTCCATAGATCCAAAGACACGATTCTAATGCAAAGCTAGAGCTGACTTCTGTCTTAGTTCATTTGGGATGCTGCAACAGAATTCCACGGTCTGGGGGCTTCTCGAACTTGAGGGGACCTGTAGGTAGGGCCCATCCTTAGAAGCTAAGATGCCTTGAGAAGATGTCCAATGTATCTTGATGAAATGCCTAGGGCTGGGGAGAGGGCTAGATGATCTCTATTCTGTGCAGTGTTAACTATTTAAACACAGCTCAGTATATTAATTATTTACCCTTGACCCTTGACTTACAGTCACTATCTTCTCCTTAAAGGGGCCTACACCTGAACTTTTACACGTTGACTTTTCCTTCATAATATTGGAATCCTTTAGCGTACCCAGAAGGTATTTAACACTTCATTAATTTTTTTTTTTTAAACTCTGGCCTTGGGCATTGCTTCCCAGGTCTCAGAAGTTCTTACTTTGCCCTCCTCCTCCCTTATCGGACCAACTCCCCCCTGGTTGGACCTGCCAGGCGTGTCCGCCAAGCAGGAGCTTAGACGGTGTGCGTGTGCTTCGGTGTCATTTCAGTGTAAAAATCCAAGGGACCCTCCCTGATTGCTTAAGACTTCCAGGTTCCACAATATTGAGTCTCAGCCCTTTATGTCAATAACAATGCCTTTGGAATCTAATGAGAAACCTCTACAAATCCAGTGTCCAGGACCCGAAAACCTCATATAATCCAGGTAACTAGTAGTGCAGACTATGGCCCACCCCCTTCTTTTGATAACAGGTACTTTGTAATGCTTCTTTAGCATCCTGAGATGAGAATCATATTTACTGAACCATCTATATGTATCAAAAATTAATAGAAATTCATGAATTCTAAAGTAAATAATGTAAAAGGAAGGTAAGTGATAGTGAAATACTAGTTTCGATACACAAATCCTAAAAGGTAAGTTAAGTAGCCAGATGTTTTCCCCTAACTGTAGAATTCCTGGAATGTGACAACTACAAATACTGATTAATACAGGAGTGTGTAACAAAGTCCCAAATATCATGAAAAGCATTGCTGTTGGCATGCAGTTTTCTGAAGTAACAAACAATGCTACGTACAATTCTCTACAAAACAAAGGAAGATCTTTACTCCATACACACGGTAGTTCCACTTCCTGGAGCCTTCAGCACACATTAACAGTCATGGAATTCCCTGGTGGTCCAGTGGTTAGGGCTCCATGCTTTCACTGCTGAGGACCAGGGTTCAATCTCTAATTGGGGAAGTAAGATCCCACAAGCCACGTGACACATCCAAAAATAAATAAAATAAAACTGCTGAAATACTTAGAATTTTATGAAAACGTGCTGTCTGTGGGTTCAGATAAATACAAACAGCTTTTCATTTATTTGACTGTCTAGTGGCTCATTTTTTGAAAATTGTGTATAATAAAGATCATTTCTTGCTTGTGCCAGATGGTCTCAAGAATGGCAAGATGTCTTAACAGATGGCCAGTAGGCACATGAAAAGATGCTCAACGTCACTAATGATGAGAGAAATGCAAATCAAAACTACAATGAGGTACCACCTCACACAGGCCAGAGTGGCCGTCATCAGAGTGCACGAGTAACAGACACCAGAGAGGCTGTGCAGAGAAGGGAGCCCTCTTACACTGTTGGCAAGAAAGCAAGTCAGAGCCACCACTACAGAAGCCAGTGCAGAGGTTCCTCGGGAAACTAGGCCTAGAGCCACCACAGGGTCATGCAGGCACGGCCCTGGGCACAAACCCTAATGAGCCTGGTCACAGGATCGGGGCACAAACCCTAATGAGCCTGGTCACAGGATCGTGCAGGCACAGCCCTGGGCACAAACCCTAATGAGCCTGGTCACAGGATTGGGGCACAAACCCTAATGAGCCTGGTCACAGGATTGGGGCATAAACCCTAATGAGCCTGGCCACAGGATCGGGGCAAAAACCCTAATGAGCCTGTCACAGGATCGGGGCATAAATCCTAATGAGACTGGTCACAGGATTGGGGCATAAACCCTAATGAGCCTGGCCACAGGATCGTGCAGGCACAGCCCTGGGCACAAACCCTAATGAGCCTGGTCACAGGATTGGGGCACAAACCCTAATGAGCCTGGTCACAGGATTGGGGCATAAACCCTAATGAGCCTGGCCACAGGATCGGGGCAAAAACCCTAATGAGCCTGTCACAGGATCGGGGCATAAATCCTAATGAGACTGGTCACAGGATTGGGGCATAAACCCTAATGAGCCTGGCCACAGGATCGTGCAGGCACAGCCCGGGGCACAAACCCTAATGAGCCTGGTCACAGGATTGGGGCATAAACCCTAATGAGCCTGGCCACAGGATCGGGGCAAAAACCCTAATGAGCCTGTCACAGGATCGGGGCATAAATCCTAATGAGACTGGTCACAGGATTGGGGCATAAACCCTAATGAGCCTGGCCACAGGATCGTGCAGGCACAGCCCGGGGCACAAACCCTAATGAGCCTGGTCACAGGATTGGGGCATAAACCCTAATGAGCCTGGCCACAGGATCGGGGCAAAAACCCTAATGAGCCTGTCACAGGATCGGGGCATAAATCCTAATGAGACTGGTCACAGGATTGGGGCATAAACCCTAATGAGCCTGGCCACAGGATCGTGCAGGCACAGCCCGGGGCACAAACCCTAATGAGCCTGGTCACAGGATTGGGGCATAAACCCTAATGAGCCTGGCCACAGGATCGGGGCAAAAACCCTAATGAGCCTGTCACAGGATCGGGGCATAAATCCTAATGAGACTGGTCACAGGATTGGGGCATAAACCCTAATGAGCCTGGCCACAGGATCGTGCAGGCACAGCCCGGGGCACAAACCCTAATGAGCCTGGTCACAGGATTGGGGCATAAACCCTAATGAGCCTGGCCACAGGATCGGGGCAAAAACCCTAATGAGCCTGTCACAGGATCGGGGCATAAATCCTAATGAGACTGGTCACAGGATTGGGGCATAAACCCTAATGAGCCTGGCCACAGGATCGTGCAGGCACAG
Source organism: Neotragus moschatus (assembly GCA_006410615.1). NCBI lineage: Eukaryota > Metazoa > Chordata > Mammalia > Artiodactyla > Bovidae > Neotragus > Neotragus moschatus. The sequence goes on along the minus strand of SJYA01003031.1, from coordinate 385,643 downwards.
CCCTGGGCACAAACCCTAATGAGCCTGGTTCAGAAAGATGCTCGTGCCTCTACATGCATAGCAGCACACTCAGAAGAGCCAAGACGGGAAGCCACCTAAATGCCTATCAACAGGGGACAGACAAAGAAAATGCGGCGCGCCCTCATCACTGAAATGTGGTGTCACCTCTTTCTTTCGATTAACGCCAGTGCGGCTTAGTGGTAAAGAATCTGCCCACCCATGCAGGAGACACAGGTTCAGTCCCTGGATGGGGGAGCCCCTGGAGAAAGAAATGGCAGCCCACTCCAGTATTCTTGCCTGGGACTTCCCAAGGATAGAGGAGCCTAATACAGTCGATGGGGTTGAAAAGAGTTGGGCATGACTTGAGACTAAACAACAGTCCTAACGTTGTATACCAATAACATATTTTGGCATTTCCATTTTGTTTCATTGGTCTTACTGTCAGTTAAGACACCGGTTCCACACTCTTTAAGGAAAAAAAAAGATGTGGTAATGCACAGATACACTGGAATACCACCCGCCATAAAGAGGATAAAATTATGTAGTTTGCAGCAACACAGATGAAATTGCAGGTTATCAAGACAAACACCATATGATATCATTCATATGTGGAATCTAAAATATGACACAAATGATCCTGTCTATGAAACAGATAAGATCACAGAGAGATCAGGCTTACAGCAGTGAGAGAAAGGGGATGGAATGGGACTTTTGGGGTTGGCTGAAACGCAAACTAGGACATTTAGAATGGATAAACAACAAGGTCCTACTATTTAGTATGAGGAGCTACGTACAATCTCCTGGGGTAAGCCATAGTGGAAAAGAATATAGAAAATAATGCATATATGTGTATAACTGAGCCATTTAGCTGCACAGCAGAGCTTGGCACAACGTTGTAAATCAACTATGCTTCAATTAAAAAATTTAAGATGTCTGTCATCGTTAGACTTCCTCCTAGTAAATGCCTGTTAGCATTCTTTAATCAATACAATTTTTAAAAATATCCAGTTTCCCCATAGAGGGCAATATCATGCCACTGAATGATATCTTTTTTTTTTCAGGATATTTGACTTTATTATTATTATTATTGTTATTTTACTTTACAATAGTGTATTGGTTTTGCCATACATCAACATGAATCCGCCACAGGTGTACATGTGTTCCCCATCCTGAACCCCNCTAAGATGTCAGTGTTCACTCTTGCCATCTCCTGTCTGACCACTTGCAACTTATCTTGATTCATAGACCTAACATTCCAGGTTCCAATGCTATATTGCTATTTACAGCATTGGACCTTGCTTCTGTCACCAGTCACATCCACAGCTGGGTTTTGTTTTTGCTTTGGCTCTGTCCTTTCATTCTCTTTGGAGTTATTTTTCCACTGACCTCCAGTAGCGTATTGGGTACCTACTGACCTGGGGAGTTCATCTTTCAGTGCCCTATCTTTTTGCCTTTTCATACCGTTCACGGGGTTATCAAGGCAAGAATACTGATTGAGTTTTGTTAGTTAACTGTTAACCTAAACGTGATACAAGTTAACTTCACTCACAGGTTAACCACATTCAGAAGTAGGCACTGTATGATTCATGTGGAGCCTCCAGTAAGTCTTCATAGACCCACGCCATTTCTGTTCCTGCTCTGCCAAGCTATGTGCTTGACGTTCATTTTCAAGTTTGCCTTGTTGCCCAAAGTGGCTGCTAGAATTCTGGAAATTGCATTTATAGTTCACTGAGGAAGCAAAAGGAGTCACAAGGGAGACAGAACTGGTGCAATGCAGATCTGTGTCCTCCTCTTAAGGACTTTTGTTGGAAGCCATCCACATCGAACGCCTCTCTCTTAAGAGCCATTGGCCAATCATAGCAACGTACAAATGAGAGAAATGCTGCTGGTGGGGGTGTGGGATGGAAGAAAATGTTTCTATTTCTAAATCAAAGTCAAGGATGGATTCGGGGCAGAAACTAATAATCTTTGCCATGATAGGGGCAGAGGCAGGCTCTTAACCCAGATGTCACAGGTTTCAGTTCCTCCATATACAGTGTAAGCCACCAGAGTTGAGAAACCAAACATTACCTCTATTTCTTTTTGTATATACCACAGTTTCAGCGTAGTTTAGAGAGTTATGTGTGTTTGCTAAATTGGTAGATGGATGAATGCATGAGTCAAGGAAATGCGTGAAGGATGGATGAGTAGGGTTATACCTGGCTAGCCAGTCAGGGGTGCAGAGTCCTATATACTAGGATTTTTATTTTATAGATAATGGAAGCAGAGCTTAGGATGGGTTGGTGTTCGTGGTGAGAAATGAAACAAATTAAATTCTCAACTTTAAATTCTGTGTTACTGTTTACAATTAGCAGTTAAAGTGCATGTGTTAAGTAGCCAAGATGTGAAAGTTATCTATGTATCCACGAACAGAGTGGAAAAATCAGATGTGGTATATATATATGTGCATATACAATAGACACTTGTATATACAATAAAGTAGAACTTAGCTCCAAAAATGCATGAGATAACGCCGTCTGCAGCGACGTGGATGGACCTGGATATTATCCACTAAGTGAAATAAGTCAGAGAAAGACAAAGGTCATCGTTGCTGCTCAGTCGCTAAGTCATGTCCAGCTCTTCATGGCTGCACGCAGCATGACAGGCTCCTCTGTCCTCCACTATCTCCTGGAGTTTTCTCAGATTAACGTCCACTGAGTCAGTGAGGCTGTCTAGCCATCTCATCCTCTGCTGCCCTCTTCTCATTTTGCCTACAATCTTTCCCAGTGTCAGGGACTTTTCCAGTGAGTTGGTTCCTTGCATTAGGTGGCCAAAGTATTGGAGCTTCAGCTTCCATATCAGCACTTGCAGTGAATATCCAGGGTTTACTTCCTTTAGGATTGACTGGTTTGATCTCCCTGCAACCCAAATGACTCTCAGGAGTCTTTTCCAATAACCACAATTAAGAAGCATCAATTTTTCAGCACTTCATCTTCTTTATGGTCCAACTCTCACATCCAGACACAACTACTGGATAAACCATAGCTCTGATGATACAAACCTTTGTTGGCAAAGTGATGTCTATACACTGTCTAGGATGGTCATAGCTTTCCTTCCAAGGAGTAAGCGTCTTTTAATTTCATGGCTGCAGTCACCATCTGCAGTGATTTTGGAGCCCAAGAAAATAAAGTCTGTCACTGTTCCCATTGTTTCCTCATGTATTTGCCATGAAGTGATGGGATCAGATGCCATGATCTTAGTTTTCTGAGTGTTGAGTTTTAAGCCACCTTTTTCACTCTCCTCTTTCACTTTCATCAGGAGGCTCTTTAGTTCCTCTTCACTTCACTTTCTCCCATTAGAGTGGTGTCATCTGCATGTCTGAAGTTGCTGATATTTCTCCTGACAATCTTGCTTCTAGCTTGTGCTTCATCCAGTCCGGCATTTTGATTGATGCAATCTGTGTGAAAGTTAAATATGCGGAACTAGAATACCAGCCTTGACATATTCCTTTCCCAGTCTTGAAACAGTCTGTGGTTCCGGTACTAGCTGTTTCTTCTTGAGCTGCATACAGATTTTTTGGAGACAGGTAAGGTGGTCTGGTATTTCCATCTCCTGAAGAATTTTCCAGTTTGTTTTGATCCACACAGTCAAAGGCTTAGCACAGTCAATGAAGCAGAAGCAGATTTTATTTCATTATGATTTTTTAATTCCCTTGCTTTCTCCATGATCCATCAAGGGTTGGCAATTTGATCTCTTGTTCCTCTGCCTCTTCAAAACCCAGTTTGTACATCTCAGAGTTCTTGGTTCACGTACTGCTGAAGCTTAGCTTCAAGGATATCGAGTATAATCTTTCTAGCAAGAGAAATGAAAGCAATTCTATGGTATATTGAACATTCTTTGGTATTGCCCTTCTTTGGGACTGGAATGAAAACTGACGTTTTCCAGTCCTGTGACCACTGCTGAGGTTTCCAAGTTTGCTGACAGGCTGAGTGTAGCACTTTGACAGCATCATCTTTTAGGGATTTAAATAGCTCAGCTGGGATTCCGTCACTTCCGCCAGCTTGGCTCACAGTAATGTTTCCTAAAGCCCATCTGACTTCACACACCATGATGTCTAGCTCTAGGTCAGTGACCACACCATGTGACATCACTTACATGTGGAATCCAATATATGAAGAAATGGACTTACCTATAAAACAGAAACAGATTCACAGATGTAGAGAACAGACTTGTGTTTGCCAAGGGGGAGAGACCGTGAGGGAGGGAGAGACTGGGAGTCTGGGATTAACAAACGCAAACTATTATTCACAGAGCAGATAAGCCATGGGTCCTGTTGTATAGCACAGAGAGCTATGTTCAGCACCTGTGATGAGCAATGACGGAAAAATATCAAACAGAAATTGTTGCGCTTTGCTATACAGCAGAAATTAACATGACCTTGCAAATCAACTCTACTTCAATAAAATAAACTAAAAATGAATAGCAAAGCACATGTGTAAAAATCTTTGAAACACAGAAGGGGCTAAATGACTATCAGCTTCGTTCACTCACATTCATTCCTTTTATCAGAATTCATCTCACTTATATGCATGAGTCTATTTCTCCTTTTAATGACTGTATTTGACAAGTTTCTGGTTGTCAGTATCTCAAAAAATCTGTATTTTGAAGTAAAAAATGAGATGGGTAAGTAAAACAATTATCTGAATATTTCAGAAACCTTTTTGTCTCAGTTGCTGTAAAAACCATTATCAAGATATTTCCCTTGATTTCCATTTCAGACACTGTGTTTGTCAATGAAATTAAATCAACCATTCAGCTATTATTTTGTATTCTCTTTTTAAGTTAAACACACACACTGCCACGTAGTTAACCTACTCTGATTATTTTATGCACTTTTCATTGTTGAGTGAGCTCAGTTACTCTTAATGAAGATGTCACATTTGGCCTCTTTGGCGAGTAATAATTAAGTGTGTAGTGAATCCGTTAGTCCTTATTTGGGCAAGTTGCTTATGCGTGACAGCACACTGAACTTTGGCACATAGCGGGGAAGCAATAGACTGTTTCAAGCACAGTCAGTTCTAAGTTGCTTGCACTTGAAGCAGAGATTCCAGAATCACCCAAACCTTCTTCACTTAGCTAAACCCATCAGAGCAGGAATGCCGTAGACTGCCCACAAGCCTTTGATGTAGTAATATTATGCTGTGTCAAATATCACTTAAAATAGATGGGCTGCTGATTAGGCCTTGGAAAGAATTTTACAGTGTTGAAGCTCAGGTTTTAGTGACATTTGTTGGATAATAGTCTGCCTTCTTAACTTGTTGGTAAGCTTTGTCTGAAGATTCAGGTTTCTTTAATAGCTATATATATATTCCACACAAGTTAGGCCAGTTTTCAAGGTTCAGTGTGTTTCAAAATAATAACCAAAACTAAATGTGAAAAAAACAGAGACAGAAGTGAATTACCAAAAGCAGGGAAAGTATATTTTCATTTCTGGTAACAAATGTCACATACTTCATTTTCTATTTGCTAGAAAAAAATTGATTTTGCTGGGAGAGAATATTAAAAGGAAAATGAACACAGGAAGAGACTGCTTGTGGCCGACTCAGGACAGCTTGACACTGGCAGAAACCAGATGCGTTCCAGGGAACATGCGAGAGGAGTGAGACTCACCTCCACAGACAGAGCGTCTCAGCCCGAAGTGCTAACGAGAAGGGAAAGCTGGTCAGGCCCGCGTCTCACCGCCCCATCACCGCTGCGCTGCTGCCTTTTACTCTCGGCACCACGGTTGGAGGGTGTTTTCCTCCTCTTTCTCGTTGCTTCAGTTAACAGCAGCTGGCAGTAGATGCCTGTTTCCGTTACCTGGGCCTGTCAGCCTGGATCAGTCACCGGTGCCAGCACTCCGAAGGCAATCACTTAACCGGACATCGCATCAGCCAGTCGTGCAAGACAAAGGATCTTTCCAATTTAGAAGATCAGCTCTCGAGGAAATGGGCTGTTAAAAAAGATAGCACCTTGCTCCTGACACACACACACAGACACAGACACAGACACACACACACACACACACACACACCCCTCCTTTTCAGCTGCCTTTATTGCTCTTGGGCCCAAGGTTAAACAGCGGTATTGGAAGGGGGCAAGAAGAGAGTAAATTCATCAGATGAGAAGCGACTTGTGAGAAGGCTGTATGCAGTACTAACAGCTTATGGTGAACTGTGTGGGATCCACGGTCTCCGAAGAAGAAGATTTAGCTTTGGGACCAGGGACCAGCCTTGATCACTCAGGAGCTTTCGTGTAGCAGAGTTTTGTTAAAGTATGAAAAGGGGCAGAGAGACTTTTGACAGAGACATCAGAAGGGGAATGGGGAGGGCCCCTCACTAGTCTAAGCAAGGGGGCTGCGCACTGTTCCAATTAGTCATCACAATAGACCAGAAGAGTGTCTCAAGGCGGTGAAAATCTTACCAGACCCATTTCCACAATTTACATTTTAGGGTGACAGGATTAGAAGATAACAACAGAAAGATCTTACCAGACCCACTCCCATAATTTACATTTTAAGATGACAGGATTCAGTTCAGTTCAGTCAGTTCAGTCGCTCAGTCGTGTCCAACTCTTTGGGACCCCATGAATCACAGCACGCCAGGCTTCCCTGTCCATTACCAACTCCCGGAGTTCACTCAGACTCACGCCCATCGAGTCAGTGATGCCATCCAGCCATCTCATCCTCTGACGTCCCCTTCTCCTCCTGCCCCCAATCCCTCCCACCATCAGAGTCTTTTCCAATGAGTCAACTCTTCGCATGAGGTGGCCAAAGTACTGGAGCTTCAGCTTCAGCATCATTCCTTCCAAAGAAATCCCGGGGCCAATCTCCTTCAGAATGGACTGATTGGATCTCCTTGCAGTCCAAGGGACTCTCAAGAGTCTTCTCCAACACCACAATTCAAAAGCATCAATTCTTCAGCACTCAGCCTTCTTCACAGTCCAACTCTCACATCCGTACATGACCACTGGAAAAGCCATAGACTTGACTAGACAGACCTTAGTTGGCAAAGTAATGTCTCTGCTTTTCAATATGCTATCTAGGTTGGTCATAACTTTTCTTCCAAGGAGTAAGCGTCTTTCAATGTCATGGCTGCAATCACCATCTGCAGTGATTTTGGAGCCCAGAAAAATAAAGTCTGACATTGTTTCCACTGTTTCCCCGTCTATTTCCCGTGAAGTGATGGGACAGGATGCCATGATCTTCGTTTTCTGAATGTTGAGCTTTAAGCCAACTTTTTCACTCTCCTCTTTCATTTTCATCAAGAGGCTTTTTAGTTCCTCTTCACTTTCTGCCATAAGGGTGTTGTCATCTGCATATATGTGGTTATTGATATTTCTCCCAGCAAGCTTGATTCCAGCTTGTGTTTCTTTAGTCACAAGGTTTTCAGGAAGGAGAAACTGTTCTCGAGCAGGATACATTCTTGTTATATAATCCTAAACTGAGTTGTTGGGTAATCATCAGTTTCAGGCTTAAAGAAAAAAACATTTTATGTGACTGAGACTAAGGAATATAGAGGGAAAAAAAAAGGTGTTTGTCCTTTCCTCCACCTTGAGAATTCCAGACCCTTTTCTCCTCCTCGGGTTCCCAGATGTCTTATCAACCTGCCTAAGGATTGACTCTCTCAGTATTAAGGGGTGGAGTTGAAACTGGTAGCCAAGAGCATCCCTGGGGACACCTTCAGAAAGCTTGGGTCCTGAGGATGGGAGCACTGACGCCGTGGTCGAGACGCTTTGCGGCAGCCCGGGAACTGCGGCCAGCACACAGGCCCACTCTGGCATCTGAGCAAGGTCAGAAAGTGCAACGCACACTCCCCATCTCTTGTCCTAAGAACACACCAGTCAGTTAGCCTGGGGCACTCACTGGGGGGGTGGACATGTGAAAAAACAAATATCATTTCATCTCACTTGAAGACAGAAGATGCACCTTAATCATCAGTAATTAGTATGCGGCTCGGATGAAGAGACTCATAACTCTTTAATGCGATCGATGTGAAAGACTCATCATAGCTACGGCGGGAAACCACGCTGACATCAGAATTTCCTTCACATCAAAATTGACTGAAATGCACCGCTCTATCACAGCAAGCTTTGCAATATCAATGAAAACACAGCTGACCCCTGGACAGCAGGGATATGAACTACATAGGTCTACTTAGAAGATGATTAAAAACAAATAAATGTACAGTCACACTCGCCCCACCCCCGGCCCCATATCTGTGGGTTCCACGTGAGAGGCCTGAGGCCTGGGAGCCTCCAAGGCAGAGTCGGAGAGGATGCATAATTCTCCAGCGCGGAGGACCGCGGGGCCTGAGCAGTTTGGAGTCTCATCTGGGCAGGTCCTGGAACAGACTGCCCTGAAGGTAGGGCCGGCCAATTGTAGCACTTTCTAATTAAAAATCAATACACGTTAATTATGAAGCGTTGAGAAACACAGAAGAGCAGAAAGAAAACAGCAAAGTTGTTCTAGAGCCTAGAAAACCCATTAAACATCGTGGGGCACTTTCCCTTCACACACACACACACACATATGATTTTATTCACTCAGCTGTTTCTTGGCTGTGATGGGTCCTTGTCGCTCCGCAGGCTTTCCTCTCCTTTCAGGGAGCAGGGGCTGTTCTCTGGCTGCGGGGTGCAGGCTTCTCTCCTGGAGGAGCAGGGCTCTAGGGAGCCTGGGCTTCGGTAGCTGCAGCTCCCACGCTTTAGAGCACCGGCTCAAAAGCTGAGGCACAGGCTGAGTTGCTCTGCGGTGTGTGTGGTCTCCAAGGAGCAGAAAGTGAAAGTGAAAGCAAGTCGATCAGTCGTGTCCGACTCTTTGCGAGCCCACCGACTGTAACCGGCGGGCCCCTCCGCCCATGGCATTCTCCAGGCAAGAGTCCTGGGAGGGTTGCCACTGCCTTCCGCATCTAGGGGCAGGAACTGAAACTATATTTCCTGCCTTGGCGGGTGAGCCTTTCTCCCCTGAGCCACCAGGGAAGCCCTCGCGGCATTTCCTTTCGGGCCTCTTGCTCTTTCTTTGCCTCTCTCGCATCCCTTCATAATCAAATTCTGTGCAGGCTAAGTTGTTTCAGCAGTGTCCGACTTTCTGTGACCCCACAGACTGCAGCCTGCCAGGCTCCTGTGTGCGTGGGATTCTCCAGGCAAGAGCACTGGAGTGGGCTGCCACGCCCTCCTCCAGGGGATCTTCCCAGCCCAGGGATCGGATCTGTGTCTCTTACGTCTCCTGCTTTGGCAGGCTGGTTCTTTACCACCAGCACCACCTGGGAAGCCCCCTCAAAGTCTATACCTTCCTTGTTTTCCACTCAACATTGCATTATGAAACTTTATATACCTTACCAAGAATTCTTGGAACTCATGATAGTAGGAGGTGGGGGTCATTCTATCTTGAAGGATGGAAGACACTCAGTTAATTATCGCTCATCTTTGAAAAATATTGAAGATTAAATTCTCCAAGATTAAATCAACCTTGATGCAAAGATTGTCATCCAGGAAGTTAGTTAGGGAACACTGTGTATTCGAATTAGTGTGGGAAGGACTCAAGGCAGAACTGGGCAGAGGAAGAAGCTGGTCCATGATGCAATCATAGCAAAGACCCCAGATGACCCTGCAGAGCACTGGGAAGTTGGGATTGTGCCTTCATAATTATCCCAAGGTTAGCCAAAGGGGCCAGGCCTTTATACCCTATTTCATCAGATACATGCTGCCTGCAGAACTGGTGTGATTGTGGAGAGGCAGCCCTCTTCAGTTTTGGGCAATTAGATAACATCTGTTATAGTCAGCTTCAGAAAGCTCATGTTATGTCCAGATGGTTAATGCATGTTGATGAGATGGTTTGCTGTAGACCAAACTCAGCCTGTTAGCCAGCAGCACTCTTAACATCGAGGCCCATCGCTTGCTTTGCTCAAATACATTTCTGTGTTTAAGTTCTGAAAGTCACTCTTTCGGGATTATGTTGGTCTCATCTTCCTGGAGTGAGTTTGTAAGACAAAGATCAGGGGAATGAATGGTAGTTTCTGCCACTGAAGCTGGTGTCCCCACATTTATATTCACAGTTTCCCTCCTCTGCAAACCATCCCAACCTTCTCCCACCCTTTCCAGTCCTCTCTGCTGGTCTGACTCAGATCCTCCTTCCTAGCGTACCTAGATCTCTTGTCACTGTGCCCGTCTCAGGCCTACCCTGTTGCTCTTGACCACTCCCTATTAAAACTGGGCAAGGGAGTGCCCCGAGTTGCCTAAGGAGATTGTCTGGGTGCTGAACATATGCAGCCCTGGCCCCACTGTGTAAGAGCAGCCTTTACTTCCTCTGGTTACTTCCTACCGGTCCCTTTGCACCTAAGGAGTCTGAAATATGTAGTGGCAGCCAGACGCTAAAGCTCCACGCTGCTGTCTCTGTGTCCCTTGGTAGAAGAACCATTTGGGAACTAGGATTTGAGCCTGGATTTGTGGAGATGGGAAGGAACAGATTTCTGAGGTGGGTTACTCAAAGCTATGGCTAGAGAAGCAGCCCCTGATTTCACCCTTTGGGTTATGGACCCTGCATTCTAACTGGGGAGCAAAGCATGATATAGTACATAGGAATTTAGAGTTTATTCTGAATACAGTATCATCCTGACGAGGTACAGTCTTTAAAATGTTGCTTCACGCCTACCTTCTGTATGAGGTTAGAGAAGGAGGCATTTTGGGGGAAAAGTAAAGAAGCTTAGCACAGGAGGGAGTGACTGGCTCCAACATCATCACAGCAAAGTCTTAACAGAGACGGCAGAGAAGCCAGAGGCAAACTCTAAAGCTGAGAGTCTTCCAGTGCTGACTCAAAGAGCAGCGAAGAGGTTGGACCGCCACACCTGCACATCGACAGCTGGTGCATGTAGCTGCCTCAGAAGAGGTCCTGGGCAAGGACTCTCTTCGGATGAGGACAGTTCTTGGAGGGGGCCGCCGTCCGAGGGCTGGAGACCTGCAGCACTCTGAGCAGCTGGCCTTGTCCTACGTAGATCATCTGGACAGTGTCCACAGCCTGCCACTACGCCATGTCCGACCTGAATAGATACTCTGCTAAATGTTCACAGATAGATAACCTAGTGTTACCAACTTTCTGTGGCCTTTCTTCACTAGATTTCCATTTTTCATTTAAAGAAAACCTCTGCTACCCCTTTATAAATGAAATATTGCTTTCAAAAGACGTGCTTATTTTTAGACTCTTTCCTTCAATTAAGTGTTGAATGATCAGATTCCACATGTGTTCTATCCATTTCTGTTTGGAAGGGCTTTGCATTTTTGATTGGTTCCAGCTCTCAAATAAAACACGTTCCTGAGTACGTAAGAAATGAATTCTGTTCTCCAAATACTGCTTCTAGTACCTGTGTTTGGTTTGACACTGTTACCCTGGCCCTTGATTTACCAGTTGCTGACCAAAGCACGTGGTTGGTTATCAGCCCCTACTCACATGAGCCTGTCTGTTGTTTCATCCTGGTGTCAGACATCTGTAGACTTGCTGATTCCGTACTTTTAATGTTGGTTCATATTCAGTTCTGACCTTGTACTAGCCAGGGTTCCCCAGAGAAACGGAGCCACAGGATATACGTCTACGTGCCCTAAAAAGTGATGGGAGACAACACCCAGTTTCCTCTTTGAGGGCGATTCTCATCTTTCTGCTCTCTCTGCTTTTTCAGATACTTCGGTGGCTGCCATGGAGCTTAATGATGTAATCCCCAGATGAGAGTCCTCATTTCATGTCAGTCTTTACGTGCTTTTCATCTTAAGGAAAAAAAAGACATGTACATAAACTCACTTTTTGCAAATAACCCATGAAACTAAAATGTGTTTAAGTTATAGACAAACTGAAATGCAATTGAAATAAGTTTAAAAATGAGTCTAAAATAACATCATCAATAAAAAAATATACACATAGAAAAGATATAGGTAGATACAAAAGTAAAAATTAGGTTGAATAAGAATGGAGATACATAGATATAAATTACATCTTCCCTGGTGGCTCAGAGATTAAAGCATCTGCCTCCAATGCGGGAGACCTGGGCTTGATCCCTGGGTGGGAAAGATCCCCTGGAGAAGGAAATAGTAACCCACTCCAGTATTATTGCCTGGAGAATCCCATGGATGGAGAAGCCTGATAGGCTACAGTCCATGGGGTCACAAAGAGTCAGATACGACTGAGAAACTTCACTTAAATAAGAGTGGAGATATATATATATATAAATATAAATTATGAGGACTTGACCACCATGATTATGGAGGCTGAGAAATCCCGAGTCTCGTCTGTAGTCTGTAAAGGTGAGGCCCAGGGAGCTTGATGACACAGTCCTGGTCTGGCTCTTAGTCTGAAGGCAGGAAGATCGATGTCCCAGCTCAAAACAGTCAGAGAGAAGTTCCCTCTTATCCAGCGTTTTTGATCTAGTTCTCAGCTGACTGGCTAGTCCACCCACATTCTAGAGAGGACGATCCACTTTGCTTAGTCTAATAATTCAAATGTTAGTCTTATCCAGATTGCCCTCACAGGTATGTCCAGAACACGTTTAACCAAATGTCCGGGTGCTCCAAGGATCAGTCAAGCAGACAGATACAATTAACTATTACAGACCTCTATCTTTCAGGGTCTTCTCTAATAAATGTTGTTATCCTAAATTTTAAATGACCTGAAGAAAAGGACTTTATCATGGTGGATTTATTGCTTTACTCAGACAAAGTAATCTTGCCCCCTATTTTCAGAATATTTTTAGACTCAATCAAAACTGAAGCATAAACTGTTAGATCAATACAAAAGGCAACTCTTATGTTTTATCTTTTCATGCTCTCTTCACGATCAAACCAGGAAAACCAAAACCATGAATTGTCCAGCAGAGAAACTCTTTTATCAATTTGTTTTAATCTAATTTGATTTTTTAAAATAGTCTATGGATTCTGAAATCACCTTTTGTATGATGGACATATTTATTATTATATATTGTATTAATTATAAATGTAATCGCTCTGATTTCTAAATTCCAGAAAGATCACATGCAAGAAATATATGTATATTATAGTTACAAATTCTATATAATACATAATATATATTTTTGCAGCCAAGGCCTGCATATGTGACCATTTATTTACTCAGCCTCCCACTGGGTTATCAGGGAACCACGAACTGAGCACACTTTAACCTGAAGGAATGTTGCTCTTCACACAGCTTTTCTCTGAAACTGACCTTAGTGCTTTTATCACTCAGTTCTCATTTCATTCTGAATTAGTAGCTCCCAGGGTCTGCTGAGCTTGTTTGCTCTGCATATTCGGTCATTTTCCTCTAGTGTTTTCTGTTTTACTTAGTTCTAACCTTCAGGAATTTGACTCTCCTTGGTCTTCTACATCTATAATTTTAATTATAATAACTTTTACATTTTAGCTCATTAACATTTTGTTTTGAAATATTTCCCTTGATCTGCCCAACAAATCACTGATTGTATTTTAATTTGTATTTATTTTTTCACCTTCTGTATTGTAACTTGGCTTTTCATACTGTTCATGAGGTTCTTGAGGCAAGAATACTGAAGGGGTTTAACTTATATGCAGAGTACATTACATGAAATGCCAGGCTGTATGAATCATAAGCTGGAAGCAAAATTGCCAGAAGAGATACCAACAACCTCAGACATGTAAATGACACTCCCCTAACGGCAGAAAGAGAAGAGGAAATATAGAGCATCCTGACAAGGGTGAACAGGGAGGGTGAAAAAGCTGGATTAAACTCAGAATTCAGAAAGCAAAGATCATGGCGTCTGGTCCCATCACTTCATGGTAAATAGATGGAGGGAAGTGGAAAGGGTGACAGGTTTTATTTCCTTGGGCTCCAAAATCATTGCAGATGGTGACTGCAGACTTGAAATTCAAAGATGCTTGTTCCTTGGAAGAAAAGCTGTAATAAATCTAGAGAGTGTATTAAAAAGCAAAGACATCACTTTGCCAACATAGGTCCCTCTAGAATTAGGCCATAAAGAAGACTGAGCACAAAAGAACTGATGGTTTCAAATTGTGGTGTGGGAGAAGACTCTTGAGAGTCCCTTGGACTAAGAGTCCAAGGAGATTAAACCAGTCCATCCTAAAGGAAATCAACCCTGACTATTCACTGGAAGGACTGATGCTGAAGCTGAAGTTCCAATACTTTGGCACCTGATGCGAAGAGCCGGCTCATTAGAAAAGACACTGATGCTGGGAAGGATTGAGGAAAGCAGAAGGGGACGACAGAGGCTGACATGGCTGGATGGCATCACCGGCTCGATGATGTGAGTTTGAACAAACTCAAGGCGACAGTGAAGGACAGGGAGGCCTGGCATGCCGCAGGCAATGGGGTCACAAAGAGTCGGACACCACTGAGCGACTGACTGAACAACAGCTGTTTCAGCTTGCAGCTCTGCCATGTTTAGGTTTTTTTCCACATTTTTTATATCCTATTATCTTGAAATATCTTCTTTGACTATTTCCATCTTTTTCTTGAGCGATTTTTCTAGAAAGATTACATTTTCAGATGTTTTTTTTTTGAGAAATGAATAGATTTTTATTTGAGTGTCTCCTCATTTCCCTAAGTCTTCTTGAGGGCTGTAGTTTTTATTTATATCTTGCATATGTTCTTTCCCCCCTTTTCCTGCATCTTTTTCTTCCACATTCCTGCAACCGCAGAGTCTGCATGACTTAACATTCCATGTAAGTCACAACGTAAGATAGAATTTCACTTAATAAATGTTTTACCCACTTCTTTCATTTTAAATTTTTTTTTCATTTCTTGTCCATATTGAAATAAATTTCTTAAAAAATTACTCTGAGAGTTTGAGATACAGAATGACAAAAATCTCTATCAGCAATGAATATTAATTATCCTCAGTTATTTTAGTTAAAATTATTAATCTATCTCTTTTGCAGAAGCAGCCTTGAAGCTGAAACATGTAATGGAAGATTTTCCTTCAAATCATAACTCTAAAATAGTCACATTACTGCAACCACGATTATAGCAGGAGAACTCACTGTGTCAGTGAAGGCCATGATTCCCAGCAGTCTGACGGTGCCCGCAAAATGTGAGCTTATATCTCTTTGGAGCATGTAATGTACTGTGAGCTTGGTTTGTAATTGCGGGTATAAACAGCAGTCTGGACTTGCAGGTTGGCATCTGAACGTGCAGTTTGCCATTTCACGATTCTGCCTGTGCCCGTGCTCAGGGGCAGTGGTAAGCGTGCCGTGAGGGGCAGGCGCTCGGGGCCTGATCGCGTCCTGATGATCCCATAGCAGGCTCAGAGTCAGAGAACACGGAAAGTCAGCTTGGCAGGTGCGTCCGTCATCAAGGTTGCCTCTGTTGATTATCACAGGTCGAACACGATGCAGATGCAGAGTAAAGCTACTCACAGGTCAGTTTCAGCAACTGATTTCAGCTGCCGTTACAGCTTGATACGGCGCCTCCTGTGAAAACTGAAGGAGAGCGACCATAGGACCCTCCTGCTTCACTGACTACACGCCAAAGCCTTTGGCTGTGAGTCACAGCAGACTGCGGAAAACTCTCCAAGGGATGGGACTAGCAGACCACCTGACCTGCCCCCGAAGAAACCTGGATGCAGGTTAAGAAGCAACATGTAGAACTGGACGTGGAACACAGACTGTCTCCAAATTGGGTAAGGAATATGTCAAGGCTGTATATTGTCACCCCGCTTATTTAACTTATACGCAGAGTACATCATGTGAAATGCCAGGCTGGAGGAAGCAAAAGCTAGAATCAAGATTGCCGGGAGAAAAATCAAGAACTTCAGATATGCAGATGACACCACCCTTATGGCAGAAAGCAAAGAGGAATTGAAGAGCCTCTTGATGAAAGTGAATGAGGAGGGTGAAAAAGTTGGCTTAAAAGTCAGCATTCAAAAAACTAACATCATGGCATCCGGTCCCATCACTTCATGGCAAATTGATGGGGAAACAATGGAAACAGTGACAGACTTTATTTTCTTGGGCTCCAAAATCACTGCAGATGGTGACTGCAGCCATGAAATCAAAAGACGCTTACTCCTTGGAAGAAAAGCTATGACCAACCTAGACAGCACATGAAAAAGCAGAGACATTACTTTGCTGACAAAGGTCCATCTAGTCAAAGCTGTGGTTTTTCCAGTGGTCATGTATTGATGTGAGAGTTGGACTATAAAGAAAGCTGAGTGCCAAGGAGTGCTTTTGAACTGTGGCATTGGAGAAGACTCTTGAGAGTCCCTTGGACTGCAAGGAGATCCAACAAGTCCATCCTAAAGGAAATCAGTTCTGAATATTCATTGAAAGGACTGGTGCTGAAGCTGAAGCTCCAATACTTTGGCCACCTGATGTGAAGAACTGACTCATTTGAAAAGACCCTGATGCTGGGAAAGATTGAAGGTATGAGGAGAAAGGGACAACAGAGGATGAGATGGTTGGATGGCATCACTGACTCAATGGACATGAGTTTGAGTAAGCTCTGGGAGCTGGTGATGGACAGGGAGGCCTGGTGTGCTGCAGTCCATGGGGTCGCAAAGAGTCAGACATGACTGAGCAGCTGAACTGAGGATCCTGCAATCCCACTCCTGTGCATATATCCAGAGAAAACCATAATTCGCAAAGGTACATGCACCCCCATGTTCATANCAAATAGCTGTGAAAAGAAGAGAAGTGAAAAGCAAAGGAGAAAAGGAACGATATAAGCATCTGAATGCAGAGTTCCAAAGAATAGCAAGAAGAGATGAGAAAGCCTTCTTCAGCGATCAATGCAAAGAAATAGAGGAAAACAACAGAATGGGAAAGACTAGAGATCTCAGTCATGTCCAACTCTTTGTGACCCCATGGACTGTAGCCCGCCAGACTCCTCTGTCCATGAAATGTTCCAGGCAAGAAATACTGGGGTAGGTTGCCATTCATGACTCCAGAGGAATCTCCCCGACCCAGGGATCAAACCCGCGTCTTTTGCATCTCCTGCATTGGCAGGCAAATTCTTTACTACTGGGCAAATAGATGAGCTGAAACAAACGCAGGAACTACTGTTACATACAACACTGTGGTCTCAAGATCTCAGAAACACTATTTGAGTCAAAGCCAGACACAAAAGATGCGTTCCTGTGACCCCATTTTATAAGGATGCATGCCTGCTCAGTCACTTCAATTGTGCCTGACTCTTGGCGACCGTATGGACTGTATGTAGCCTGCCAGACTCCTCTGTCCATGGGATTCTCCAGGCAAGAATACTGGAGTAGATTGCCATGCCCTCCTCCAGGGAATCTTCCCAACCCAGTTGTCTTCTGTGTCTCATGCATTGAAGGGGGATTTTTTACCCACTGGGTCACCTGGAAAGCCCTTTATAAAGGTGAAGAACAGGCAAAACTAATCTCTGATTTTAGAAACTGTAAAGTGATTACCTGGAATTGAGGGTAATATTCCATGGGACAAGGAGTACTAAAAAACTTTCTGTGATGTTGTAACTTTGCTATGTGTTGATTTGGATAGTGAGGAAATGGGAACATACGTATGTAAACATTCATCATTCTGCACACGTAAGGTTTTTGCATTTCATTATATCTGAAATATACTGCAATTAAAAAATACTAAGTAGAAGAAAGTTTACATGTAGAATTGTACATTTACAATACCAACAGAAAGTCTATTAGACAACTAGCTCTGATTTTAAAATGTATATTTCTGGTTGTTTGAAGCTTGTTGAAATTTAAAATTAGGCTGCATTAGTGCCACGCAAATACATGATAGTTCTGATTTGAAGGTTAGATTTAATAAACGAGTACCTTTAAACATTTATCAACTTAAAAATAGATCACTGGTAATGTTTGTCTCATGCCATTTGGGCATCTGTTTTTTATGAGTTGGGAAAAGTACACATTTTTATTTATATCAACAACTAGTAAAATTGAAAAAAATTGTTGTTTTTATTTATTTGAGGAGCGAAGTACCCATTATTTCTTTCATGACTGTGAACTTGTTTTTATAAACGCCCTGCAGAAATAGTTGAGGAATTTGCTGTGCATGCTCTACTAGCAAAATCCAAATATTAATAAATGTTTAGTTCTTTGAAATATGCCTGGGGTGTGTGTCAGTATAAACATACTTTCCTTAACGTAGTGATGTGAAAATATTGGCTGGAAAGATTCATATTTTTTGTGAACTGAAAGAGTGTACATAAGTATTTTTTTTAATAAATTATATTAGACACAGTTTGAAATATACCAAAGACATAAACAGTTTCTTCACTGGAACTCTGTGGCTCCAGACCGAGGTCCTGACTTTAATCTTGACTTCTATGTTGGTAAGAGAAAATGCTGCAAAGGTCCCAGGGGACTAAATAACCCAATGCATTTCCCCTTTTTTCTTGGCTATTAGGAAGTTCAGATACAAATGCATGTTCACTTAAGTACGTAATTCATTTCAAGTCTATGGTGAGTTTCTATTTATTTTTTTCATTTTAGAGTCCCAATTTTGTATATTTCTTTTAAATACAGATGGGGAAGAAGTTACTTATGAATGATTTGAAAGCACATCTCCCATTTAACTGTGTTTTTGCAAAGAGTTTCAACGTCCCTTGTGTGCTTGCCGCTTCATTTTTGTCNTTTCTATTTATTTTTTTCATTTTAGAGTCCCAATTTTGTATATTTCTTTTAAATACAGATGGGGAAGAAGTTACTTATGAATGATTTGAAAGCACATCTCCCATTTAACTGTGTTTTTGCAAAGAGTTTCAACGTCCCTTGTGTGCTTGCTGCTTCATTTTTGTCTGACTCTTTGCGAGCCTTATAGACTGTAGCCCACCAGACACCTCTGTCCATGGGATTTTCCCAGCAAGAATACTGGAGTGGGTTGCCATGCCCTCCTCCAGGGGATCTTCCCGACCCAGGGATTGCACCTGCATCTCTTTACATCTCCTGCAGTGGTGGCTGCGTTCCTTACTTGCTGTGCCATCAGGGGAGCCCCAGTGTCCTTGAAGGATGAAGTAATTTTTGCTGAGGGACTTCCCTCCTGTACAGTGGTTAAGACTGCTTCCAGTGCAGGGGCTTGGGTTTACTTCTTGGTTGGGCAGCTAAGATCTCACATGCCTTGTGGCTGGGAAAAAAAAAAAAGGAAGAAAGAAAACCTCACTGTTGAGCCATGGAAATGTACCATGGACAAACAAGGATTCGTATTCAAGGAGATGAATCCCTGGGTAGACACGTGTTGCTTAAACGACTTACTGAGAAATAGAATCCCAGCTCCTAGTACCTGCCTCCATGTGTAGCCTCGTGAGATGCGAATGCATGACAAGCTATAAACACAGGTTCTGGCATGTGATAGGTGCTCAATGAATGCTTCTCTCCACTCCTCCTTTCCTGCTTTTCCAGGAATTCCATGGCCACTGTGATCCCTCTATTAGCTATACGTACAGTAGCTTTGGGGGCTTCCCTGTAGCTCAGATGGTAAAGAATCTGCCTGCAATCTGGGAGACTTGGGTTCCGGCTACCCACTCCAGTATTCTGGCCTGGAGAATCCCATGGACAGAGGAGCCTGGCAGACTACAGTCCACAGGGTCGCAAAGAGTCGGACACGACTGAGTGACTAACTCTGCTACTACAGTAGCTTTTAATAGCTCTGTTCACGTACCATATGGTAATTTCAGAATATGTATTAGTAAGGAGAGAGTGAGTGATCTTAGGTTCAGATAAATACATTCAAGTGGGACCTAGCAAGTTGAAGCTATAAGATTCAAGTTTCTCATCTGTGAATTTGAATAATTGGGGTCATGTGGCTTTCTCGCTTCATCATCTGAGGGATACTGCGGACAGTCTTTCTCTGAGCAGCTCTTACCTGGTGTAAAGATGCTGTTCCCTGTAGAGTAGATTTCCATAGGCTATGGTGACCCAAAAGCATATTAAGAAAAATTAACAGTATGTCTTGAAAAGGAAGTGAGAAACACAGGAACCTCAGCTGAAGCAGCATCTCCTGTAGGCTGTGTGCACAGCACTGGCTGCCATGCCCCGAGGCCCCAAAGGACTGACAAACATACCTGGGAAAAGCAACTGTTCAGATTCATTGGCCTTGGGAATTGGTTTGTGACTTATAAACTCAACTTAGAACATAATTATGTCATTTCCATCTTCACAAATGCGGCATGCTCTCAAATCTAAGCTGCGGGGACTGCTTTATGAAATGAAACTGCTCCATAGTGCTTTCAATGGAAATTGCTGCCTCAGCTACACGGTAGTGTCTATTCTGGAAGCTAATTGAAACTGCTCTGGCAGATGCTGGAAACAAATGCTGGGTTACATTAGCTTATGGGGGTCACTTTCTCCACTGTCACCTGTAAAATTTGTCAGACTGGCCTGGATTCTAGGAAAACTCACAGGCCTTGGAGAAAGGGAATTTGGCTTCTGCCTTCCATGCAATGCATACTTCTGGTGGCATTCCAGCCCTGTGCCTCATACAATAATAATACCTACTTCTCATCAGGGGGCTTCCCTGATGGCTCAGATGGTAAAGAATGTGCCTGCAATGCAGGAGACCCAGGTTCGATTCCTAGGTAGGGAAGATCCCTTGGAGAAGGGAATGGTTCCCCAATCCAGTATTCTTGCCTGGAGAATTCCATGGACAGTGGAACCTGGCAGCTGATAGTCCAAGGGATTGCAAAGAGTCAGACATGACTGACTTAGCATGCATGCATGCACTTCCCATGACTGCCACACAGATTTGTTGACACAGATTGTATAAAAGGCAAAGCCTACTGGGCATGTGTGTCTTGTACTTCTTAATATTGATTTTATCATTATATAGTGAAAGCGAAAGTCACTCAGTCCGTGTCTGACTCTTTGAGACCCCATGGACTGTACAGCTCATGGAATTCTCCAGGTCAGAATACTGGAATGGGTAGCCTTTCCCATCTCCAGGGGATCTTCCAGTCCCAGGGACGATAATGACATAATATTCATTATATTCCTTTGTAATTATATTCATAGTCATTTACTGAATAAACCTTTATCAAATGCTTAATAATTTAGTTATTTATTGAGTGCTTAATAAAAATGGTTAACTTTTATTGAACGCATAGAATATGCTAGAACACTGTATTTTTTTATGTTTTAGCTCACTTAATCCTCACAATAGCCCTATAATCTCTGTTTTATAAGAAAGAAAACTGATATAGCTGAGGCACAGACGTGAAATG
Organism: Neotragus moschatus; assembly: GCA_006410615.1. Classification (NCBI taxonomy): domain Eukaryota; kingdom Metazoa; phylum Chordata; class Mammalia; order Artiodactyla; family Bovidae; genus Neotragus; species Neotragus moschatus. Next base: position 364,447 of record SJYA01003031.1, on the reverse strand, counting down.
ATTTGATCAGCATTTGTTGAGTGCTTTAAATCTAAAGCACTTTAAAAAGTGCTTTAAATATAAATAAAAGCAGCATTTTTTGAGTGCTTGCACTGTGCTGGGTGGTAGGAACACACAGGTCAATAAGATACAGCCTGAAGTATGAGAACATTAAAGCCTAGTTGTGAGGGAAACAAGAATAGGAAAACTGATGGGCCTGAAGATGGAGAACTGGCTTGGTCCTCAAGGAGCTCCATGGAGGGACACCTGGAAGCATTTTGGACCAAACAATGGGGAACGGGAGTTCCAAGGGCTTGGGCGAAAGCTTGGACTAAAGGGAGCCTGGAGCATACATTAGGCAGCTGGATTTTGAAGCCAGTGGTTAAACTATCAGAAGTCAAAATAAAGTGAGCTTTACATTTTATCAGGAACTGAACAGACAGAGCAAGGTAAGGTCAGAAACTTGAGGGGACTGTCCACTCCCCAAGCCATATATGAGGAGACAGAGAGGACCCTCTAATGCCTAGACCTTAATGGGGAACCTATTTTCTAGCGAGCCTGGAGAGCTTCGGTTTCTGAGGAAGCTTAGGACCAATGACTGACTTTACCAATGTGGGATGTGTCCCTCAGGGTACCTGGATGTCCAAGCTCATTCTTCTGAGCGTCTCATTTTTCAGTTTAAGCCATTTGAGCAACATAAGTCTGCCTATAGGATTCATCTCTTTCAAGTGGTGTATTCCTTTGGTATATTCCCCTGGCTCGACAATGCTTCTTAAGTTACTTCATCTTTTAAGGAGATTGTGTCTCTAACTAGAAAACTGGAATTCTTTGCAAAAATATAGTTAAGTGGGAGCTATGCTTTCAAAGCATTCAAAAATAACATCTTCCCCTTTCTTATTTAAGAGAAATATATAAGATTGGAAAATTAAAATAAAAAATAATAGAAAGTCATCATGTATTTGAAATGAATTAAATACTTAATTGAACATTGCATTTATCGCTGAACTTTCTAGAAGCCAAAGTGTAAAGGAAAATGCTCTGGATTCTTTAGTTCCTATAACCTGACAGAAAAGAAGTATAACCCCTGATCTGGAGAGAAACTCCTGAGTTCTCGATAAGCATTTTCTCTACAAGCATGGCGGGTATGCTACTCTTGAGGATACTTTCAAGAAAAGATACTCCTCGTTACTCCTAAAGTCACAGATTAACAAGACAAGATGCCTGGTTTTTGTCTCTAAATAAATGAATTGGAGGGGAAATCGGACCAGTTGTGCGTCATTGTGTTTTCTAAGATGAGGGAGCATAGGCTTCTTTAGAAATTCTTGAGGAACAGAGCAGACAGGGGAACTGTTCTCAGTATCAGTGACTAGAGACATCTATTTAAGTGCAGTTGGCTGCAGGCGTGTTTGGACCATAGTCACTGTGATCCTCAGTCTAGAGAGGCCACTCGCGTCTCAGCTAAGCTGCCTAGCAAAGGAGGGCGCCCTCTTGTGGTGATGTTACCCAAAAGACTGAGACCCCGGCATTAAGGTTCTAGGAGACCCTGCAGGCTTATGCCCCCAGGAGAGGTCTGGTGGAGTCCTAGTAGACTAGGGAAGCTTCCACTGTCGTTCTTTCCTGGTTAATGGACAAGTGATACGTGATCACCATTTCAGTTGCTGTGTATTCTGTAGGAAGTATAATGTTATTTCATCAAATCAATTGAGTGTTGGTGTTTCCTCCTTTAAGCCACATGTACTCCTAGTGGGAAAGAGCCAAGGCGCCGTGATCTTCCTCCGTCCCAGGCCACCCTNTCTTTTCCAATGAGTCAACTCTTCGCATGAGGTGGGCAAAGTACTGGAGTTTCAGCTTTAGCATCATTCCTTCCAAAGAAATCCCAGGGCCAATCTCCTTCAGAATGGACTGGGTGGATCTCCTTGCAGTCCAAGGGACTCTCAAGAGTCTTCTCCAACACCACAGTTCAAAAGCATCAATTCTTCAGCACTCAGCCTTCTTCACAGTCCAACTCTCACATCCATACATGACCACTGGAAAAACCATAGCCTTGACTAGACGGACCTTAGTTGGCAAAGTAATATCTCTGCTTTTGAATATGCTATCTAGGTTGATCATAACTTTTCTTCCAAGGAGTAAGCGTCTTTTAATTTCATGGCTGCAGTCACCATCTGCAGTGATTTTGGAGCCCCCCAAAATAAAATCTGCCACTGTTTTCACCATTTCCCCGTCTATTTCCCATGAAGTGATGGGACCAGATGCCATGATCTTTGTTTTCTATCCTCCTAGCAGCTTTCAAATATACAGGACAAATATTGTTAACTATAGCGCCATGTTGCATTAAACCCCTTGACTGTATCCCTCTATTAACTAGAAGTTTATACCTTTAAAACTTCATGGTTTGAGTTTTCTCACCTCAATCAAATTTCTTTAGAGATGGATTATACGCTAAAGGATACCTTGCTACCAATATTTAGAATTTATCTAATTTTAGCAATGGAACAAGCCATTCAAATGTTTCTAGTGATTCCCAGTTGAGCTTTTGTTTCTAACAATAAAAGTGAGACTTCAATGGTGTTTGAAGAAATTAACATCATGACATCAAAAGACAAGCTTGGGATCCTGCTTAGTGGTCACAGGGGTTTCCTAAAACCCAGACCAATTTGAGTTCAAATGGCTGCACTGATAAGTTAGTTGGAAATGACAGGGGTCTCATTTCTGAGAATTAGGGTTCTGAATTTTGGTTGCCCTTAGAAAGTTTTTGGGAGCTTTCAGATGCCTTGATGACCAGGTCAAAAGCCAGAAAATTTAACACATCTCTGCCAGTGGTACACAGGTATCAGAGTATTTTAGAACTCCAAGGTCATCCCCGAGTGAAGGGAAGTTTGAGAACCATTGTGCTTAACCAGAGTCATCTGGTCCTCACCTGAGCAGCTGGAAACACTGCTGCCAGGCCCTTTCTAGCCATGTCCTGCTCCTTGCTTCCACACCCAGCTGCCTAACCAACCGGCATAAAACAGTCAGCTTAAACGAGTTGTACCCAAGGAACAGCTATCTTATAAGACATATCTGACTCTCCCTGTTCTTAATTTAACGTTCACTTCTGATATTTTAATGTATTCTGGGGTGAACTTATTTATTTCTTTTTAAGCTCATTTTGGCAGAACAGCTTTGAACAGAGAGCTTATGTTGCATGTTTGGGTAACCATATTTGATATTGAGTACTGAATTTTCTTTAACTTTCTTTACCTTGCTTTAACCTCCACTCTATAGGACGATATGTGTGCTGTTAATCAATGGTCTCTCTTTCCACTAATATGCTTAAACAGCAAGAGTTACATTGAGACAGAGAGGAGTGGGGCACCAACTCCTGAGCAGCCCTCCTACTGTCTCACCGTCACGTGATCCGTTATCTTCAGGCGTTGAGGAATGACAGACGCCGAGAGGTCGCTCTTCCTCCTTTAAGCTGGTCTAGCTCTTGGAAGCCCTTGTAGATAAGCCCAAAGCAGGAACTCGCTGGCACAGTTACGCACGCATGGATGTTGGCAACGGAGCTGTGCGTCTCATCATGGGGTCAGATGCAGAGACTGACAGGAGGGGCACCTTGTATTAGGCTCACTTACCCCACACTGAGAGCAAAGGTGTGCTTCTGGCCCTTAGAAGGGAGAGATAAAAAACCACACCATTTTCTTCCCTTTGTATATCCAGAATGACATAATGGCTACAACAGAATCAATTGCTTTGAAAGTAATGGGGTGATACTTTCAGCTCTGGCTTTTTGCCAAGTCCATCCAACAGACACTGTAACTGAATTCAGTGGCTTGCACATTTTGTATCTGCCAAGTTAGGGTTTTGGGATTCTTCCCCTTTCAGTCCCAATGCATACACACAAACACACTCCAGGGAAGTAAGGGCTGGATTTCAGCAGTTTCCGGGGGGAAATTCCTTTCAGAGCTTATGAGTGTTAGTTCTGATATCACACAGCCTTTGGGCCTTTGCTGAAAAATTCTAATTTCACAAACAGGGTCGTTTTAGACAGGCTGGATGAGAGCTGTTTTTTGGGGGAAATGGCTTTCCTATGGTGCCGGTGGGTCACTCATCATGACTGAGACTTAATTTCCACTTCACAAAAAATGCTATCAATAGAAAGGAAAAAAGAAAAAAACACCCTACTAGCTTAATTTAATCAGGGATGGGTCTGAAGAATGCAAATAAGGATGATGGCATCTAATTATTTTTCCACTTTTATCTCCATTAAAGTGCATTAATTAATTCTAAAAATTATTTTCAATGATGAACTCTGATTTTCAAATTGGGATCTGGAATACGCCTGGGCTTTTTCTTCCTCAGGAACATATCTTTAAGGGAGTCGTCATATGTGGGAAGACAGGGGTTCATGCTTTTATCTAATTAAACATATCTAGTTCTAATTCTATCAATATTTGAAAAACAAATATAATATGACAAGGTAAAATCTTTACAGTCACTTATCCACTTAGAGAAAAATTCTTCCATGTGGCAAACTTTTCAGAGATGCAAGACACTTGAAGTTAAATCTGGTCTCTGTACTCTGATGCTGAATTAAATCTCTGAGAGAGTTTTGGGTGAAGTAGAAAAGAATAGCTTATTGCTTTGCCAGGCAAAGGAGGCCACAGAGGGCCAATTCCCTCAAAACTGCAACTCCTGATCCGGAGCGGGCAGTGAAGAGCTTTGTACTAAGGGCTCAAGGAGGGCGTGGTCGGCTCGTGGACACCCTCCTGACTGGCTGGTGCTGAGGGAGGCGGGGTCAGCAGCCTCAACCTGCTGGTTCTAACTAGTCGGGAACCTAGATGCTCTCGGGGAGCAGAGAGTCAAGTCCTCCCGTCTGTCGGGGCCTCAGTGTCTGCCCGCAGCTCAAAGCCGTCGCGTGCGCCCCTGCCCCAAGGCTGCACTGCTATCCCTTGACCGGTCTCCACTTTCGCCCCCTTCCCTGACTGGCACATGTTTGGACCTTTGGAATTCGTGGGAGGTCACGGAGACTAAATGGAGCTCATTTCCTGTAATCAAGAAACGAGAGACACAGAAAGGCCTCTGTTCCAAGAGACACACAGGCCCTGCCTGGCTTCACTCTCAGAGAGGTGCCAGAGAAGGACACGGCAAGACGCGTCACTCCCAGCCGCTTCGGACTGGCCAGATTTGGGAGGCAAATTTTTGCAGGAGAAAGAGAGGAAATGTCGATTGCCTCAGAGCTTATTTCACAGTGACTTGAGAACTTACCTAGGTCCGTTCAGTGGAAGTTCATAAACAATCACTATGTACTATTCTGACTTATTTTAAATCCCTCAAGGCTTAAATTTTTTTTCATAGTTGCATATACTTTAAAAGTTCCTAAGAGATAAGCATTGGAAGAATCAGCATTTCTTTCCCTTTATTCTGGTTTTAAGACTACCTTATGAAAAATAAACCAATAAAAAAATAAAAATAATAAATAAAAGGTGAGAGAAGCAAGGGGAAAGTCGCTTTCAGGAAGTATCAGATAAAAACAGATTTTTATCACTCTGAGTCCAGGGGGCAGAAATAGAGGACCTTTCAAAAGTTACTTAAAAGGTTAGGAGAAAACCTTAATACTGCCGAACCACTCAACAAACTTAGCTGAGTCAGGCTATCTCTCCTTCCGTGGATTTGGGAAAGACCTCACAAATTTTCTTCATCTATAGTCTTCAAACTTTCCATCACCTAGAATTCATATTTTTGAAAGAATTGATTGACCAATTGCATTCAACATGAGTAGTAAGAATTCATTGTGATGACTGATTTTATGTTCAAAATAGGCTAGCCCACGACAACCAGATATTTGGTCAAGCACTAGTCTAGAGACGCCCAACTAATGCTTTCTTATTTTTGTTGGGAAATGACATAAATAATTATTATTCATCAAAGTCACATGTGTTAGGAAGTGGAAAGAATGTATTTCAACAACTGCTATATTAATTTGAAAAGGTAAGAATAAGCAAGGAAGTCATTAGAGTGGAAAGTAAGAACTCACGGACAGAATAAGTTCCAAAAAGTAAAGCTCGATGGTTTTAAATAGGACGTATCTTGCTCCAGGAGAGAATCAGAGAGGAGGAGGGAAGAGGGCGGAGGTGGTAGGAGCTTAGCTCAAATGTTGCCATCGCTCACAGACTGTTTGGCGTGGAGGACTGATGAACTGGGTGTCACAGCATGGTTAACGTCGGGCAGGTAGCCGAGGTGCGGGACTGCTTGTGTGGGGCGCCAGGCAGGGAGGGCCCGTTTCCTGCAGCTCTCAGTAAGTCAGAGGGATTTAAGCTGCTCTTTGCCTTCTGACCAGTGTGGAATTATCACTCTTACTTTTTTAGAGTAGGAAATGGCCACCCACTCCAGTATTCTTTCCTGGGAAGTCCCAAGGACAGAGGAGTCTGGCGACCTAGAGTCTGTTGACTATAAAACACGCACAACTGGAGAACTGTGCAGTAAGTTTAATTTGGAGGAAAGTGAGGGCTGCAGCCTTGGAGGCAGCATCCCAGAGCTCTGAGAGACTGCTCCAAGGCTGCAGTGGGGAAGGTCCACATATAAGGCTTTGCTGGAGGGGGAGTTCAATGCCGTGAAGCACTCAATTTACTAAAGGTTTTCTGCCAGTCACAAGGATCTGACGGCACCGTGAAGGGACTTAGTGCTTCTCTAGGTATGAGGAGATGTAAGGACTGAGATCATAAAATCTGTTCCTGAAAGCATCCAGCTATCTAAAGACCTGTCCCATCAGATTCCGTGGAGCACAGAGCACCTCATTCCACCTTGCGCTCCTCAGGGGATGTTGAGGGCCAGCAGCACAGGGTTGCATCTCCGCAGCGGCAGGTGGCAAATACCCTTGTTGCTCAGCTGTTGGCAACACTCTTGGCAAGTGCCAGTTTGTAGTGGACAAGTCCGTAGGGTCACAAAGGGTCATACATGACTGAGAACATACGGTTACTCACCTTTTTAGAATAGATTTAAATCCAGCTAAAGCAAAGAGGGTTATCAGTTAGATGAGCATTTTTAGTTTACATATTGAAGCAAAGTGAAGCCCTGTGGGGCCCCCAGGCATGGAGGCCCTGTAGCCCCTATTTCTTCTAGGAGAGACACCAGCCTCCATGACTTGCCCTGAGTTCCAAAGGGCAGATTTGAACAGTTGCTAATCAAGTGATTTTTAGGGCTCCCAAATCACTGCAGATGGTGACTGCAGCCATGAAATTAAAAGATGCTTGCTCCTTGGAGGAAAACCTATGATCAACCTAGACAGCATATTAAAAAGCAGAGATATTACTTTACCAAGAAGNGAGACACCAGCCTCCATGACTTGCCCTGAGTTCCAAAGGGCAGATTTGAACAGTTGCTAATCAAGTGATTTTTAGGGCTCCCAAATCACTGCAGATGGTGACTGCAGCCATGAAATTAAAAGATGCTTGCTCCTTGGAGGAAAACCTATGATCAACCTAGACAGCATATTAAAAAGCAGAGATATTACTTTACCAAGAAGTATCTGTCTAGTCAAGGCTATGGTTTTTCCAGTGGTCATGTATGGATGTGAGAGTTGGACTATAAAGAAAGCTGAGTGCTGAAGAATTGATACTTTTGAACTGTGGTGTTGGAGAAGAGTCCCTTGGAGATAGCCCTTGGATTGCAAGGAGATCCAACCAGTCCATTCTGAAGGAGAGTCCCTTGGACCACAAGGAGATCCAACCAGTCCATTCTGAACGAGATCAGTCCTGAATATTCATTGGAAGGACTGATGTTGAAGCTGAAACTCCAATACTTGGGCCACCTGATGCAAAGAGCTGACTCATTGTAAAAGACCCTGATTCTGGGAAAGACTGAAGGCAGGAGGAGAAGGGGACGACAGAGGATGGCTGGTTGGATGGCATCACTGACGTGATGGATGTGAGTTTGAGTAAACTCTGGGAGGTGGTGATGGACAGGGAGGCCTGGTGTGGTGCAGTCCATGGGGTTGCAAAGAGTCAGACATGACTGAATGACTGAACTGAACTGAACTGAACTGAACTGAATCAAGGGTGGAGAAGCCAGGAAACCACCTGAGGCAAGATTAAAGGGACCAGAGAAGGCCGTCAGGATGCGGAGGTGGGCCACCTGGGACCTAATCTTCTCAGCAAACTTAGCCTTGGACCACTGTTATAAAGTCTCTCATTACATCCTTCCAGTTTAAGACACATAGATTTTCAGGAGGCCCAGGGTGTCCTCCTTTGCCTGGAAAAGTAATAAAGCTATTCATTTCTACTCTACCCAAAACTGTTTCCAAGATTTGATTGGACATTGATGTACCGAGAAGGCGAGCTTTCGGCAACAATATAAGACCGCTTCCATCGGCTTTTGAAGCAGGGTATGGCTCTAGAAATTCAGCGAGAACAGACTGGGGACAGTTTGTCCTCTCCTGCGTCTCTTGTTTTACTGATGAGGAAACAGAGGCCCTGCAGAAGGTTTCTAGACTGAATCTTTCTGGACACCTTTCTAGACTGAATCACAAAGTCCCTGAACAGATTGATCATCAGCTTTCAATCTGATTTTAGGTTTTAGGATTTTTTTTTAACTTTATAGAGTTCTAAAACTCTTTCCTGGGGGGTGGTTCAGTTTTTGAGAAGCGGATGAGGGTTTACAAGCTCCAGATTTCACTTGCCCCAACGTCTCCATTCATTTAACTGTTTGGGGAATGTTTAAAGTGGAAGATATATTTTGCTGGAGTTTTTGTTTTGCTTTCTTTTGGGGGGGGAGGTTCTTTGGCCATTCCACATGGCTTGCCACTGATCTTAGTTCCCTGACCAGTGACTGAACCCATTCCCCTGCAGTTGAATCATGGAGTTCTAACCACCGGGCCTCCAGAGAACTCCTTGAATTCTGGTTTAAAGGAAGCCCCTGACAGGGCAGGAGTCAAATCATGTTTGTGGCTAACACAGCATCCCCACTACCGCGACCAGCTCATCAGCCAGGGTGGTAGCTTATCTCCATCTTTCTGACTTTCTGGACCCCATGGGAATCACTGACCATGAAACAAATCCTTGGTTTAGGGGACTAAGAGGTGGCTTATAAACTAAACCTTGTGGCTGAAAGGAGCTGGCAAGCCCAGTGTGTGCTGAGATCAAAAGTGAAAAACTTAATTCAAATTCTTTCTCATCTCCTCTTGAAAAGCAACACACATTTGGGAATCAGAGGCCAAGACAATGGTTTAATCGTTCAAGGAAGGAAGACCAGGACATTGGCTTGGGTTCAGGGGCTGAGACAGTTTTACCCCTCTTTTTAGATCTCCCAGAAAAAAGACCTTTTTAGGACCATTCAAAAATGGCCCGCCTTGAAGAGTCACCTTTTATTTTAAGGACCTGCAAGGAACGTTTGAGTCATTCTGATTTCACAGAGAGTTTCTGAAAGGGGAGGAAAGCGTCTCTTTGCTGTGCATGTCCTTGGCCTCAACTGTACGGGGTGGATGGGGGATTTGACAGCCTTTGTTCTAAAGTTAGCCCTCATTCTCTATTTCAGACTCCACAGGGGAGGACTGAACTTTGTAATTAACACTCAGGAAACTAGCAATCAGCAGTGGCAGAGAGACAAGGCAGGCGTGTGGATGCGTCCCAGCGGCCCCAACAGGCGAAGACCAGGGGGCTCACAGCGGCAGAGAGCCCAGCCGGAGCGCCTCCTCATTTCAGCTGGTTCTGATGCTTTCAAGTGCCCTGTGAGCAGCAGCTCAGGCGTGTAAAAGCGACTCTTGTTTTTGCCACTGTGCCTCTGGCTATTTACCTAGGAATTTTTTTTTTTAAGGGGATGGCTGTTTCTGCTGCATTTAGATGTACTTGGATAAAACAAAGGTACGCTCTTCACCAGAATTCAAGAATATTTTTCCTTCTCCTCTTGCATAAAAATAAGAGTAGTATCTGAGAAACAGGTTTTGATCCAGCAGGCTTTGAGAGGGCAAGCTGTTTTTATTTCCATAATAAGAGAACATTAAAACATGAGAATTGAACATTTCTTAGAAGGGTAAGCTGTTTTTGGAAAGGATCAGGAACAAGAGTCAGCAGGAACCCTGGGGGCTGATTTTGGAGAACTTACATCTGTTGTGGAGAACAATAAACTCTTGATTGACTCCATTATCTGCAGAAGTGACAGAACATGTTCATAGAATTATAAATTCTAAAGGAGTTTTTTTCTGCATAATAACAGTTATAAAGGACTTCTATTAGTCTAAGTGTGTGTGTGTGTGTGTGTGTGTGTGTGCGCGAGCGCGCGCGCGCATACTCAGGGCAAATAAGTCACTGTGTCATTTGCTCAGTTTTAGCCACTTCTTGGAGACCCTGGAATTTGATTTCTCTTACCCAGTCCTACGTTTTATTTAATAAACACTCAGTGAACATTCTTGCCTTCGAGTACAGTGTGAAGCACTGGAACCATCTTGAACCAAAGCAATGGTTGCCTTCCAGGGATCTTTTATTTCTCTGTCATTCTGTAATTTTTTTCAAAAAGTTTTATTTTATGTTAGAACTTAGTTGATTAACAATGTTAGTGTTAGTTTCATGAGTATAGCAAAACGATTCGGTTATAAAGATATATGCATCTATCATTTTTCAAGTTATTTTTCCATGCAGGTTATTAGAGTACTGAGCCGCATCTCCTGTGCTGAATAGTAGTCCTTGTTGGCCACAAAATTTAAATACAACAGTGTGGGCATGTCCATGCCAGACTCCCAGTCTGCCCCCCTCCACCCTTCCTCTCTGGCAACTATAAGTTAGTTCTTTGTGTCCGAGAGTCTGTCTCTGTTTTGTAACTCTTTTTTTTGTAGTGGCCGTGGTTTTTGTGTTATTTTCCAGGTCAAGTGTTCTGAGTCCTGAATGGCATTTTTCTGCCCCTGGGTTCTTTGATCAATCAGACGGCTTCTGGTTTATGACTCCTCCCTGTTTTCCTGTTTTAGTGGTTTGTGGCTGTTGTTTTGGCACTTTTTTGTGATTGTCCTGCACAGCTTGTGAGATCTTACTTCCCCTACCAAAGGGTCACACTTTTGCCCACTGCACTGGAATGGCAGTCTTTTTTAAAAAATATTAACTAATTTATCTCAACTGGAGGCTAGTTACTTTACAGTATTGTGGCAGGTTTTGCCATATATTGACACGAATCAGCCATGGTGCACGTGTGTCCCCCATCCCGAACCCCCGGCCACCTCCGCGTCCCATCCCTCTGGGTCATCCCAGTGCACCAGCCCTGAGCACCCTGTCTCATGCCTCGAACTTGGGCTGGGCATCCGTTTCACAGATGATCATATACATGTTTCAGTGCTATTCTCTCAAATTGTACCTCCCTCTCCCTCTCCCACAGAGTCCAAAGTCTGTTCTTTGTAGCTCTGTGTCTTTTGCTGTCTCGCATACAGGGTTATTGTTACCATCTTTCTAAATTCCATATATATGCATTAATATATGGTATTGATGCTTTTCTTTCTGACTTACTTCTTTCTGTATAATCGGCTCCAGTTTCGTCCACCTCATTAGGACTGATTCAAATGTATTCTTTTTAATGGCTGAGTAATACTCCATTGTGTATATGTACCACAGCTTTCTTATCCATTCGTCTGCTGATGGACATCTAGGTTGCTTCCATGCCCTGGCTATTATAAACAGTGCTGCGATGAACATTGGAGTATACCTGTCTCTTTCAGTTCTGGTTTCCTCGGTGTGTATGCCCAGCAGTGGGACTGCTGGGTCATATGGTAGTTCTATTTCCAGTTTTTTAAGGAATCTCCACACTGTTCTCCATAGTGGCTGTACCAGTTTGCATTCCCACCAACAGTGTAAGAGGGTTCCCTTTTCTCCTTCACCCTTTCCAGCATTTATTGCTTGTAGACTTTTGGATCGCAGCCATTCTGACTGGCGTGAAATGGTACCTCACTGTGGTTTTGATTTGCATTTTTCTGATAATGAGTGATGTTGAGGATCTTTTCATGTATTTGTTACCATCTATATGTCTTCTTTGGAGAAATATCTATTGAGTACTTTGGCCCATTTTTTGATTGGGTTGTTTATTTTTCTGGAATTGAGCTGTAGGAGCTGCTTGTATATTTTTAAGATTAATTTCTTCTTCGTTTGCAGTCTTCACCACTGGACTGCCAGGGAAGTCCCTGTTTTCCTATCCTATCTTACTTTATATTGATATCTGGTCTGACACCATCATTTCTATTGTCTCCTTGCCCCCGTAGGCATTTGAGTTTGCGATGCTCTTCCCTGGGTGTAATCTTTTTTTATCTTTATGACAAAAATCACAAAGGACCTTGTTTTTAGTAAGAATATAAACATACTTGATTGACTTCATTGCACTGCGCTTTGAAGATACTATGTTTTTTACGAATTGAAGATGTGTGGCAGCCCTGCATTCTTAGGTGATGGTTAGCACTCTTAGCAATAAAGTACTTTAAAATTAAGGTGCATACATTTTCTGTTTAGACATAACGCTGACGCGTAGTTAATCGACTACAGCGCTGTACACATAACTTTACATGCAACGGGAAACCAAAAATGTTTGTGTGACTCACTTTTGCATTGTTTGTGATGTTTGTTTATTACTCTGAACCAAGCCTGTGATATCTCTGAGGTGCACCTGTAATTCAACAGTAACACACTCCTCAGGAGAGGCCGAAGGTGGTATATTTAACTCTGTATTCTTGGGAAAGTCATTTAACTTTTCCAGTTCTTATTTTCTTGTTCTCTCAAGTGCAAAAGTTTGGCTGGATAAGCGATGCTCAAATTTTAGGCTGCAAAAACCTCCTCACCCAAATAATTTGTTAAAAATGGACATTCCTGGGCCTGAAAACTAAAGTTTTAAGTTAGATATGTCTCAGCATGGACATGGGGCATTATTCGAGCATGTCCTCCAGGCGGTTTTTATTGAGATGGTATAACGATCATACGTTGAGAGATAATGCCATGGATTATTTGTCTTTTGAAGATGACTCGCTCATCATGTTCCATCTGACCTGTCCTCCATAATGCGCTGTTGACGCACCTCCCACTGAGAGAGGAATTTGGAACCTCCCCTGGAATCAGGCAAGCTGTGACTATACTGTCTGACTTTTGGTTTATAGATTATGAAGATGATGTAGCTTCCTGGTTCTATTGGGAGGGTTACTTCTGGGATTTAACTGCTACACAAATGAAGAAAATACAATAATCCATGCCAAAAGCCACAGGAAGTTCTGTGCAGGTATTTCAGCCAAATAATCCCTGCAAAGTGCTTGGCTGACAGCTGGAACCAATTTGCCAGCCAGGTAAGTGAATCTCCTTAGAAGAAGTGGATCCTCAGAACCACCATGTGATGGCCCTGCTGAACCCAGTGAATCTCCTTAGAAGAAGCGGATCCTCAGAACCCCCATGTGATGCCTGCTGAACCCAGTGAATCTCCTTAGAAGAAGCGGATCCTCAGAACCCCCATGTGATGCCCTGCTGAACCCAGTGAATCTCCTTAGAAGAAGGGGATCCTCAGAACCCCCATGTGATGCCCTGCTGAACCCTGCCCAAAGAGCAGACTTGTGAGTTGAGTAAGAAAGTGTTGCTACTGTAGATCACTAAGCTTGAGGGTAGTTTGTTACACAGTAACAGATAACTCAGATCCTTTCTAAAATTTGTAGTTGGGGTCAGCCAAGCGTAAAGATCAGATCCCGCACCTTAACACCAGACAGACCAGGGCTTATACAGGGTCTCCAGGATTAGTTATGGGCTTACTGGGGTCAAGTCCTTAGCACTTTCCTTATAAAATGGCAGCAGTATATCATCAGCTGTCCCTTGGGCAGTTTTGAGAATCATATGGGCTTCAGAGCCAGGCAGGCAGAGGGTGTGTCTTGGGCTTCACCTGCAGAACTGAAGGCAGCTCTCTGTCCAGAGACTCGCACCATGGAGTGCGGTGAAGGAGAGCCAGAGGTGGGAAAAGACAGTGCTGGCGCAGGGAAGCCGGCTTCCTCTGGCTCGGCGAGCAGCAGTGGAGCGGGAAGCGGGCCAGGGCGCTTCTTGTCCCTGGAAAGGAGCTCATCAGACCCCTGCCTCTCAGCGACCCGAGGGGCAGGGCTCTGTGCGCACGCGCGCGTGCTTTGCTTCTTTTTTAGAAGGACCTTTATTGGAGCGCAGTCAATTTACAATGCTGTGTCCGTTCCTGCTGTGCAGCAGTGAGTCGGTCATACACATACATCACTTGCCAACAAAAGGCAAGGCTACCTCTTTTCCAGTGGTCATGCGCCGATGTGGGAGTTGGACCACAAAGAAACTGAGCGCCAAAGAACTGATGCTTTCAAACTGTGGTATTGGAGAAGACTCTTGACAGTCCCTTGGACTGCAAGGAGATCCAACCAGTCCATCCGAAAAAAAAAAAAAAAAATTAACCCTGAATATTAGTCAGAAGGACTGATGCTGAAGCTGAAGCTCCAATACTTTGCCCATCTGATGCAAAGAGCTGACTCATTAGAAAAGACCCTGATCCTGGGAAAGATTGAAGGCGAAAGGAGAAGGGGATGACAGGATGAGCTGGTTGGATGGCATCACTGACTCAATGGACATGAGTCTGAGTATGCTCTGGAAGATGGTGAAGATCAAGGGAGCCTGGCGTGCTACAGTCCGTGGGATCTCAAGGCATCAGACACGACTTAGCGACTGACAAACAGTGCATACATCCACGCCTGTTTAGATTATCCTCCTATGGAGGCTGTCACAGAGCACTGAGTAGGTCCCCTGTCCTCTCCAGTCGGTCCCCATCAGCTACCCATCTTCTGACACTAGGGTGTACCTGTCAGTCCTTGAAGACTAACAGATGACTCCTTCACACACAGCCTCAGTGCTTGGCAAACTGCTGCTTCTGGGCTGGGCCCTGGGGTGAGTGAGTCTGCGTGCAAACCTTTCAACAGCTGTTTCTCAGTTTGCAGCCCTGTGGGTTTGTGGAGGCAAGCCCCACTGCTTCCCAAGACAGGTGCTTGGAGGGCTTGTTTCTCAGAGGCAGGTGTTAAGAGCTGGGAGCTTGGTGTGGGGTATGAACCCTTCACTCCTCGGGGGGAAGCTCTGGGTTTGAGGTCCTTCCTGCTGGTGGGTGGCTGGGCCAGTGGGGAGGTTTATGGCAAGACAGCTCCAGCCCGTCCTGCTGGCCTCACAGTGGGCCTTTGCTTCTGTGCTGCCACAGATGAGCTGCTCTGCGGGTGTGCAGGTCCTTCTTGCAGGGGACTGTTCCGTAAGTGGCTGTGGGCTCGGGGTGTCCTCGGGAGGAGTCGAGTTCAGAATCTTCCTGTGTTGCCATCTTGGAGGCCCACAATATTTTGTTTTCTTTTTCTTTCTTTTGTTGCCTTCTTTGGGTCAACCGATTTTATAAAAATGACTTTCACTAATCCCCTTTGTGGACCTTTTAGCTGGAATTCTTTATATTGTTTTAATAGTCACATTAGGCTTCATAGTGTGCATTTTTATTGTAAACTACTTTCAAGTGATAATATTTTACTGTACAAATAGCAAAACAAACTTATACAATACTGATACAGTTCATTCTTTTCCTTCTTGACCTATGTGCTCTGATCGCTATAAAATTTTTTATGTATATGATCAAGCCCCAAGTGTACTGTTATATGACTGAAATATGTGGCAGAAATTTTAAAGTTTCAGGGTCATCATACAGCTACAATGTGATACAGTCGGCCCTTGAATAGCACGGGTTTGAGCTCTAAGGATCCGCAAATATATGCATATATGCGCACATCTTTCACTCAACACCACAGCACTGCATGCGGTTACTTGCATCCGCTGATGGAGGTACGGAAGTCAGACACACGTACGTGGATTTTCAGCTGTGTGATGGGTTTGCACCCCAGCGCCTCATTGTGCAAATGTCCGCTGTACTGGATTCTGGCAGGGGGCATCCCATAACTATTTAAATCTTTGGGTGAAAGGTTATTGAAAAGCGGAATCTGTGTCCTTTAGTGCCACAGACATGGAGACTCTTGAGAACTTATAACAGGGGAAAAAATTCCCTTATGAGGAAGAGATAAGATATCTAAAGTCAGATTCCAAACTTAGAATCACCATTTATGGAGCAAACAGATATTATGTGCTCCCAGCGGAATGCAACGGAAAATAAGTCATCTCATCTTTGTGACATTCATGCCAAAAGTGTTTCTCTTGAATCTAGCCACGAGGAAATAGTCATATAACCCTAATGTGGGGTCTTTCAGAAGACGGCTGAGTAAGGGGGAGCAGTGAGAGAGAGGTGAACTGATAGGGGGGTGATACAGCAAATGTGCCACAATGATGCTGGCGGTCATTGAATCCAAATGAACGGGAAACGAGGGTCTAACGTACGCCTGTTCCCTCACCTTCTCTGAGCTGGAGATTCTTTTCAAAATTTAGGGGTTTTGGAGAGGGAAGAGGTTAGTTTTGACCATATCCTTGGAAGAATGTCCTTAACTCTGAATGTCACTTGGCCTGTTACACCTTGTGGTAGATAAAGACTGAGATTACCTGTAACAGCTGCGTTCCAACAAATTTCTCTACATGTTTTGGCCTACGAAGCTGCCATAAGCAACATAATGCCTCACGGAATTCGAACACGGCTTTACCTTTCTGAACAGAGGGGAAGTCCTGAGCAACTTGAGCCCTGGTCTTAAGTTTTGAGATGAATGTGGAAAAAGCAGCAACGCCTAATGGCTTTTTTTTTCCTTTTATTTTTTTGCTCCTATTTTAGTGCAAGGTCAAAAGTAGCAGTGAAAAACCAACGAATCCCAAGTTGCCAGTGCGGGGATAAGAGTTCCAAGGGCAGCCTTCACCGACTGCCAAAGGGAACGCTGAACTCGACTCAGTTTCAGCCCACCCAGGGTTCAACGCGGAACCAGGTTAGGTTCAATACCGTGATGTATTGGCTTAGTGACAGAAACTGAATAGGAGGAATTTGTGCCTAATGAGAGTTAGTAGCAGCAAGTTTTAATCTCCTTCAGTGGATCTGGGTTAGCAGTTCAATCTCACCACTGTTTCTTTTGGTGTTAGGTTAGCCTCTTCAACAGAGGAGCTGAGGTGTAAGCGGTGTCCACCCTCACCTTCAGGGTCTGCCTCACCTGCGGCCTGCCACCGAAGACTTCCCAAACAGACGCTATTGCTCTGTTTTCCTTTTTCTGGGTGAGATGCAAACACCCTTGGAAGCAAATAATGTTTGAAGGAATCTGACTAACTTTTATTGAGTGTGAATGTGCTTGAGATGATTTTTGGTAGAATAGAGAAGATATTGACAGACAGAAACATATTTGGGAGTTAGGAATTAAGGAAGCAGGATGGGATAAAGAGTGGTAGAAAATGCCAGGACGCTGAGGAAGTCAGAGGACATGCAGTCCAGTCATGATTTTTCCAACATTCGCCTCTGTTTTCTGAAACAGATTCCGATTCTTGGTTGAATATATAGCATGGAAATCACCACCAAGTATTTATTCTCTGCCTTCATAAAAATTAGGTGTGTGTGTATATATATATATAAAGTGTTTACTCCCAAAGAAGAGCTTTCAAGGTCAGCCCGAGTCCACTGACACCTTGTGTGTGTGTGAGTGTGCTGTCTCTTCAGTCGCGTCCGACTCTTTGTGACCCTAAGGACTGTAGCCCACCAGGCTCCTCTGTCCATGGAATCCTCCAGGCAAGAATACTGGACTGGGTTGCCATTTCCTCCTCCAAGATTGATGCCTTATGGGCTAGGATTTTGTCTGCACCATTTCTTCATTGCTAGGGGACACAGGGTTCTTGCCTGGAGAATCCCAGGGATGGGGGAGCCTGGTGGGCTGCCGTCTATGGGGTTGTACAGAGTCGGACACGACTGAAGTGACTTAGCTGAAGCAGCAGCAGGGTACACAGAGCTCAGTAAACCTTGGTGAAATGAATGAATGAGCAAACCTCAACCAGCTGTGATCCATCCACAGGTCTCAGTGCTGCTTCCTCGTACCCACATTTCCTGGAGTTTTCTTCCATCACGTGTCAAGTGCCAGGGCAGACTCTTCTTACCTGAGCTCACTTTAGGGTGGCGGCTCCCCTCCCAGTGTGAGTGAGGGCAGGATCCACAGTGCTTGCAGACTCTTCTAACAGCTACTCAGGGGTATTCAACTACTAATCAGCTACTCAGGTTTCCATCCAGGAAACCCACTCTACAGCTGAGAGGAATCATATCTGGTGCTCCAACTTATAAAATTTAACTAGCTTTAATTTATGAGTAAATAATTGTCTGATGCTAATGAATATTTCATGCACAAGTCCCTTTTCATGTCTTACCAAATATTGAGTTTTTGTACTTTAACATGAAGTTTTCCTGAGATTCATCTGTGAATGCAAATCTGGAATTGATGCGAGCTATGAGAAGGATCCAAGGAAAATAAGCTGTCATCTTGCAAACAAAATCCTTCAATGATTTATGTGTTTGGCTTCGACTATGGGTTATCATTACTAAAATATTTGAGCTAGGAGATAGCTGAGCTGTAGTCTTTATCAGAGACCTTTAAATTATTAACCAGACTTCCAGCTAATTTGCCAAATCATGAAATGTTATCTAGGAAAAGTGGGCAAAGGTGGTGGAGGGATCTTTGAATCATGAAATCATGTTTTAATAAAAGGCAGTGGTACAAAAATATTGATTAAAGAAGTTAATTTTGTAAACTTAACTTGAAATTTGGGAATATAGTTATCCTCTGGTTCCTGTGTGTAGGTCTCTCCTGGTGGCTCAGAGGGTAAAGAATCTGCCTGCAGTGAAGGAGACTTGGGTTCAATCTCTGGGTTGGAAAAATCCCCTGGAGAAGGCAATGGCTGCCCACTCCAGTATTCTTGCCTGGAGAATTCCATGAACAGATGGAACTTGGGGGAATACAGTCCATGGGGTCACAAAGAGTCAGACATGACTGAGTGATTAACACACACATACACACACACACACAAACACACACACTGTGTATAAAGTTGAATGGTCATCTAGAAATCTGTCAAGTATATTCAAGAGCAATAACAATCATGTTTTGAAAAGAATTACCTCAAAGACATTATTTTCTAAATGTTTCTGGGATCATGTTCTGATGACATGTATTACTATTATTCCCATTCCACTGTGTGTATCATATGATGGTACAGTATTTGAACATGGGTATTTTACAGATGTATAGAACAGTCTTTTGGACTCTGTGGGAGAGGGTGAGGGTGGGATGCTTTGGGAGAATGGCATTGAAACATGTATAATATCATATATGAAACGAGTCGCCAGTCCAGGTTCGATGCAGGATACTGGATGCTTGGGGCTGGTGCACTGGGACGACCCAGAGGGATGGTACGGGGAGGGAGGAGGGGGGGTTTCAGGATGGGGAACACATGTACACCCGTGGCTGATTCATGTTGATGTATGGCAAAACCAATACAGTATTGTAAAGTAATTAACCTCCAATTAAAATGAACAAATTTATATTAAAAAAATAAATTCATGACCACAGACAGGTGGATGCTCACTAAAAAATAAATAAATAAATACATAAAATATGTCCAACTATTTGACTAAGGAAAAGACATCGAATATGAACTGTGATGGTGAAGACTTCACAACCACAGACGCTTAGGCAGTTGTCGCTTTTTGAGGGCAGAATTTGAGCTCTGGGAAACAGACTGTATAATGGGGTCTATTCATCCTCTGTATTTCTTTTGCAATTATAAAAGGTGACTTGGAGACTTTGGTGTTACAGAACTGCAGATGAAACTTCCAAAAACTGGGAGAGCAGACGCTGAGCGAGTGCGTCCTGGGGAGTACGCACAGTTTGAAAGCAGCCAATGTTGCTACTAATGTGTCTTCCCATTCACTTGCTCGTCTTATACAGATAAACTAGGGATAAGAGAAATGATTCTACCCTCATATAGCAGACAAGGGGAGCCTTCTCCCGGGTAGAAAAGATGGATACATAACAGAGACCAGCGAACAAGGAAAAACAGGCCCCAGGCAAATACTGTGGAGGGAGCGCAGGACTCTGCAATGGGCTGGGTAGCAGGAAAACATGGAAAGTAAGAACTGGAAGAAGTCCTTCAAAGAAGAGCTTGAGCTAAGCTCTTAGAGAATAGTTGCTTTCATAAAAGTAGAGAGAACGAGAAAATAGAGAAATATTCCAATGGGGTAACTAGTTCAGAGATAAGGTTGTGGATGATATTCGTTAATTTAAAAAATCAGGCTGGCTTGGAAAAATGTGCAAAAGAAGAGTTGTGCAAGTTACAAATAGAATTTTGAAATGAAGTTTCGTGTAAACGTACAGACGAATTTAGACACAAAATAGATCAAATGTGCAATTTCCTTATTGACCCTCTGTCTGAATGAGCTAGCCGTTATGGAGAGTGAGGTGCTGAAGCCCCAGCTATAAAGGCACTGCTGTTTGTCTCTACTCTCAGCTCTTCTAGGTTTTTCTTTATACATTTCGGTGTGCCACTATCCAAAGCATAAGTATTTGCAACCGCTGTGTCTTCTTGTTGGGTTGCCCACTTTATTACTGTAGAAAGACTTTTTGTCCCTTTTCACTGTTTTTAGTTTAAAGTCTGTTTCATCTATCATGAGTGTAGCTGCCCCTGCTTTTGTTTCGCTGTCATTTGCTGAAGACGTCTTTTTCTTCACTCTGGGTTCGTGTATTTCTTTAAAGGGAGCCTCGGTAGGCAGCATATCCTCGGATCCTGGTGTTTGACTTGTCATTTCATGCCCTTCATTGGAGAACGTAACCTGGTTACTTATTGTGGATTGTTGTCTGGTAAATACTTACTAGGGCTTCCCAGGTGGCTCAGTGATAAAAGAACCTGCCTGCCAAAGCGGGAGATGCAGGAGACTCGGGCTCAGTCCCCGGGTCAGGAAGATCCCCTGGAAGAGGGCGAGGCAATCCTCTGCAGAATTCTCGCCTGGAGCCTGGCGGGCTACAGCCCATAGAGCTGTAGTCGGACGTGACTAAGCGCCTAGGCAGAGATTTACTGTTGCCATTTTGTTCATTGCTTTCCTGGTTTTTTCTTTTTTTGAGGGGGCAGGGTAGATTCATTGTTTTTATCCTGCTGTCTTTTTCTTTTAACATCAGTGCTTTAGGTTCTTTATCAAGTCCTTTTGTGTATTTGCTACAGTTCCCTTGTGGCTACCATAAGGCTTACATAATCTTAAAATTATAACACTTTATTTTAAGTTGGTAACAACTTAACTTTAATAGAATTCCTAAACTTTTCATTTTTTATTTCACATTTTTTGTTATCACTATTACAGTTCACATGTTTTAATATTGTGTGACTAATAGGAGATTATTGTATTTATTGTTATTTTTGCTATATTCATTTTTTCAACTTTCAAATTACAGTGGTAAGTGAATTATTCAGAATCTAGCTCTGGTTGCATATTTACCATTCCCAGTGAATTTTGTGTTGTCTTTTTCAGGTTTTTTTGATGTTAATTAGTGTCATTGTGTTCCCCTCTAAGAGCTCCCTTTAGAGATTCCTGCAAAGCAGGTATAGAGGCAGTGTACATCCTCAGCTTTTGTTTTTCAGAAAAGTTTTTATCTTTCCATTTCTGAAGCATGGCTTTGCCAGGTGTAGAATTTTTTATAGGCTATTTTTTTTTTCTTTCAATATTTGTATATGCACTTATATTCTCTCCTGCTTGGAAAGTTTCTGTTGAGAAATCCACCAATACTATTCTGAGGATTCTCTTGTATATAACTTTTTCCTTTAGTCTGATTGCTTTTTAAAATTATTTCTCTTGGCACTCAGCGCAAGCTGTGGCGATGGCCAGGCAGGCCGGCGCACTCAGCGCAAGTGGCGGCGATGGCCAGGCGGGCCGGTGCACTCAGCGTGGCTGACAGGAGCTACCCCATGTCGGAGGACAGAGACAGCGGCCAAGAGTCCCGGGCTGTGACGGAGCAGGGGCAGCTGAGAGGAGCCACCCTGCTTCTGAGGTCAGGGGTGGCAGCCGGGAGGAGCCACCCTGTGCCTGAGGCCAGAGTAGGGGGCCGGAAGGAGCCACCCAGTGTCCGGGGCCAGGAAGAGCCACCCCATGTCCAAGGCCAGGGTCTGGGGCCGGGAGGAGCCACCCTACATCTGAGGCCAGGGTCGGGGGCTGGGAAGAGCCACTGATTCATTAGCACTCAGCATGGGTGGCTGCGATGACCAGTGCACTCAGCGCGGCTGAGAGGAGTTGCCCCACGTCCAAGGTCAGGGTCAGGGACTGGGAAGATCAACTCGCATCCAAGGATTGGTGGCTGCGCTGTCGCGGGAGGGCCTGGAGGAGCTGTCCCACGTTGAGGGTTGGGACGGGCAGCCATGAGGAGATGCCCTTCCTCCAGGGTGGGGAGCAGAGGCTGTGCTTTGCTGGGGCAGCCATGCAGTGATACTCCACGCTCAAGAAAGAAGAAATCCAGCTCCACCCAACAGAATGCCAAAACAAGCCTCCCTAATCAAGAAACCTTGACAAGTCACTGATACAACCCTGCTTACAGGGAGGAAACTCCATAATAAAGAGAACTCCGCAAATTCCCAGAATATAGAAAGGCCACAACAANAAAAAAAAAAAAAAAAATTAACCCTGAATATTAGTCAGAAGGACTGATGCTGAAGCTGAAGCTCCAATACTTTGCCCATCTGATGCAAAGAGCTGACTCATTAGAAAAGACCCTGATCCTGGGAAAGATTGAAGGCGAAAGGAGAAGGGGATGACAGGATGAGCTGGTTGGATGGCATCACTGACTCAATGGACATGAGTCTGAGTATGCTCTGGAAGATGGTGAAGATCAAGGGAGCCTGGCGTGCTACAGTCCGTGGGATCTCAAGGCATCAGACACGACTTAGCGACTGACAAACAGTGCATACATCCACGCCTGTTTAGATTATCCTCCTATGGAGGCTGTCACAGAGCACTGAGTAGGTCCCCTGTCCTCTCCAGTCGGTCCCCATCAGCTACCCATCTTCTGACACTAGGGTGTACCTGTCAGTCCTTGAAGACTAACAGATGACTCCTTCACACACAGCCTCAGTGCTTGGCAAACTGCTGCTTCTGGGCTGGGCCCTGGGGTGAGTGAGTCTGCGTGCAAACCTTTCAACAGCTGTTTCTCAGTTTGCAGCCCTGTGGGTTTGTGGAGGCAAGCCCCACTGCTTCCCAAGACAGGTGCTTGGAGGGCTTGTTTCTCAGAGGCAGGTGTTAAGAGCTGGGAGCTTGGTGTGGGGTATGAACCCTTCACTCCTCGGGGGGAAGCTCTGGGTTTGAGGTCCTTCCTGCTGGTGGGTGGCTGGGCCAGTGGGGAGGTTTATGGCAAGACAGCTCCAGCCCGTCCTGCTGGCCTCACAGTGGGCCTTTGCTTCTGTGCTGCCACAGATGAGCTGCTCTGCGGGTGTGCAGGTCCTTCTTGCAGGGGACTGTTCCGTAAGTGGCTGTGGGCTCGGGGTGTCCTCGGGAGGAGTCGAGTTCAGAATCTTCCTGTGTTGCCATCTTGGAGGCCCACAATATTTTGTTTTCTTTTTCTTTCTTTTGTTGCCTTCTTTGGGTCAACCGATTTTATAAAAATGACTTTCACTAATCCCCTTTGTGGACCTTTTAGCTGGAATTCTTTATATTGTTTTAATAGTCACATTAGGCTTCATAGTGTGCATTTTTATTGTAAACTACTTTCAAGTGATAATATTTTACTGTACAAATAGCAAAACAAACTTATACAATACTGATACAGTTCATTCTTTTCCTTCTTGACCTATGTGCTCTGATCGCTATAAAATTTTTTATGTATATGATCAAGCCCCAAGTGTACTGTTATATGACTGAAATATGTGGCAGAAATTTTAAAGTTTCAGGGTCATCATACAGCTACAATGTGATACAGTCGGCCCTTGAATAGCACGGGTTTGAGCTCTAAGGATCCGCAAATATATGCATATATGCGCACATCTTTCACTCAACACCACAGCACTGCATGCGGTTACTTGCATCCGCTGATGGAGGTACGGAAGTCAGACACACGTACGTGGATTTTCAGCTGTGTGATGGGTTTGCACCCCAGCGCCTCATTGTGCAAATGTCCGCTGTACTGGATTCTGGCAGGGGGCATCCCATAACTATTTAAATCTTTGGGTGAAAGGTTATTGAAAAGCGGAATCTGTGTCCTTTAGTGCCACAGACATGGAGACTCTTGAGAACTTATAACAGGGGAAAAAATTCCCTTATGAGGAAGAGATAAGATATCTAAAGTCAGATTCCAAACTTAGAATCACCATTTATGGAGCAAACAGATATTATGTGCTCCCAGCGGAATGCAACGGAAAATAAGTCATCTCATCTTTGTGACATTCATGCCAAAAGTGTTTCTCTTGAATCTAGCCACGAGGAAATAGTCATATAACCCTAATGTGGGGTCTTTCAGAAGACGGCTGAGTAAGGGGGAGCAGTGAGAGAGAGGTGAACTGATAGGGGGGTGATACAGCAAATGTGCCACAATGATGCTGGCGGTCATTGAATCCAAATGAACGGGAAACGAGGGTCTAACGTACGCCTGTTCCCTCACCTTCTCTGAGCTGGAGATTCTTTTCAAAATTTAGGGGTTTTGGAGAGGGAAGAGGTTAGTTTTGACCATATCCTTGGAAGAATGTCCTTAACTCTGAATGTCACTTGGCCTGTTACACCTTGTGGTAGATAAAGACTGAGATTACCTGTAACAGCTGCGTTCCAACAAATTTCTCTACATGTTTTGGCCTACGAAGCTGCCATAAGCAACATAATGCCTCACGGAATTCGAACACGGCTTTACCTTTCTGAACAGAGGGGAAGTCCTGAGCAACTTGAGCCCTGGTCTTAAGTTTTGAGATGAATGTGGAAAAAGCAGCAACGCCTAATGGCTTTTTTTTTCCTTTTATTTTTTTGCTCCTATTTTAGTGCAAGGTCAAAAGTAGCAGTGAAAAACCAACGAATCCCAAGTTGCCAGTGCGGGGATAAGAGTTCCAAGGGCAGCCTTCACCGACTGCCAAAGGGAACGCTGAACTCGACTCAGTTTCAGCCCACCCAGGGTTCAACGCGGAACCAGGTTAGGTTCAATACCGTGATGTATTGGCTTAGTGACAGAAACTGAATAGGAGGAATTTGTGCCTAATGAGAGTTAGTAGCAGCAAGTTTTAATCTCCTTCAGTGGATCTGGGTTAGCAGTTCAATCTCACCACTGTTTCTTTTGGTGTTAGGTTAGCCTCTTCAACAGAGGAGCTGAGGTGTAAGCGGTGTCCACCCTCACCTTCAGGGTCTGCCTCACCTGCGGCCTGCCACCGAAGACTTCCCAAACAGACGCTATTGCTCTGTTTTCCTTTTTCTGGGTGAGATGCAAACACCCTTGGAAGCAAATAATGTTTGAAGGAATCTGACTAACTTTTATTGAGTGTGAATGTGCTTGAGATGATTTTTGGTAGAATAGAGAAGATATTGACAGACAGAAACATATTTGGGAGTTAGGAATTAAGGAAGCAGGATGGGATAAAGAGTGGTAGAAAATGCCAGGACGCTGAGGAAGTCAGAGGACATGCAGTCCAGTCATGATTTTTCCAACATTCGCCTCTGTTTTCTGAAACAGATTCCGATTCTTGGTTGAATATATAGCATGGAAATCACCACCAAGTATTTATTCTCTGCCTTCATAAAAATTAGGTGTGTGTGTATATATATATA
Organism: Neotragus moschatus; assembly: GCA_006410615.1. NCBI lineage: Eukaryota > Metazoa > Chordata > Mammalia > Artiodactyla > Bovidae > Neotragus > Neotragus moschatus. Next base: position 338,791 of record SJYA01003031.1, on the reverse strand, counting down.
TATATATATATATATATATATATATATATAAAGTGTTTACTCCCAAAGAAGAGCTTTCAAGGTCAGCCCGAGTCCACTGACACCTTGTGTGTGTGTGAGTGTGCTGTCTCTTCAGTCGCGTCCGACTCTTTGTGACCCTAAGGACTGTAGCCCACCAGGCTCCTCTGTCCATGGAATCCTCCAGGCAAGAATACTGGACTGGGTTGCCATTTCCTCCTCCAAGATTGATGCCTTATGGGCTAGGATTTTGTCTGCACCATTTCTTCATTGCTAGGGGACACAGGNGGGCTTTGAGGCAGAGGGAGAGGGTGGGAAGATTTGGGAGACTGGCACTGAAACATGTATCATGTAAGAAACAAATCGTCAGTCTATATTCAGTACAGGATACAAGATGCTTGGGACTGGTGCACGGGGATGATCCAGAGAGTTGATATGGGGTGGGAGGTGGGGGGGGAGGTTTCAAGATTGGGAACTCACATACACCTGAGATGGAAAAAAAGAAAATGTCAAATAAAAAACATAAAGAAAAAAAAGCGAAAAAAAAATATTTCTCTTTAGCTTTTGATCATGTAGTTATAATATGTCTAAGTGTAGACCTGTTTGGGGTCCTCTGGGCATCCTGGTATGAAGGTCAGTCTCTCTTCCCGCGTTTGAGAGTTTTCAGCCGTTACTGGTCTAAACACACTCTCCCCCTCTTACTCACTCTTCTGCTTCTGGAATTAACAAAATGTCCGTTTTGTTTCTTTTCCTTGTGTCCTGCCGTACTGTAGATGCTCTTCACTCCATTTTACTCTCTACTCTCTTTGTAGTTCTGACTGTGATTTTGAATATCTTTCAGGTCACTGGTACATTTACTGCATTATTGAGTTTAGTTTTGAACAAAATCTCTGTTGAACTATTCAGACTGATTTTTTTCAACTCTAGGGTTGTCGTTTTGTAAAAAAAATGTCTCTGTTCCTTTATGGATCTTCCATTTTGTTCCTGAATCGCTTCCCTAACTTTGATTGGCCATCTATCTGTGCGCTTGTTTAACTCGCTGAACGTCCTTAGAACTATTATCCTGATGCATCTCCATTTCTTATAGTTAGTGACTGGACATTTATCGGTATCCTTTGGGACCATTGTATTTACCTGATTTTTATTTACCCATAATCCCTTTCCTTGTCTCTGCTCATTTAAGTGATGATCATACTCTTCCAAATGTTACAGGTCTGCTTTGGCAGAGAACTTCCTTCATCATTTGGCTCAGTGTGGGGGTCTTGGTGTGCCTGTTGGTAATGGTCTTGGGCAGGTAAGACCTGCTATTATCTTCTATATGGGGGTCAAGGCAACTGTTGGAACTCTGAGGTCAGGGATGGGGGCTGTGCTACAAGCTGGGGACAGCTGAATAGGATTGCAGGCTTGGCCCCTACACTAGTCGGGCTATAGGATGGTTTGCACAGTAGCCTGGGTTCTCTGCCAGATTTAGCAGATGCTTGGGACTGGGTATCACATACAGTGGTTCAGTTCAGTTCAGTCTCTCAGTCATGTCTGACTCCTTGCCACCCCATGAACCACAGCAAGCCAGGCCTTCCTGTCCATCACCAACTTCCTNCTATAGGATGGTTTGCACAGTAGCCTGGGTTCTCTGCCAGATTTAGCAGATGCTTGGGACTGGGTATCACATACAGTGGTTCAGTTCAGTTCAGTCTCTCAGTCATGTCTGACTCCTTGCCACCCCATGAACCACAGCAAGCCAGGCCTTCCTGTCCATCACCAACTTCCTGAGTTTACTCAAACTCATGTCCATTGAGTCGGTGATGTCATCCAACCATCTCATCCTCTGTTGTCCCCTTCTCCTCCCACCCTCAATCTTTCCTAGCATCAGGGTCTTTTCATATGAGTCAGCTCTTTGCATCAGGTGGCCAAAGTATTGGAGTTTCAGCTTCAACATCAGCCCTTCCAATGAACACCCAGAGCTGATCTCTTTTATGATGGACATCTCCTTGCAGTCCAAGGAACTCTCAAGAGTCTTCTCCAACACCACAGTTCAAAATCATTAATTCTTTGGCATTCAGCTTTCTTTATAGTCCAACTCTCACATCCATACGTGACCACTGAAAAACCATAGCCTTGACTAGACAGACCTTTGTTGATAAAGTAATGTCTCTGCTTTTTAATATGCTGTCTAGATTGGTCATCAGAGAAGGCAATGGCACCCCACTCCAGTACTCTTGCCTGGAAAGTCCCATGGACAGAGAAGCCTGGAAGGCTATAGGCCATGGGGCTGCTGAGGGTTGGACAGGACTGAGCAACTTCACTTTCAGTTTCCTGCATTGGAGAAGGACATGGCAACCCACTCCAGTGTTCTTGCCTGGAGAATCCCAGGGATGGGGGAGCCTGGTGGGATTCGTCTGTGGGGTCGCACAGAGTCAGACACGACTGAAGTGACTTAGCAGCAGCAGCAGGTTGGTCATGACTTTCCTTCCAAGGAGTAAGCGTCTTTAATTTCATGGCTGCAGTCACCATCTGCAGTGACTTTGGAGCCCCCCAAAATAAAGTCAGCCACTGTTTCCACTGTTTCCCTGTTTATTTCCCATGAAGTCATGGGACCAGATGCCATGATCTTAGTTTTCTGAATGTTGAGCTTTAAGTCAACTTTTTCACTTTCCTCTTTCACGTTCATCAAGAGGCTCTTTAGTTGTTCTTCAATTTCTGCCATAAGGTTGGTGTCATCCGCATATCTGGGGTTACGGAAATTTCTCCTGGCAATCTTGAGTGCAGCTTGTGCTTCTTCCAGCCCAGCGTTTCTCATGAAGTTGTAGATGGGGCTATATATCAGCTTCCTTGACCTGGCAGCCAGTATAATGGGACTCCGGACCTGCACAGATTACTGTTTGACCCCTTGCATTGGACAAGGGCAGGCACTGAATCCCCTGGTCAGGTAAGTCCACCAGTTTCTCTGTGCAGCTGGAAAAACCATGGGCCTTGTGCTCTGTTCCACTGAAAGCAAGGCTCAGGGATGAGCTCCCTACGTGTTCTGGTTAGGGTCCCTGCTCAAGCAGGTTATGTTCAGCAGTTAGTGGGGCTATAAGCTGGTTTCCTTGTCGCTCCAAAGATGGTCAAGTTCTTTGTTGTCTTAGTTCACGCCAACCTGTGCCCCAGTTTCCCGGTCAAGCAGGACCATTGGGTTTGCGGATGGCGGACTCTATCTGTGCTGCCCTTAGCTCAAGCATGACTGACCTAGCAAGCTTCCAGGTGATTTTGGCCAGCTGTTCCTTGTCAGGCCATGATGGGAGGTCCTCTCTGCAGCAGCCGGGCTCTATCTTAGCCCCTCGCAGGCAGGATGCAGAGAGTTGCTTCAGGCTTGTCCCCATGTTTCTCAAAGAGGCCTTAAGACGGGAGGGCCCCAACTGCTCTGAGCCTGAGCTGTAACTCCCACTGTCTGAGGACCGCAGGGGCCACGCCAGGTCTCGCTTTCCTCGGGCAGTCAGCTCTGCCTTGCCTCTCTTGGTTCCAGAGGCAGGCTGTGCAGCGTCCAGCGCTCCTCCAGCGTGGCGGTCTGGGCAGCATCGCAGCCGCGATGGACGAGCTGTGGCTAAGGTCACAAGTCAGGGGGGATACCCAGGGCCTCTCCTCAAACCCCCGGTGCTTCTCTGACTTGCCAGCAGGGAGGAGCTGTGCTACCTGCAGGTTTGGTTTGAATACACGGCCGGCCTGGGCGTGGTCCAGGTTCGGCTCCGAGGGCCTCGGCTCCCATGCCGTCCCCAGCCCAGGGCCCCGGGCGCACAGCCGGCCTGCAGGCGCCCTGGCCCTGCTGACTGTGGGCTCAGATGGCATCCCTGCAGGCGGCGCTGCAACTCAGCTGCTTGTCTGGAGAGGGCACTCACCCAGAACTCCTCATAAAGGACAGTGTCGAAGAGGGGAATCTTTCTGCACCTCACCCCTCACTGTCTACCACGCGCAGCTCACACTGTGTCACAGATGTCTCTGGGGATTGCTTTCTTTCTTGGAATGTGCCCCCATCTCTATTCTTTTAGGCGGTTAATAGGAAAGTGAAAAGAAAAGATTCTTCCTGTGTATTCAATTTGTTCCTCATGCCAAAGGGGCGAGGGGGAGGGGAACACATTGTGAGCCGGGGAATTTTGCTTCGCTGCCACATCAGACGGATCTGCACCCCACGTTCCCTGACCGGAGCACACCGCCTGCTCTGTTCTGTAGAAAAGCAAAGCTTCCCATGGGGATGACTGCTTGAGCAGGGATGGCTGTGAGCCCTCTCTCCCTGTGTGTTCAATCATGTTTCCAGGGGCTGAGCCTTGCAGATGCCTCTGCAATCCTGGGTGTGGGGAGGGAAGGTCAGAACAAAAACAGGGGTTCCTGCCAGGCGATCCACCATTTCTTGGGCGCTGTTTCCCCGCTGGAGGAGCACAGACCTGGGGAGACCTCTCTGTAGTGCCGCCTTGGCTTGGGGAGGGCGATGCGGCCAACGTTTAACCCCTTTCTCACCTTTTAATGCAGTCTGTCTTGGTCTCTGCGTGCACGGGGCTCTTCAGCCTTAGAACACGGGGCTCCAGGATTCTCTCAGCCTCGTCTTCATCATCGAGAGCTGTTAGTTGTTCTTCCTGTGAGGGCAGCAAAGTCCAGAATGGCGTATCTTGCCACTTTGGTGTCTGCTCTTAAGAACAGATGTCCAGGATGAGAACGGAACTGCCGGGAAATTAGACCTAGTTTCGTGGAGATCAGTGTCCTTATACCCTGTCACCTGTCCGAATGTGCGATCAGAGACCCTTCAGTCTCTTCCATGAGTGAGACGGGAGAACGCAACTTCATCCGTGTGAGAACCTCTGGGATTAACTCTCCAGGCCACGGGAGACGCTAGTGACCCATGGGATGCCCGGCCTTTACCCTCCGTATATCCCATTATTAGGGTGCAGCTCACCCTAATAATTTAGGAGTTCTATTGAAAAAAATGATTGCGACAAAACAGATACAGACTTGGATAAAGAGAGTGAACCAGTGGTTCCCATTGGGAGAGAGATGCCTGGAGGGGCAAGATAGGGAAAGGGGATGAAGAAACACAAAGTGCTATAGAACAAGCAAGTTTTCTAATAACACAGCAATATATATTACAATAATAATACTAAATAACAAAAGTAAATAACCCTACTAATATAGTACACCACAGGGAATATAGCTGACATTTCACAATAATGTTCGATGGAGGATGACCTGTGAAAGAAGTTGAATCATTGTTGGATACTTGAAACTAAGATAGATCAACTGTCCTTTGATAATATATCTATCTGCTCAAAAAGAATAAAAGTATCTGGATGAAATTCATTTGTTCAGCAAATACTTCCTGAGGTCCTGTTGCTTGCCTAATCCCAGATCGCACACTGAAAATACAGTGATGAAGACAATGGACATGCTCTGAGCCCAAGGGATTTATAGACCAGCCGGGCTCTCAGGTGACCTTGTCCTGCAATGATGTGGAGCAGGGCTTGGGTTCCCAGCCAGAGACAGGGCTGGATCATGGTGGGGAAAACTCCAGATCCTAGCCACCAGACCAGGGGTCGGTGACAAGGGTCCTGGCCCTTGAGTTGTGCAGAAAAGAATTTTCACAAAGATGGAAAGTGCTGAAACAGTAAAGTACTTATTAGGAGGGGAGAAATGTACAGTGTGTGCGGGTAGACGCACGGCAGACTCAGGAAGAGACAGTCTCCGAGTCGTGCCCTGGCGGCAGTCTGAATTACTTTTACTGGCATTTCTTCCGGTTTTCCTGTGACCAGTCATGTGATTTGCCTGGCTCACAGTCCATATTTGGTGACGCTCAGGACACTCCCATATGTGCACACACATCTCTTAGTCAAGATGGATTTTACTGGAAAGGCATCCAGGTAGAGCACCCTTGACGTAACTCCGCTTTGACCCCAAGGAGCCTTTCTGAGCATGTGGGGTCGAGGAAGTCTCCTGACTTCAAGAAAGGGAAACACGGGGTCTGTGCAGGGCCCAGCCTCCTGTCTTATTTGTCCTGCTATTCTCGTCTCGGAGCTTCGATCCACAGGGAATGAATCCCTGGTAGCTTTACCCTGGGGGTGGGGAGCATCCCTCTCCTGCCTCTGTAGGATTTAAAACCTTCCTTCTTTGTAAAATTTCCCTTAGCGCTTCTCATGCTACCTGACTTGTTGCCTCTCGCTTCATCACACTGCAGTTTGTCCTAAATAGTGCTTCCGGCTTAAATGTCATGAAGTATAGGCTTGAGCGCCTAGTTTACATAATTAAAAATCCTCAGTAGCTACCTGAACTTGCTTTTCTAATTTTGAAAAATATTCGTTTGTCTGCACCTGGTTTTTGTTGCAGGACACGGGGTCTTTGGTCTTAGCTGAAACTGGAGTGAGCTCTCCGTTCTGGCGTGTGGCCTAGTTCCTTGAGCAGGGACTGAACCTGGGGCCCCTGCACCGTGAGCATGGACTCTTAGCCACTGGACCACCAGGAAAATCCTTCCCTATAGCTTGTTAACTGACGGATCCTCTCAGCCTGGTCTCAACATCATAGTCCTAACTTGCCTTCCCAGGCATCTCTCCCTAGATAGTGAACTCCAGGCATCTCTCGTTAGACTGTGGGCTCCATGAGGAAATAATTGAATCACATACGTTTTCATTTCTGTCATCCTATTCATTCAGTGTCTGTTTTCTATTTTCTCCTTGTACTCTGGCTCCTAACCTAATTCTGGTTCTTCTGATTGGACTACTTCCTTCACCGAGTAGTCAAGTTGTGTCTCAAATAACAACATCTTTAAAAAATATGTGTTAATTCCTATCTCCCACCCAAAGTACTAGTTACCCGTTTATATCCCCAGAACAGTTCTGTGAATTGCTATGTACTTCAGCTTCAGCTTCAGCTTCAAATCTTCGCCTTTTGAGGATTCATGAAATAATTAATAACAGTGAATAGCATAATAAGCCAAGGCAAATAATTATAACCTTGTTAGGCAGAGACTGGCAGCAAAAAAAAACGCCCTCTGCGAATGCGTTCGGACGCGCTTGAGAAAGCTTTAATTTCCTGATCTTTTAGCTGTCTACAGTTGGAGCAGAATAAACATTAGTGGTGGCTGTGGTGTAGTTCGTATCTGGCTCTCTGCGACCTCATGGGCTATAGCCCATCGGGCTCCTCTGTCCACGGACTTCTCCAGGCAAGAATACTGGAGTGGGGTGCCGTTCCCTTCTCCAGACGATCTTCCCAACCCAAGGATCAAACCCGTTTCCCCTGCTTTGCAGGCAGATTCTTTACCTTCTGAGCCACCAGGGAAGCCCAGTGAGCCCAATTCTCAGGGACTGATTGCCCCCAGTTCTGAGGGATGATGAGATTAAAATCCCCATGGGCTTCGAAGTAGACTAGCATGAGTAAGAGCTTCAGAGTCAGTCAACAGAAGTGATTGCTTAGAACATTATGTAGAAACACTCCTTTACAACATCCCAGAGAAACACACTCTTAATGTGTGAATATGTCATCTATTATCCACATTAGAGCGTCTGTCAAAAGGACAGAATGAAACTAATCTCCTTCCTTCCTTCAAGATTAGTAACTTTTGGTCCTTGTCACGAAACGTGAGGAAACTATGATCCCTGATCCAGTGAAGGAAGTGGAGAATTATAGTCAACAGCCGTCCTTCGCCCTGGAGACCTTTCGTTCCTCTCCATGAGGTTCATCCCCCCAGTGTGAGCCGCCTCTCTGCTCCTACAGGACAGGAAGGCACACAGTTTTCGGAAGGAACTGTGGCGGGCTTTCATGAGCGTCACCGCCACTAATGTGTGACCATGCTCCTTTTCTCTCAGCATTGAGCACAGAGTTGGTCCAGATAAATGGCAAACATTTGTTGAATACATAAACTAACAAAAAATGAAGGTATGTTTTTCTAGAAGGAGTTACAGATTTCCAGCTACAGAATGACTAAGTCCTGGGGATATAATGTAACGCACAGGGGGAGTAGAGTCAATAATATTGTAACAACTTTGTGTGGTGACTGATGGTAACTGGTTTCACTGCTGTGATCATTTCATAATTCATAAAAATATTTAATCACTATGTCATACCCCTGAAGCTAATAAATTATTGTATGTTAATTATAACTCAGTTAAGAAAAACATAAAGTGATATTTGGGTTAATGCAAAAGTCCTGCGGGACGGACAGGGAGGAACACATCCCAGGAGAGAGAACAGTCTCTTCAGGGCCTGAAAAGCAGTTTGCTTATAGCTGGCCCTGGGAATAGAACTGGAACTTTGGGAAGACTACCACATAGCATGTTCTAAATCTAGTCCTACCATTATGTTACCAGATTGTCAGATTAAAACCTCTGGGTTTTTCTACCTACAAACTCCCCTAAGGTTGTAATTAGTTTCTGTAGCTAAAAGAGCTACATAGATAAACGTACTTTCTCAGTAAAATTACTGCTGGAATGAATACATTCATGGAATGCTACAAGTCACATTGTGTTTCTAAGAGACTTAGCTGTTGATAAATCGGAGACTATGGTAACAGCTTATTGGGCTAAAGAAAGTCACTGGGTGTCTGAGCTGGCTGGGTGAGTTGTTTCTTTCCTTGGCTTCTACTATGCACCTGGCTTTGAGTCATAGTTAAATACAGCTTCTCAAATAATTGAAACCCATTTGACCTGAAAGAAATCTCCTTCCCAAGCTGAAGGTATTTTAGAACACATTGTAGAGCAAGAGAAGACAATGGCCCCCACTCCAGTCCTCTTGCCTGGAAAATCCCATGGACGGAGGAGCCTGGAAGGCTGCATGCAGTCCACGGGGTTGCTGAGGGTTGGACAGGACTGAGCGACTTCACTTTCACTTTCATGCATTAGAGAAGGAAATGGCAACCCACTCCAGTGCTCGNGATAGTGAACTCCAGGCATCTCTCGTTAGACTGTGGGCTCCATGAGGAAATAATTGAATCACATACGTTTTCATTTCTGTCATCCTATTCATTCAGTGTCTGTTTTCTATTTTCTCCTTGTACTCTGGCTCCTAACCTAATTCTGGTTCTTCTGATTGGACTACTTCCTTCACCGAGTAGTCAAGTTGTGTCTCAAATAACAACATCTTTAAAAAATATGTGTTAATTCCTATCTCCCACCCAAAGTACTAGTTACCCGTTTATATCCCCAGAACAGTTCTGTGAATTGCTATGTACTTCAGCTTCAGCTTCAGCTTCAAATCTTCGCCTTTTGAGGATTCATGAAATAATTAATAACAGTGAATAGCATAATAAGCCAAGGCAAATAATTATAACCTTGTTAGGCAGAGACTGGCAGCAAAAAAAAACGCCCTCTGCGAATGCGTTCGGACGCGCTTGAGAAAGCTTTAATTTCCTGATCTTTTAGCTGTCTACAGTTGGAGCAGAATAAACATTAGTGGTGGCTGTGGTGTAGTTCGTATCTGGCTCTCTGCGACCTCATGGGCTATAGCCCATCGGGCTCCTCTGTCCACGGACTTCTCCAGGCAAGAATACTGGAGTGGGGTGCCGTTCCCTTCTCCAGACGATCTTCCCAACCCAAGGATCAAACCCGTTTCCCCTGCTTTGCAGGCAGATTCTTTACCTTCTGAGCCACCAGGGAAGCCCAGTGAGCCCAATTCTCAGGGACTGATTGCCCCCAGTTCTGAGGGATGATGAGATTAAAATCCCCATGGGCTTCGAAGTAGACTAGCATGAGTAAGAGCTTCAGAGTCAGTCAACAGAAGTGATTGCTTAGAACATTATGTAGAAACACTCCTTTACAACATCCCAGAGAAACACACTCTTAATGTGTGAATATGTCATCTATTATCCACATTAGAGCGTCTGTCAAAAGGACAGAATGAAACTAATCTCCTTCCTTCCTTCAAGATTAGTAACTTTTGGTCCTTGTCACGAAACGTGAGGAAACTATGATCCCTGATCCAGTGAAGGAAGTGGAGAATTATAGTCAACAGCCGTCCTTCGCCCTGGAGACCTTTCGTTCCTCTCCATGAGGTTCATCCCCCCAGTGTGAGCCGCCTCTCTGCTCCTACAGGACAGGAAGGCACACAGTTTTCGGAAGGAACTGTGGCGGGCTTTCATGAGCGTCACCGCCACTAATGTGTGACCATGCTCCTTTTCTCTCAGCATTGAGCACAGAGTTGGTCCAGATAAATGGCAAACATTTGTTGAATACATAAACTAACAAAAAATGAAGGTATGTTTTTCTAGAAGGAGTTACAGATTTCCAGCTACAGAATGACTAAGTCCTGGGGATATAATGTAACGCACAGGGGGAGTAGAGTCAATAATATTGTAACAACTTTGTGTGGTGACTGATGGTAACTGGTTTCACTGCTGTGATCATTTCATAATTCATAAAAATATTTAATCACTATGTCATACCCCTGAAGCTAATAAATTATTGTATGTTAATTATAACTCAGTTAAGAAAAACATAAAGTGATATTTGGGTTAATGCAAAAGTCCTGCGGGACGGACAGGGAGGAACACATCCCAGGAGAGAGAACAGTCTCTTCAGGGCCTGAAAAGCAGTTTGCTTATAGCTGGCCCTGGGAATAGAACTGGAACTTTGGGAAGACTACCACATAGCATGTTCTAAATCTAGTCCTACCATTATGTTACCAGATTGTCAGATTAAAACCTCTGGGTTTTTCTACCTACAAACTCCCCTAAGGTTGTAATTAGTTTCTGTAGCTAAAAGAGCTACATAGATAAACGTACTTTCTCAGTAAAATTACTGCTGGAATGAATACATTCATGGAATGCTACAAGTCACATTGTGTTTCTAAGAGACTTAGCTGTTGATAAATCGGAGACTATGGTAACAGCTTATTGGGCTAAAGAAAGTCACTGGGTGTCTGAGCTGGCTGGGTGAGTTGTTTCTTTCCTTGGCTTCTACTATGCACCTGGCTTTGAGTCATAGTTAAATACAGCTTCTCAAATAATTGAAACCCATTTGACCTGAAAGAAATCTCCTTCCCAAGCTGAAGGTATTTTAGAACACATTGTAGAGCAAGAGAAGACAATGGCCCCCACTCCAGTCCTCTTGCCTGGAAAATCCCATGGACGGAGGAGCCTGGAAGGCTGCATGCAGTCCACGGGGTTGCTGAGGGTTGGACAGGACTGAGCGACTTCACTTTCACTTTCATGCATTAGAGAAGGAAATGGCAACCCACTCCAGTGCTCGTGCCTGGAGAATTCCAGGGATGGGGGAGCCTGGTGGGCTGCCATCTATGGGGTCGCACAGAGTCAGACACGACTGAGGTGACTTAACAACAGCAACATAGAGCAAGAAATTTGTTGTTTTAAAAATGACAGAAGAATATATATTTTGAAAGAGGTGTTACATTCTTAAAGAAGGAAAATGTTGCCTTATCATTTAAGTAAGAGTGCAGAGATTATTTATTCCTTGATGGTTCTTAGGTAAATGTCCTCACTTAACTGAAAAGACATTGCCTCAAAAAGTCTCTCAAACAAAATGAGTAAATTCTCATTGGTGTAAAAAAGTTTCTAAGGAAGATTTGGCTTTATTTCATTTTTTTTTTTTACCTTTTATTTTATGATATTTTTAGAATTGCAGAAGAGTTGCAAAAATAGTACAAAGACTTCCCTTATCCCCTTAAGCCTGGCTCTCTTTAAAAAACCATTGGAAGTGATTTACAAAGCTGTGCTAGTTTTAGGTGTTCAGCAAGGTGGGTCTGGCCCTCTTAGTGTTGACATTTTATGCAGCTCTACTATGGTTATCCATGTAAGGCGCCAACATTGTTTGATGCCACAGACTTTTTTCTAAACCACAGACTTTTTTCACTTTGTGTCCTGTTTCAGGATCTAATCCAGGCTCTCACATCGCATTTATTTTCATGGCACCTTGGTCTCCTCCCACCATGAGAGTCGCTCAGTTTTCCCCTGCTTTCCATGACCTGGAGCACTGGATGGTTGTTCCGTGGAATGTCCACTGTAGGTTCGCCTTAACGTTCTGTCATGACTGTACTGGATTTATGCAGGGATGGACTTCTCCATGTATTGGATCAAGGGCACATTAGGTCAGAGTGTTTTGTTGCTGATAATGTTAACCTTTATCCTTAAAGTGGCATCTTCTAGTTTCTTCCCTGTCAAGTTGCGATTTTTCCGTTTGCAATTTATAAGTAATTCTTTTAGAGTAGATGCTTTGAGGCTATGCAAATCCCTGGTCTCCTTAAACTCTGTACACTAATTTCAACATCTATCGGTGGTTCCTGCCTGCAGCAAATTTTACTGGGTATTCTAACAAGAACTTCCTATTTTCACGATTGCTTCTGCATTTGTTTATTTTGTTTTTATCAGAATGGACTCAAGGATATTTTTTTACTCTTTGTATTACAATATTATCATTTATTTGCTAAACTTGTTCCAGCTAAAGCCACTAGGCGCTTTGATTTTTGTTTTCCTTGTTTTAAAAATACGTTCTTTAGAATAGCTTTACAGTTACAGAAAAATTAATAAAATAATATATGGAGTTCCCATATACTCCCAGTTTCCACCATTATTAACACCCTACACTAGTATAACACCTGTGTTACAATTAATGAATTATATCAGTTCATACTGAAGCCCGGTATTGCTGCCTTATACTTAAATTCGGATTTCCTCAGTTTTTGCCTGATGCTCCTGCTCTGTCCCCAGATCTCACGGGATTCCGTAGCATGTATTCACCTGCTGTCTTCTCAGGCTCCTTGTGGCTGTGGCAGTTCTCAGCCTTTGCTTGGTTTTGATGACCTTGACGATTTTTGAGTAGTACTTGTCGGGCGTTTTCTAGGATACCTTGCTATTGAACTTTGCCTCAATATGTTTTTCATAATTAAAATACAGTTATGAGATTCAGAGAGAAGTGCCCTTTTCGTCACATCACACAGAGAACATATATCAGTACAACACTGGTTATCAGTGTTGGTGTTAATCTTGATGAAAAATCCACCTCCTTTTAAACATTTTATAATTTTTTAAACTTTTTATTCTGTATTGGGGTATTAAATGTGTTGAAAATGTTGTGATCATTTCAGGTGAATGGTGGAAGGTCACGCATATCCATGGACCCACCCTCCCCCACCCCCTCCCCTCCAGGCTGCCACATGATGCTGAGCTGAGATCTATGTGTCACACAGAAGGTCCCCTGTTTTTTTCTGCCTCTCCATCCTTGACGTTTTGGATGGAAGCTGCTATGCATGGCACATGCTTAAGGAGTGGGAAGTTAACCCTGTCTTTCGACAGCAGGGTATTTATGTAAGTCATTTGGAATTCTGTGTGGGAGCCTGGCTCATTGCTCCACGCTTCTGCGTTTATTCACATGTGTATACACGCTTCTGCGTTTATTCTCATGTGTACACCATTATAGACCTGTGTGTATCTACTTTATGTTTCATGTAGTATTGCAGCACTGTCTTATTGTGTTAAGACTGTTTTGGGTTTGGTCACTGGAGCTGGGGAAGCAGTGAGAGTAAGACTGGCTCTTGTGTTCCTTTGATGTGCCCTCTCAGTGTGGTTTATTTGCTGAATTTGGGACCTTCCTGACTTTCTGGTGTGGTAGGATGCTCTTGGCATCTTGTGTATCTCCTGCCCCCATTCTAGAATCAGTCATTTCTCCAAGGAGCAGTGCTGATTCCTTTTAGAAGAGACCATAGTCTGGTTTAGATGTACTCATTGTTACTAGGATGCCATTGCTTTTAGGCCCTTTCATCGAACAGAGTGAGAACAGATATTTCTATAGTAAGCCAGGTATATGCACATATATGCAGAGACTATTTCCAGTATTTCCACATGTGATCTGTGGCTGCCCTGGTGGCACAAACGGTAAAGAGTCTGCTTGCAGTGCAAAAGGCTGAGGTTCGATCCCTCGGTTGGGAAGATCCCCTGGAGAAGGAAATGGCAACCCACTCCAGTATTCTTGCCTGGAGAATTCCATGGACGGAGGAGCCTGGCGGCTACAGTCCATGGGGTCGCAGAGAGTGGACACGACCGAGCGGCTTCACTAGCTAGTGATCTGTACCAACTGCAAACTAAACATAAATGCGTAGGAAATGTCTCAACTCTAACCCCTTACTGCGTGGACCATTTTAGCCTCCTCTGCTTGCTGATCTGAGCTCTTCTGAGTTCCCACAGCCCAGGCATCATCCCATTCCTGTCCTGGCAACCACCATCTCCATACTGTCTCCATGGTTTCACCATCTCTGTGGTTTTGTCTTCCCTAGAAGGTCATGTAAGTGAAAGTATGTTGCTTTTAAAAGGCTGGCCTATTTTATTCCCAATGCACATTTAGTTTCTTCCATATCTCTTTTGGCTCGACAGATCATTTCTTTTTATCACTGAATAATATTCCATTGTACTTACATACCAACTCATTAGTTTATCAAAAAGACATTTGGGCTGCTTATAGTTTTGGTGATGATTAGTAAAACTGCTATAAATATTCACATCAAGATTTTTGTGTAGACATAAATTTTTTAATTGATTGGATAAATGCAGCCATAAGGGCCCCTGTCTGTGGTGTATGTTGTAAGACCTCCAGTGGGTGCCTGAAGCTTCACACAGTACAGAACTGTGTATATACTTTGTTTCTTTCCTATATCAGCATACAAACTTATAATAAAGTTTAATTTATAAGTCAGCATGGGGTTGCTAGGAGTCGGACACGACTGAGCGACTTTCACTTTCGCTTTCCACTTTCATGCATTGGAGAAGGAAATGGCAATCCACTCCAGTGCTCTTGCCTGGAGAATTCCAGGGATGGGGAGCCTGGTGGGCTGCTGGTATGGGGCCGCACAGAGTTGGAGACGGCTGAAGCGACTCAGCAGCACCAGCACCGGCAGCAGCAGCAGCGGCAGCAGCAGCAGGGAGAGAATGTCTGAGTTTCCAGTAACACTACTCTTGCGCTTCAGGGCCACTATTAAGTAAAATAAGATTTACTCTCAAACACTGTAATACCATGACTGTTGATCTGATAACCCAGTAGGCTGCTAAGTGACGAATGGTGGGTAAGGTATCCAGCATCGTCATGCTGGATAAAGGAATAGTTCACCTTCTCGGCAGGATGGAGCAGGATGCGGCAAGATTTTAGTATGCTACTTAGAACAGGCTACCATTTAAAACTTATGAATTGCTTATTTCTGGAATCTTGACCTAACATTTTTGGACCACAGCTGTTTGCAGATAACTGAAACTGTAGACATTGAAACTCAGGGGCCCAGGGGTGGGGAGCCGCCATACTTGGAGTGGGATTAATACCTTGTCCAGTAAGATTCTGTTTCCTTTGTGAGAAACTGCCAAGCTGCCCTCCAGTGTGGCAGCAGCATTTCTGCATTCCCACTGGCAGTGAGTGCCTGCCCCTCTGCACTGCGTTCTCAGCAGGGTTTGGCACTGGCGGTTTTGTTTTCTTTTGTTGTACCCTTCCTAATTGGCATGCAAGACCTCATTACTGCTTTAATTTGCAATTCCCTAGTGATAAATAAGGGGGACACCTTTCCACATCATGTTTCCCCTATGTTGACTTTCTGTTCAGATTATCTGACATTTTAAAAATTGTATTCTGTTTTATTGTCTCATTGCAAGAGTTCTTTGTAGATTTTGAATCCAGTGTTTTATAAGAGACATCAAAATGTTTTATCTAAGTTTCTGTGGTTTATCTTTATTCTCTTGATAGTATCATAAGAGAATACAAGTTTTTAATGTTAATGAAGTCCAATTTATTGACTTTTTTGTCATTTATTTTAGTTTAGGTATTGTATCTTAAGACTCACTGCCAAAGACAAGATCACTTAGATGTTCTTCTAAATATTTATAGTTTTATATTTATGTATGCAATTTGTTTTGAGTTAATGTTTGTGAAAGATGTAAGATCTGTGTCTTGATTCACATTTTTGCTTATGAAGATTCAATTATTCTAGCACTATTTGTTGAAAAAGACTATACTGTCTGCATTTAGTTGCCTTGTTCCTTTGTGAAAGATCAGTCAGCGATATCTGTGGGTTTATTTCTGGGCCATGTTGTTCCATTGATCCATATGTTTGTATTTTCACCAGTACTCCACTGTCTTGATTACTCTAGCTTAGAAGCAAGTCTTGAAGTCAATTAGCGGCAGTCTTCTAGCCTTATTCTTCTTCAGTATCATATTGATTATTCTGAGTCCTTTTCCTTTCCTTATAAACATTTGACCAGTTTGCTGACATCTACAAAATTTGCTGGGATTTTGATAGAGATTACACTGAATCCAAAGGTCAAGTTGGGAAAAGCTGACATCTTAAAATTGTTAAGCTTGCCAATCAATGAACACAGAATATCTCCTAATTTATGTAGGCATTCTTTTATCTTTTTATCAGAGTTTTGCAGCTTGTACGTGATTATCTGGTACATATCTGTTAGGTGTATGGTTATCGTATTGTTAATGCTATTATAAATAATATTGTGGTTTTATATTTCAAATTCCAATGGTGAGTTGCTAGTGTATAGGAAAGGAACTGACTTTTGCATCTTTATCTTGAGTCCTGAAACCCTTTGATCATTGCTTATTAGTTCCAGGAGCATGTTTGCTGATTCATTGGGCTTTTCTACATAGGTGATCGTGTCAACTGTGAACAAAGAGTTTTATATCTTCCTTCCAAATCTTTATGGCTTTGATTTCCTTTTCTTATTTTATTGCACTAGCTAGAACTTCTAGTTCAGTGCTGTATACTGGTGGTGTTTCCACTATCTTGTCCCCAAGATTAACAAGAAAGGAACTAGTTCTCACTGCTGCTAAGTACAATGTTAGTTCCAGGTTTTCTGGTAGATGTTCTTTATCAAATTGAAGAAGATTTTCTTTAGGTGCTTGTGGGATTTTATTTATTTTATTCTTTTAATAGTGGGTCAAATGTCATCCCTGAAAAAAAAATCTACAAATTTCTCCAAAGAATATTAGTTGAAAATTACTTAATTCTTCTGATAAGAAGAAAAAAGTTCCAAAAATTGTACCTTTTAAAACCTAGTTCTGTGACATCTTTTCTTCATAAATCTCTTTATGAAATTATTGGTTGACTTGTTGAAACTCTTCCAATTTCATTTAGGTCACACCTTAATTATACCCATCATAGACAAGTTTTTTTCACAGACATATTTGGGAGAGACCCTGAAATCCCTATCCAAGGAGAGCTGTTCAATGTGTGGATATATTCTGTGACTTCCTGTTGTGGAGAGGATGAGTCTGGATGAGCTGACATGGTGAGTTCATGAGTTGGCGTGAAACTCATGCTTGTGCTACCAGTTCTAATCTCACACTGTATAGTTCAGTTCAGTTCAGTTCAGTTCAGTCGCTCAGTCGTGTCCGACTCTTTGCGACCCCATGAATCGCAGCATGCCAGGCCTCCCTGTCCATCACCGACTCCCGGAGTTCACTCACTGTGTAGACCACCATCTTATTGGAAGCTGGCTCCCCAGTTATCCTGCACACAGGGATAACTTGTGCTGAACTGAGAGATGAATAAGTTTCCTTCAAAGGGGAAAATGAAGAGAGATTTTGGGCATTCAAAATTTATTCATTAGCATTATGAGTAGTCTCATATGAATCTGTTCTTAAGGGGTAAAGATGGTCTTGAAATGCCAAGAAGTGAAACTTCTAATCTCTCAAAGTCTAGGAATTGTTTTTCAAAATTCATTGAAATTTTGAGATTCCTGAAAATTTTGAAGTTTTGAGTGAGAGATGTGATTCTTGGGACCATCAAAATCTACCGTATGACCAGTCCTCTGGTTTGGAAAGAAATCTGTTGCCAGAATAGAGAATGCAGTCTGAGAATGGGGTACCTGGTAAAAAAAAACAAGCGTCATAGACAGGAATCCGCATAAAAATTTTAAGTCTGCACTGATGACCACAGTTCCCAGGGAATCTTAAGAGATGAAGAAAGCGATCATTGGAGCACATTTCTTTAGCCCCATAGTAACAAAGGCCCTTCCCTTTTCTGTCCCTTAGGAGGTAATCAGAATTCCAAAGAGAGCTGGATAAAATGGACTAATACATGTTGTATAAGGAATCTTAGGATTTTTCCAAAATATTGTTGGCTTTCTTTGCTTCACCCTTGCCACCCTTGTTTCTCTTCATCGTCTGACTCCGTAGCTGTCCTCCTCACTCCCACCTGAGCCAGGAGAGTACATATTGATCTCAAGCCTGAGAAATTCTTTAAAGGTAGACAGGAGGTATGAAGAATGATCATGATGGTATTTTCTTCAACACTTTCATAGCCCGTGTTACCTGTGAATCTTCTGAAGTAATCAGTCACTACCTTAGGTGAAAGAAATTTACAGTCCTCTAAAGCTTTACATAAAATTTCTCTTAAGTCATATGAATAAGTAGAAAGTGCTCAAGATTTAACAAATTCAGACCCATTTCTGGTGATTCAATTCAAGCTCACCAAACCAAGCACTTTGGTGATTCGTAGTCAGTCACTGGACCTGTCTGGCTAAGTAGTAGCTCTCTCGAGGCCCCCAGAGAATGTGCTGGACTTGGTGACATTTCAACTCTCTTCCAGCTCTTATATTATAACTTTTATAAGCACTGACTCTCCTTGGAAACTTAAATGATATCTTTCCCATGTGTTCATTTTTTGCATTTTGATTCGTTTTCCTTCTAAAATAAGGTACTTGTATTGGTAGAGCATAAACAAAATCCAGATTTCACAGGCTAACCGAGCCAGAAAGCAGAAAGCTGGAAGAACTGAAAAAATCTCGTAAGATGCTCAGATTAATGTTAAAGACGTTGTGGTTAGCTACAATCAGAGAAGGCTTTAGACGAACACCCAAGGGCCCAGTGCTTTCAGCATTTGGAATTCCTGCTAATATTTCAAAACAATTTTCCATAATAAATCTGTGTATTAAAGAATGTTAACACTCTGTATTTTATCACCTCTTATACTTTACAGATGTTACTTGTTTTGAGTTTTAAATTTATCTTACTGGTATCTACATATTTAGGAAAAAACAGTAAGAAGAGATTTTAGGAAAAAAAACAAGAGATAGAATCAAGTTTCGACATGGATGAAACACAAGGTGTGACAAGGAATTTTCCTATTCACGTATCCATTCCTTTATTCATCACATTTTTTGGAATGCTTACTATGTGCCAGGTGATATGAGAATTGCAGTGAATAGAAAGAGTTGTTTCTGCCTTCACAGTATTTACATTTTAGGAGAAGGCAAAGCAATTAGAATGTAACATGATAAGTGTAACAGGTATCCCGGGGCATGCAGAGAGAGAATGCCTAACTGGGACATATGTTAGGAGAACTTCCTGGAGAAGCAACATACTAGCTGAGGCTAAGTGTGGGTCACAGAGCATCCAAGCAGAGGGTTATGCACGCAAAACAGCAGAGACCAGGGAAATGATGCTAGGGAACGGAACAGATTTCACCCTAAGCTGCGTATAGAGAACAAGGTGGGAAGTGATGGAGAATTAGACTGGAGGTGTCAGCAAAGGAGACTCTGAAGGGTATGGTTAGCCATGAGAAGCACATCTGATTTTGTTCTAAAGGCAATGAAAAGCCATTGGGTAGATTTAGATAGTTATTGACATGATTTAGAACATTCACTGTGGCTGAAGTAGAGAGTATAGCGTGGAAATGAGACATTACTTTAAAAGTCACAGGCACCATACTTGGAAAGAATGGGATGTAACAAGCTGAGGTGGCTGAACAGGGCTGTGACAAGGGGCATTCAAGACAAGTGGAAGAATTTGAGTCAAGAGTCAACGTGACTTGTTGGTGGATTTCAGGTGGATCAAAATAGAGAGCTGTCAGATTTGATGCCTAATTTCCCATCTTACATATACAGTTTGGTGGTAGTTGGGCAAGCTGTGCCTCTGAGAAAAAGGAGCAAACTGGGAATGAGAGATGAGGAGGGATCTGTGTTAGACGCAACTGCTCTTTGGAGTTCCTGTGACCTCTGAGTGGAAATGTCAAAGATGTTGGATGTGAGCCCTGTGTTTCAGGGCTCAAGGGAGAGGTTTGAACTGAAGGACTAAAGTAGTCCTCAGTAGTCCTCATCTGAAAAGACCCTGATGCTGGGAAACACTGAAGGTGGGGGGAGAAGGGAACGACAGAGGATGAGATGGTTGGATGGCATCACCGACTCCACAGACACGAGTTTGAGTAAACTTTGGGAGTTGGTGATGGACAGGGAGGCCTGGCGTGCTGCAGTCCAAGGGGTTGCAGAGTCGGATGTGACTGAGTCACCAACGGAAAGACAATAGTGGTGAGGACAATGAAAGCTTATTCAGGACTTTCTGTGCTTTAAGACTGATGATTATTCAATTACTTGAAGTACTTTATTCATATTGATTCCTTAAATCTTCAAAATAACACTTTGATGTAGATACTACTGTTATTCCCATTTTATAGAGGAGGGAACAAAGACAAGGAGAGGGACAGATCCAGAAGTGAATTCTGAAAACCTGGTCCAACAGTCCACGGCCTTAATCACCGAGGTCACTGGAACCACGGTAGTGGGGATACATGACCAAGGAAAGTACGTACAGTGATAGCAGAGCATCCTCAGAGAGGACCCAACGTCACCAGTATTTCAGAGGCTGGGAGAAAGGAAAAATATGCAAAAGAGATTTAAGGAGAAGAAGGTGATAGAGGGCAAGACTGCAGGTGCGCGGTGGTAGAAACTCTGCCTACTAACGCGGGTGATGCAGAGATGCGGGTTCCGTCCCTGAGCTGGGAAGATCCCTTGGAGGTGGGCATGGCTACCCACTCCAATATTCTTGCCTGGACAGTTCCATATACATAGGAGCTCGGTAGGCTACAGTCAATGGGGTCTCAGAGAGTCGTACACAACTGAGCAACTGAGCACGCAGCGATGTACAAGGAAACGCATATCCTGAGTCATGAGAAATCGTCAGCGCTTTCAAATTCCACTGAGAAGTCTATGAAGATCAGCCCTAAAATATGCTCCTTGGGCCTGACAGGTCATGAGCCCAAGAGGAATGGGCTTGTATGTCATCCCAAGGTCTGGCTCTTGTTCCGTGGTCTAGAGACGGTCTGTCTGGGTTTCGTGCATCAGTCCCTGGATCCTATTTAGGCATGCAGATGCCCATGTCTCCAACCCCGATCCAAAGATCCAGACTCTTTTGAAGTTTAGAGGAGAGTACAGACACTGTGAAAGCTCTGCAGGAGATTTTGATGCCCATCCAAAATTCATAGTCAGTGCTCTTAGTCACTGGGGAGTCCCTGATCACGCGGGGGCAATGACATTGATCCATTCGAGTTGTAGGAAGATTTCTCTGATGGTTGTGCACCAGTGTGGGGTGGGGCTGGCAGGGAGAATAGGGGCCAAACAACAGCTGAGAGAGCCAGAGAGGCCAGGATTTGCGATAAACTAAACCTGGACTGAAAGTTATAATACTCTTTGAATTTCTCATACTTTTTACATTCTTGAGGCAGAATCTATTAATACCACAGATACCTCGTCTCTGAAACCCTGTGGTCTCTGCACACGAAAAAGCTTTTCATGGTGAGTTTTCAATGGCTTAGTCTGGCAGATGTGAAGTTCAATCAGAAACTAGCAAGTCTCATAAAGGGCTCCCCTACATTGTGTTGTTTGTTAGAAACGTGCAATTTTTTCCCCCATTGCTTAGAAACAATGCTTTAGTATGTCTGTAATTCTAAAAGCATGGGAGGGGGTTCCAATGGAAAGCATTGGGTTTATTTATTTATTTCAAAGAGTTACAAAGAAAAGAGAAAAGGCACTGTTTTCCTTCCTGTCTGCTGCTTTTCAAAAAGCCCTGATTGAGCACAGCTGTGATGTAGCCCAGCCCTAAAACAGGAAATGAATGTTTCGGTAATGATAAGTCTACATTTGCAAAGCGCTTCTTAAATGACCCGGTGAAAATGCCAACAACAGTGTCTTTTGGGATTAACTGTGAAGGGATTGGATTTAACTCTCCCAATTATTTCAGAACACCCCACTTTCAAAAAGATTCTGAAAAAAATCCCTTTTCTCTAAGCTGTCAGGGTGCAGCAAACATAAAAATAAAAAGCAAGAAAAAAAGAAGAAAAGGGTAGTGTATAGAATAGAGAAAAAGGCTGTCGTTCCAAGCAAATTTTTCTTCCCTGCATTGTGGCTGCCAAGTACAATCTCACAGTTTTTGATTTAGGAGCAGTCTTCGCTAGATGATTTCTTCAGCGGGAATGTGACTGGCGATGAAGCACTTGGGCTCTTGGACCAAGTTCTTAAGTACTTTGCAATGGTGTGCTTCAGGAAGAGATTTTTTTTATATAAAGACTTTCAATGTCAACAAATTTTAAAGTTAATAGGAGCCCTGAGTCACACAGAGCCTTCCCCACCACCACCCCAAGTTCCTCTTACTTGGATTCCTGACAGATAACGCTGACCTGCTGGCCTTGCTACTGGCAGCATGCGAAGACGCTTGCTTTGGGTCATTTGACTAAGTGTTCTTGGTCACAGGTTGCTGGGTTTGGGTGAGCTGCAAAATGTACTCAAGACAGCAAAAATTTTGTGCCCTATTTTGAAAAACCAGCTTCTTTGAGGAAACAAAAAGAAATGATGACCATTTTCATCCTGATTTTTCTTAGGAAATTCACCATTTAGTTCAGTTTGAAAAGCACTTACTGAGTGTATAGAGTTCCAGGCACTGTGCTGTATGTTGGTAACACAGAGTTCTACAGCAAATAAGTAATAGTTCAAAGCAAGAATATGCAAACTTTTCCACATAAGGTCAAGAAATCAGCGTTTGGGGCTTCGTGGGACAACATGCAGTCTCCGCCACCCGCTCTCCTTGTGTTCTTTTTTAAGCTCACATCTTCTCTCCTTTACAACCATTTAGATATAAAATCCATGCAAAAGTAAATCACTGATTTAAGAGACAAACTAATAATATAGAAAAGACAGCCCCACACGTGGAGAAACAGTAGTCTGGCCACAGGAAACTGCTGATGGGTGACCATCTTTTGTTGGCAGTTTTGTAGGATTCTATCTATGTGCTAAGTTCAGCCTACAACACAGTTAATTAAATTCCAGACAATTTTACAGCCTATAATATTAAATATAAATGTATAGGTGAGGAATTAATAAATACTGCCTGAGAGTATCTTATCAGGAAGATAAATTTTGACTTATACTTTGATAGGCAGGTAGAAAGTAAGGTGGGAGGAGCTGGAGAGAGTCCAAGCAGATAAAACAGACTAGCTGTGACCCCAAATCCTCACAGTGGCTCTGAAGAACAAAGCGAGTATGAAAGATATACTTGGATAAACTTGGGGCTGAGTGTCCAGAGCTTTGTACTACTTGCTAAGGAGTTTAGAGTGTCTCCTACACGTGTCAAGAGTTGAAGACTTAACCAGAGAAATGCTGCGACTCTATGTTCTAGAAAGTTAACTTTTCTCAGTGTCAGCTATTCCATGTGGCACCCGTGTGCAAGAGGTATAAGACATTCCTTTCTTAAATCACTTTTCTTCTGTACATTGGGAACGTTATCAAGTATTTTGATTTTGTTACAACAGAGTACTTTATCATCAGATGGAAATCTGCCACAATAAAATGTAAGAATCTATGGTGTCTGTCATATAGATAGTTTTTCTAAGGGGTAACTTTTTTTTTTTTTGGTATGAATTACAATATGGTAGCCATGCCTCTGGAAGCAGAATAAAGTTACTCTATTCTGAAATAGTTAGGAAACTCAAAATAATCCAGATCCAGGCAAGAGTTGTTGAAGCACTGGGCAGTGGAGGTCATGCATGTTACCAACACAGAAGCTCCATGAGACGCTCCATGTAAAGAGTAATAAAGAGAAGGGTTTACATGACTGTGGATTACTTTTATCTGAGACAACGGGCCAAACAGCTTCACTTTTAACTGTGAAAGGAAATGCGTGAGCTGTGACGAGCTTACAGAGAACTTGGAAATTTGAATTCTGGAGATGCCTCGTGTAAGATACGTGTGTTTGTCTGGATCTCAAGAGAGGGGTAATAGCATGCACAGGATCCCTCAGAGTGTAAAAATAGGAGAAAATTGTAACATAAAGAGAAGACTGGATAAGAAAGAGAAATCAGCTGAGAACACAACATACACAGTTTGAAGGAAAATTTCAAAGGAAAACCAGATACAAATGTTATCATGGATTCAGAAATGAGTGGAAACATTTCCAAAGGTGTGGACATCAAAACCATACCCCATCCTTCCATGCGGGTCTGAGGGCTGTGAAGCTAGGAGGGCAGCGGTTACTTTGTAAGAGTGGTTTGAATAGTGTGGCCAAGAAAGAATTCAGATTTCTGGATACTGAGGCAAGATGAAAGTGAAGATTGGGAGACAACTTATATGGGAATGCCCTGTCATCACCGTTTCAGAAAGTCTGACCGTGGAGTCAAAGTTAGGTAAATGAAAGTCACTGTGGAAGGCTTTTGGGGGTTTTTAGGATAGGAGAGAAATAACAATAAAAGAAGACTGCATATTCAGTAATTACATGTATGAATAATGTATGAAGGACAAGTCACACAGAAAAAACACAGCAAATGAACTTCCAAGTGTAAAGTCAGCAGAAAAGCGTGCAGGGTAGCAAGGCATGACCGGCTGCCCACCGTGCAGCCTGCACCAGATGTGCTGCGAATTTGGGTCTTATCAGTGTTGCTCCGCTTCCCCACCTGAGTGCCCTTTGCATTTTTACCGGGCTGCAGGGATTTGGAGTCAGAGAAAAGGAGAGGTAGCATTGTCTCTAGGGTTTGCAGATATTTGAGGATATCTGCAGGAATGGAAGGCCACTGGCAGTTTGACTCTTCTAAGCTCCCTCCATCAGAGAGAGAACAACAGCTCTGCTTCTCTGGGACTATGCTGTCTTGGGTCTGAGGATGAAAGACAAACCTAGAGATAAAGTCACTCATCCTAAATGGAAAAGCTCCTTCTCCACATGTGAATTCTGGAGCCTAGTGTATAAGAAGTACTGTCTTTTAAAAATGTATTCTTGGTTTTCCTCTCCTACACTTTTCCTCCCCATCACTGCCATTACCATTGAAGCCATGGGACCAATCAAGCTGGTATGTTTATTTTCTATTTTTTAATTTTGTTGGAGAATAGTTGGTTTACAATGTTGTATGAGTTTCAGGTGTATAGCAAAGTGAGTCAGTTATACATGTATATGTATTCAACCTTTTTCAGATTCTTTTCCCATATAAGTTATTACGGCATATTGAGTAGAGTCCCTGTGCCATACAGTAGGTCCTTGTTGCTTATCTATTTTATACATAAAAGTGTGTGTGTGTTCATCCCAAACTCCTAATTTACCCACACCCCACCCCATCCCCCAGTTTTGATATGTTTAGGCTTTATAAAGCCGTGAACTTGTCCTGAGGACAGGTTTGTGAGCAAATTTCCCTTCCATGATTAAATGAAACCAGCGTTTCTTCTGACACCAAAGAACACAAGCTCTCTTCTTCTGAGATGGATTGATAAACATCCTCCTCTGCCTTGAGTGGCACTCCTGGAGACTGCTCATTTGTGCTCAGACAACAATCTCCCTCTGAATCTCAAAATGGATGACTCCATACATTATTCCTGGAAAACAGAGAGAGCTAAATCACTTAGAGTTCACCCAGGTCCCGATCAGACACGATGATACATTCAGGAGGAACACGCCGGACGCCAGCAGCATAGATCATCACAGGCTTATTGAGTACACCTTAAGAACTAAATTTGTAGTCTCTGGATCTTCCTAGATCATCGAAATGCTCTTTGCCCTTTCCTGCTATGCTCCTGCTGGGCAGGATCACAGAGAACTTAAGGTATCCAGGGTGGATGTTCCTAAAATTCAGTCAGATCGGCAGGGTAGGAGAGGAGCTTCATTTTGGTGAAGAGATATGAGGGGTTAAAACTGCAGCTTGACATTTCAGAAATCTACCTACATGTCTGAAGGTTGGGGCTGAGGTTCACTGGGCTTTGGATTATCTATCTTTAAGGTCATGAACAAGGAAACTAGGAGACTTATTCGCATGCAACTATGGCATGATCTCAAAAATATTGGAGCTAACAATCGAGTAGCATTAAGAGTTAAGGTGCAAATTGCTCAAGAGGTTTGAGGGACACATGATGATGGGTCTGTGTGGTTCTCACAGAGATAAACGCTTTGCAAATTTCTTTCAAGTGCAGTGTGTCCAGTGTACCAATATTGAATAAAGTACCTGCATGTCCGTCTGCTCAGAAGGAAATGAAGTTGTCCCTGCCTGTAAGGGTCCCACCTTGTCCTTTTCAAAGTGGCTCCGTTGTAAAGAATCTGCCTGTCAAGCAGGAGACACAGGAGATGTGGGTTCGATCCCTGAGCTGGGAAGATCCCCTGGAGAAGGAAATGGCACCCACTGCAGTCTTCTCGCCTGGGAGACCCCACGGACAGGGAAGCCTAGTGGGCTACAGTCTATGTGTAGTCACAACTTAATGACGAAACAGCAGCACAGCAACAGCTTTGATAGTCTGGAAGAAGTGTTCCTGTTGTTGAGAGAAGGTATGTGAAATCCAAATCGGGATAACACTGATTTTTAATAAAGACTTTTTTTAAATTTATTTTTATTTTTACTTTATATTTCTTTACATTACTGTATTGGTTTTGCCATACATTGACATGGATCCACCACGGGTGTACATGAGTTCCCAATTCTGAACCCCCTCCCACCTCCCACCCCATATCATCTCTCNTGGAAAAGACTCTGATGCTGGGAGGGATTGGGGGCAGGAGGAGAAGGGGATGACCAAGGATGAAATGGCTGGATGGCATCACTGACTCAATGGACGTGAGTCTGAGTGAACTCTGGGAGTTGGTGATGGACAGGGAGGCCTGGTGTGCTGCAATTCATGGGGCCACAAAAAGGCTGACACGACTGAGCGACTGAACTGAACTAAACACATTTATGGAGAAGGAAATGGCAACCCACTCCAGTGTTCTTGCCTAGAGAATCCCAGGGACAGGGGAACCTAGTGGGCTGTCGTCTATGGGTCGCACAGAGTTGGACACGACTGAAGTGACTTAGCAGCAGCAGCAGCAAGCATATTTATATAGTTGTGAAGCATAATATCTTAAAAAGTGTCAGGAAGATGTTCCCTGTAATGCCAACAGGAAAAAAAAAAAAAAAAAAAGGGTAATTAAGCCGGGTAAAGCACGGTTGCAGTCCAGCAGGATGGGGGAAGATCCCAGGAAACCAGACTTGACTCCAACCTGGCCACTGCCTGACTGTGAGCCCCTGGGCCAGTTATTTAACCTAGACCAGCGCTGGCCAATCAACCAAAAGTCAAGCAGCAAATACAGCCCTTATATGTATTATTTAATTTTTTAATAGCCACATTAAAATTTTTTTCAAAAGAAATATGTGAAGTTAGGGGCTTCCCAGGTGGTGTTAGTGGTAAAGAACCCACCAGCCAATGAAGGAGACACAGGAACCACGAGTTTGATCCCTGGGTTGGGAAGATCCCCTGGAGGGGGACATGGCAGCCCACTCCAGTGTTCTTGCCTGGAGAGTCCCATGGACAGAGGCGCCTGGCGAGCTGCAGTCCACGGGGTCACAGAGAGTCAGACACAACTGAAGGGCCTTGGCATGCATGCAGGCATGTGACGTTAACTTTAAATCTATTTTAATTGACCACATATATAAAATATTATCATATAAACATAAAATCGATTTCAAGATCATTGAGATATTTTACTTTTTTTTCACTATAAATCTGCAAAATAGAGTATTTTATATTTCCAGTACCTTTCCATTCAGACCAACTCCATTGCAAGTGTTCCTAGCTACATGTGGCTCACAGCTACTGGAAAGTCCAGCTTTAGACTGTCAGGGTCTTCATTTGTAAAATAAAGAAGATGACCATCTCATCCATGCCTAGCAATATTTAATTTAATTATTTGGTGCTGCCTTTTACCAAAAAAAAAAAAGGCCCTGTATGCAACAACTTCAAGCATGGACTAGATGTTTCTCTCTTTCTAAAATCACACATGTTACCTAAAATGTTGAGAGCAAAATTTCTCGTGAAAAATGGAAAAATTTAATACCTCCCTCAAAACTTTTTTACAGGACTTAAATTGTGTATATTGAATGACCTAACATGATAAATGCTCAATATATATCTTTTGACATTTGGAATTAAAATATACTAACAAGATGGAAGAGGAAATGGCAATCCACTCCAGTATTCTTGCCTGGAAAATCTTATGGACTGAGGAGCCTGGCAGGCTACGGTCCATGGGGTCACAAAGACTGAGACGTGACTGAGCACACACACATACTAAACACGAAGGCCGAGAGAATGGAGAAGTCTCTGTCGTGGGGAAAATCTGAAACCATGGAACGTGGCAGGTAGTAAATATTACATTTGCCAGTTCATGAAAATTGACGTCTATTATTGATTGGCCTTTCCTTTTTGGGGGGCTTCCCTGGTGGCTCAGCTGGTGAAGAATTCGCCTGCAATGTGTAAGGTCTGGGTTCGATCCCTGGACTTGGAAGGTCTCCTGAAGGGGGGCATGGCAACTTATTCCAGTATTCCTGCCTGGAGAACCCATGGACAGAGGAGCCTGGCGGGCTGCAGTCCACGGGGTCACAAAGAGTCGGACAGGACTGAGCATCCTCTTTTTTCTGGGTTTTTCTTTCAGGACAGTTAATGACACAACTCTCAGGCTAGGTACCTGACTTTCCCTGAAAAAAGAATGCTATAGGATCCAAACCAGCCCACTCTGACCACCTGCACCTGGAGCTTGAGTTTGGGGAAGGAACTCCAGGAAGGAGCTCGGCTGGAGGGCTCTCACCCTAATGCGGAGTTCCGGGAGAGACTGTCCGTTTCCTCCTCCTGCTCATTCCTCTGGACCGTCACTGGGTGCTGCCCCCTGTCTGGTCACTCAGCCTCTCCTTTCACTCTGTGGCACTCCCTGCAGCTTTCACAGAAAGTCCCCTCTTTGATCAGTACAGATAGTTCCTGCCAAACACCCTGATTGGGCTAGATCAAAAAATTATACTTTTAACCTCCATGAACCCTTCTCATTTGAACACCCCTCCAGTTGAAATATTAGTTTCAACACTTTAGACAGCTTCTTTCAATTGACATATGAAATCAACAGCCACTCACACTTGCTAAATTTCTGCTGGTAAGTTTTCTGGTCTTCCAGCCTACAATGTAAAAATCAAATTGCCAACATCCGCTGGATCATGGAAAAAGCAAGAGAGTTCCAGAAAAACATCTATTTCTGCTTTATTGACTATGCCAAAGCCTTTGACTGTGTGGATCACACAAAACTGTGGAAAATTCTGAGAGATGGGAATACCAGACCACCTGACCTGCCTCTTGAGAAACCTATATGCAGGTCAGGAAGCAACAGTTAGAACTGGACATGGAACAACAGACTGGTTCCAAATAGGAAAAGGAGTACATCGAGGCTGTATATTGTCACCCTGCTTATTTAACTTCTATGCAGAATACATCATGAGAAACACTGGGCTGGAAGAAACACAAGCTGGAATCAAGATTGCTGGAAGAAATATCAATAACCTCAGATATGCAGATGACACCACCCTTATGGTAGAAAATGAAGAGGAACTAAAAAGCCACTTGATGAAAATGAAAGAGGAGAGTGAAAAAGTTGGCTTAAAGCTCAACATTCAGAAAACTAAGATCATTGCATCTGGTCCCATCACTTCATGGGAAATAGACAGGGAAACAGTGGAAACAGTGTCAGACTTTATTTTTTGGGGCTCCAAAATCNGAAAATGAAAGAGGAGAGTGAAAAAGTTGGCTTAAAGCTCAACATTCAGAAAACTAAGATCATTGCATCTGGTCCCATCACTTCATGGGAAATAGACAGGGAAACAGTGGAAACAGTGTCAGACTTTATTTTTTGGGGCTCCAAAATCACTGCAGATGGTGATTGCAGCCATGAAATTAAAAGATGCTTACTCCTTGGAAGGAAACTTATGACAAACTTAGGTAGCATATTAAAAAGCAGAGACATTAGTTTGCCAACAAAGGTCCGTCTAGTCAAGGCTATGGTTTTTCCAGTAGTCATGTATGGATATGAGAGTTGGACTGTGAAGAAAGCTGA
Organism: Neotragus moschatus; assembly: GCA_006410615.1. Taxonomy (NCBI): domain Eukaryota; kingdom Metazoa; phylum Chordata; class Mammalia; order Artiodactyla; family Bovidae; genus Neotragus; species Neotragus moschatus. The sequence continues at coordinate 308,711 of SJYA01003031.1, read as the reverse complement.
GTGCTGAAAAATTGATGCTTTTGAACTGTGGTGTTGGAGAAGACTCTTGAGAGTCCCTTGGACTACAAGGAGGTCCAACCAGTCCATTCTAAAGGAAATCAGTCCTGGGTGTTCATTGGAAGGAATGATGCTAAAGCTGAAACTCCAATACTTTGGCCACCTCCTGTGAAGAGTTGACTCATTGGAAAAGACTGATGTTGGGAGGGATTGGGGGCAGGAGGAGAAGAGGATGACAGAGAATGAGATGGCTGGATGGCATCACCAACTAAATGGACATGAGTTTGAGTAAACTCCAGGAGTTGGTGATGGACAGGGAGGCCTGGTGTGCTGCAATTCATGGAGTTGCAAAGAGTCAGACAGGAGCAACTGAACTGAACTGAATGCTACAATGTCTAAGATTGTAGCCACTAGTTAGCTACATGTGGTTATTTAAATTTAAGTTAATTCAAATTTAAATTTAGGTTCTCATTCACACCAGTCAACCAAGTGCTCATTTAACAGCAACATGTAACTAGCAGAGTCTTCCTCATCTCAGAACACTGTACTAGACAGCGCTGGTCTAAGGAGTTTCCAGAACATTTGTTTTAAAAAATTCATTAAAGTTTGAGATACTTCTTACTGAAGGCTATTGAGTAGAAACAAAATGAAGTATATGATAGGAAAAAAGGATCATTTGGAAAAAATGGAGATTAAACAAATAAAAGAAATAATGACCAAAAAAATGACAGTGTTTTTATAATTTCAGTTACTCCCTGTTTGTTGCTAGTACATAGAAGTGCAGTTGAGTTTTGGATGTTGATCTTGGATTGTGCAATATTGGTAAACCATTTGTCAGTTCTAGAAGCTCTTTAGAGATTTCACTGGGTTAACGAAATAGGTGATCAGATTGTCTGTGAATAAAGAGAATTTTATTTCTTCCCCTCCAAAGAAAGTTTAAACAAATGTGGAAGACTGGGTTAATAGTTTTAATGCTTTGAAAAAGAGTCACTGTGGAGATGAACACACAATCAATATCTTAATTTTCCCTTTGAAGGTAGGGAGAGCTTTTTTAAAGTCCTCCTCTTTTTAGGACACTGAATCATTAAATTACAGAGTATTCATTTCCTAGTTACAGTTAGGGAGGGCCAAGGCATTCTCACTCACTTCCGAGCTACTTGGGTAGTCCAGAGGGCATATGCTACTTTCTGGGTCAGCCTGCTCACTTAGCTGCAGAAAAAACACATCTCCTCAAGTCCCAGTCTAAGCAACTGGCATCTGTGGGACAAGGTATATTCAGGACGTCTTCCTAAGAGTCATTCAGCTGAACTACGGACAGTCAGAGCAGAGCCTTCCAGAACCCAGCCATCCTGGTCTCCTGGGAAGCAGGAGGCTACACCGTGGCCCTTCTACAGGTCAGCATTGTAGCTAGATGTAGCTGTTTCTCCAAGGCCCAGGGAAGAGGAAGTAAGCCTCCTGGTGTCATGTAACCAAGCCTGACCCCAAATCATCTAAATTTTATCCCCTGAAGTTTGCAAGTCTCTATTAACTTTTTCAAGCACCTTGGGAAATTAAGTCACTGTTGGGAGGTGCATTTTGTTTAGATAAGGGTCTTCGTCACTAAAATAATGGGTTTAATGAAAAGGAAAAAAACATTTGTAGGATTCTTTGTGATGCATCCTGCAAGCCAGAGCCAGAGAGAGCATTTCCTATCACTGAATGAAATGTTTTATGTGAGGAAGAGAAAACTGTCAAGCATATAAACCTGTTTTAAATTAGGTCAGTTTCCAAAGAGTCATATTCATGCAAATGTAAGTGAAAAATATACTTTTGTCCTTGGGGCCTAAATCTGCCAGGTCTTGAGTTCCGAGACTTGCTCTGGACATTCTTAAGTTTTACATTTCCTTAAGTGGTTTAGTGTTGGCCTGGCTAAACTCCCCCTGCCTGGCGCCAAATCTCCCTGGCTATTGCACATTGGATGGCTTCCTTCTGGGGCTGCTAACTTTTGCTGTCTGACAAATGAATTACCAAGAGGACATCACAAAGTGGATCCTAGGTAACTCATGTGCATTTGACATTTCAGTGCCTTTCTACATTGAAAGACACTTGATTTTAATGTGTACTCTTATTCCCAACTTTACTTGGGGTTTTTTTCAGCTCTTTACAACATTTTTGGAATAATAATCATGTTTCTTCTCCCAGGCTAGAGCAAGTCCCATTTATTTTGCTTAACTTCTTTCATGATTCGTTGTCTCCTTTGCTAAAGATCTCTTTGGTTCTAAACCAGATCATCACTTTAAGGCCAACTGGCTGATTCAGCTTAACACATGTTTTTACTTTCTCCTGAGTAGGTTAAGCTGGCCCTCTGCATTGGAAATGGTCTGTAATGCCTCTTAACGGGAGTCAACCCTTCCAGGAGGCTGGCGATCTGAACGCTAAGAGAAAAATCATCTTAGAGGGGTGACTTACTTTCTGAGGAAGGCAAGGACGAAACTGAAAACTATTCTGTTATTGAGGTCTTCTGATGCTGTTCATCACCTCTTTGGAGCAGAAGCTAAGCAAAATGACCCTAACACAACCACAAATAGAAACATACCCACCCCTTTTACTCACCAGTGAACATGCTGTGTTGGCTTCAGGTGTGCAGCAGAGTAATCCAGTTACACACACACGTGCTCACTCTTTCAGATTCTTCTCCCACATAGGTCATCACAGAGCACTGAGCAGTGTTCCATGCGCTGTGCAGTAGGCCTTGCTGGTTGTCTTTTTAAACAGAGTAGTGTGTTTATGTCCATCCCAATCCCCTAATTCACCATCCCGCACACAAATGAATTCCTTTGCAAAACAGAAATAGAGTGCTCGGGTTCTAATCCCAGCTGTGACTCACCTCTCTGTTTCAGTTTCCTCATCTGTAAAACAGGACTAATAATAGCATATACTTTATAAGATATTGGGATTGAAAAAGAAAATATAAAGAAAGCTCTTAGAAACATTGGTTCATCATTATGAAACTTATTTTGGTAGTAGTTCATTATGATAAGGTGGAAATTTATCCCTGGTAGCCTAAAGTAATTGATGCACACCTTTTTTATGTTCCTAGGTTCAAAGAAGCTGGAAGGAAGCAGACGCCTGCTAGTGTTGGGTCTGGGAAACCTGGAGAACCAAATTCGATTTGCAACTGGTACTTCCTTAGTTAAAGGTAAGAAGGTGAATCGTGTGTTAGTGCCAGCTCAGGAGTGCATGCAAGTCTACTCTTATTCCTTAGGAACTAGCTAAGCGGCCAGATCAAGAGCCCAGCTACAAGCGGTTTACAACGATAGACTCATTTCTCTCTCTTGTCCCATAAGTCATCCAGGCCTGATATGGTCATGCTCCCCAGCTCTCACCATCACAAGCACATTCTAGCTGTAAAAAGAAGAGAAAAGGACAAAGGAAGACATAGCCTTTTTACTGAAGGCATCAACTGAGAGTCAAACTCATGATTTCTATTTACATACTCTTGGTCAGAACCTCCACGGCTCGAGCTGTCTGAGCAGGGGCCTGGGAATGTCTGTAGGTGGGAGACCATGCTACCCCCACACCCCGTTTAAGGTGAGAGGTTCTGTCACTAAAGGCAGAGAGTGGGAGGACGGAAGGAGAGGTGTGGGTGGAGAACTAGAACCAGCTTCCGCAAGCTTCTTCGGAAATGCAGTCACTATTTCTATCCGAAGGAGTCAGAGTCCCGTTGAGCTGTTCCCTTTGATCCGAGGGTGAAGATTGTTGGGTTTGTGAGGTGTTTTCTGTTCTTATGTCCTTTCACCACTCCGCTACCTAAAAACTGGAATATAAGGAGTTAGCTTCAGTCTTAATCCCTACTATGCCCAATCTAGAATGACGGAGAATGAAGTGGGCGGAGAACATCTGTAATGAGCGTTTCCTTGCAGAAGGTCTGGAATGGGGAACAATGGCAGTTGCTCTTCTGGGCAAGGACTCTGGCCCTCCTCGGTCCTGGCCCGCAGGTGAGCTCCTGGTCCACAGCACCCTTAGTGGTCACTAGCTCGTTTGGAGGCCATTCTCTCCAGCAGTTTGGGGCGTTTGCTCTTGGGGGGTTTTTCCTTCTATGTGCACTCCATGGCCGCCTCTGAAATGGGCACTGGGGAGAATTTTCTTCCTGCAGCCACGGCAGTCCTTGGGTTGCTTCATATGTCAAACAACAGCGGACTCTGAAGGTCAGGCTGGTACTTTCTTAAAGAGCAAAGTACATTCAACAACCTGGTCTGCTTGGCTTCGATCAGTTCTGTGTGCCAGAAACTCAGCGAAAAATGAATCACAGCACTATTTATAATAGCCAGGACATGGAAACAACCTAGATGTCCATCAGCAGACGAATGAATAAGAAAGCTGTGGTACATATACACAATGGAGTATTACTCAGCCATCAAAAAGAATACATTTGAATCAGTTCTAATGAGGTGGATGGAACTGGAGCCAATTATAGAGTGAAGTGAGCCAGAAAGAAAAACACCAATACAGTATACTAACACAAATATATGGAATTTAGAAAGATGGTAGTGTTAAACCTGTACACGAGACAGCAAGAGAGACACAGATGTGTAGAACAGCCTTTTGGACTCTGTGGGAGAAGGAGAGGGTGGGAGGATTTGGGAGTGTGGCATTGTAACATGCATGATATCATAAGTGAAATGAATCGCCGATCTAGGTTCAATGCAGAAGGCTTGGGACTGATGGGTGGGGATGATCCGGAGGGATGGTGTGGGGAGGGAGGGGGAAGTGGGGGGCGTCCGGATTGGGAACTCAGGTACACTTGTGGCTGATTCATGTCAATGTATGGCAAAATGAGTACAGTATTGTAAAGCAAAACAAACTAAAAAATAAAAATTTAAACTNGAAGGCTTGGGACTGATGGGTGGGGATGATCCGGAGGGATGGTGTGGGGAGGGAGGGGGAAGTGGGGGGCGTCCGGATTGGGAACTCAGGTACACTTGTGGCTGATTCATGTCAATGTATGGCAAAATGAGTACAGTATTGTAAAGCAAAACAAACTAAAAAATAAAAATTTAAACTTAAAAAACCCCACAATGTGTGTGTGTATATATGTATGTATACACATATGTTTCATACTTGACAATTTTGCCCCTTTATTTCCCAGCCTCGGTGGTTTGCACAGCTCCATAATTTTCGGTGTGCAGGGGGCCAGTGGAATGCTATTGAACTAAGAGATGATGTCTTTGGATTCCCATGAAGTGCAGCCTCAGACAAGCGGTCACGTGACAGGGATTGATTCGTGAGTGTGATCGAAGAGAGCCAGCGAAGGAGTTGGAAGGGTGCCCAGGACGTGAAGGGTGGCAGGCAAGGTCAGGGACGGCCCTTCGCCTCCACTGTCCAGAGGGGCTCTGGGGATGGTAGCGTGATGGGGATCACGCCTTGAAACTCACCCCAATCAGGTACTAAGGGAGCTGGAGCATTTATACTTCTGCGCTGGCTGCTCACTATTCTGGGGCTGCCCCAGGTTAATTAAAGGAACTCCTGGCTCTCTCCCAGTTTGCCAAAGTAGTTCCAGCAGCAGCAGGGCGGCCTGCCAAAAATCAGATTCTGGCTCCAGGGAGAGGAAGCAGTCTTGGAGGCTCTGTATGCACGACTCAAATGTAAAGCAATCACAGTGAATATTGGCACAGTGAATACATCCCAGTCTCCTTAGGATATGGAGGCAGAATCCTTAATCGGAGAACTAATTCAATGCCTGCTCACAGCCTCACATGCTACTTGCATACGTTCTGTGCAGGGCTCTCTTGTAAGCATCAACAGTGTGCCATGATGAGATCCTGAAAAGCTGGCAGATGCTGGCAAAGGGCGAGAATTCTTACCAAAGTCAGGTGTCCTAGACGAGAAGGATTAAAAAAAGACTTACAGAGATAATCCTGCAAAAGTGCTTACCGCAGCATTGTTTACAGTAGCATCAAGTCGGTGATAACCACGGGCCTCATTTCATTAGCCAGAACGTCTCACCATATTATGCAAACATTGAATTTTTTCAGAGAGCTATTTTAAATTTACAAAATATGCATTTATGTTTATATAGTCCCTCAGATGTAAAAATATAATACAGATAAGTCTCTCACATGCCCCATTGTCTATCAGCTGAAATCCCAAGTGTCCAACCCACAAACCGTCACAGATATACTTGTTTATCTTCCAGAGTTTTTAAAATGCCCATTCAATCATACAAACATAGGTTTTTCTTTTTCTTTTTTATACACAATTCATGTCAGGCCACCTTCATCATTTTACAGTATGTCTTTATCATTTAATGATGTCTTTATGTTCTTTCCATATAAATACAGGGAAGGATTCCTGATTTTTTATTAATTTACAGATCATAATTCCATTGTGTATTTAACCAGACTCCAATTTATAAACCTTTGGGTTATTTTTATCTCTTGCTGTTACATCAAGTACTGCATAAACCAACTTGTACGTTCATTACATACATAATTTTGCACCTGTGTAAATATATCTATAGAATAATTCTCTAAAAATATGATTGTTGGGTTGAAGGGAATAAGCTTTTGAAATGTCAGGAGGTATTGCCAAACTGCCTTCTACAAAGGAGTGTATGAATTTTCTATCCCACCAGCAGTATGTGAGAGTTTGCTTTTCCCCATAGCTTATACTAAAGTGCATTGTGAAACTTCTGGATTTCTCTCAATTCTGTACATGAAAATGGCATTTCAGGATGTGGATGATCTATTTCTATGTGACCACCCTCAGCCCCAAGCTTCCCTGGTGGCTCAGATGGTGAAGAATCCGCCTGCAATGCAGGAGACCTGGGTTCAATCCCTGGGTCGGGAAGATCCACTGGAGAAGGGAAAGGCTAACCACTCTAGTATTCTTGCCTGGAGAATCCCATGGACAGAGCCTGGTGGGCTACAGTCCATGGGGTCACGAAGAGTCGGACATAACTGAGCGACTAACATTTTCACTGCCCCCCAGAAAGCACTGATTTGAAATAACCATGCGTCAGCGTGGTGCACTGCTCTGGGAGGTGGCTGGCAGTTCTGGTTTTTCCTAGGCTTATTCTTGTAACTACATTCAGCTAGAGGTTTCTTGGGGCTGGGTCTCCTCAGTCTCCTTGGAAAATGGATTGTGTCTCTCCATGTGGTCTATAATTTCCAAAAAAGCCACACTGAACGTTTTTACAGGGTGGCAGGAACCTTCCAGGAGGCGATCCCAAACACGCATCACATTTTCTGATGTCCTAATGGCCAGGCGATTCCCAGGACTCAGGCCAAAGTCCCAGTGCAGGGAACCTCACCACCATCTGGAGGCACGATTCACTGAAGGGACAGCTGTGGTAAGTCCACCAAATTTAATGTGGTTAGTTTGCATTTCTCTTGTTGCACGTGAATTTGAGGAATCGGAACATCTTTTTACATGTTCAGCAGCATTTTTGTTCCTTGTCTACTAAATGTCTAATGTGTCTTTAGCCAGTTTTATTTCTGCATAGCTTTATTGGATTTTTTCTTCTAAAGTTTTAGGAATTTTCCATATAATAGGGAGATCGTTTACTTTTCTATGGTGTGAGCTAGAGATCTTTTTTCAAAAACACAGTGGCTTTAAAAAGTGGCCTATGGTGACATTGCATTGGTGGATCTTCTGCATTTTATGTAGGCATTACTACTTTTTAAGATATTTTTCAGGAATTCTGTGCAATGCTACATGAGAACCCTTTTTAAAAAAATTACCGATTGCTGCATTAATTGGATTTTTCCAAACTAATCTTTATAGATTTTTCTGTGGTATTTAGTTTTTATTTTTATTTGATCCACTCTAATATTTTTCTGGTTAAGTCTTTATATTAACACGGTACAGTAAGTCCCCAGCATATGAATGAGTTCTCTTCTGAGAGCATGTTCATTCTTAAGTCAAATTTGTCCATAAGCTCAACAAAGTTAGCCTAGATACTCAACTAACACAATCAGGTATATATCCTACTGCCTTTACCACTGCCTTCTGAACATCCTTGGTTTGAAATAAAGATACTGCGCTACTGTACGCTACACAGTACTGTGAAGTGCACAAAAGCACAACCGCTTGTAGAGAGGGTGTGCACGTCACAGTGGACCCAGACACGTGAACCAGCTTGTGTGCCTGGATGCGAGAACACGCAATAGCAGCTTGGAAAGTCTGCAACTCGAAGCTCCCTATGGAGGGGGCTTTCTGTCGTCATTTATGCATTTTCATGAAGCATCTTTCTGCTGTGCCAACTAATTACTAGCTGTTAAATTAGGTGGATTTCCATGTAGTAGTTTTTGCTGGACTTTCCTGAGTGTGGGGAGACAGCAGAGAGCATGCCAGAATAGCCATCCTGATAGCATCACTGATTCAGATGATTTCCTGCGTTTATGACTTTTATGTGTGACTCACTGAGTCCTTCTGGCAAATAAAAAATACACCATGTGTGTTTGAAAGCATTCTTTCTCCAAAATGAAACATTAATTTTGATACTTTCCACGATCCATTGCTGGGGCCCTTTCACCACTGCCGGGCCTCCTCTCTTCACCTGTTCCTGTGTAACTGACTGCTTTCTCAGTTGTCTTTTTCAACCTTCATACGTCTCATCTATGCTCCTAGTTTAACTGAAATGAAGTTTATGGGGATTTTTCTTTCATTCCCTTTTTTACATGTATTAAGTTTTGGTACGATGTTTATGGCTATAAACAAAAGATATTGTAGAAGTTTTATTCTTATGAAAATAATTTTTGGAAAATTCTTATTGTATAAGTAAGAAGCAACTTCCACTATATAACCGTCAGGGGTTTGAATTAGGTCGTACCTGAATGGACTAGCAGTTTTCCCTACTTTCTTCAGTTTAAGTCTGAATTTTTCAATAAAGATTTCAGGATCTGAGTCAGCTCCCAGTCTTATTTTGCTGACTGTAAAGAGCTTCTCCATCTTCTGCTGCAAATAATATAATCAATCTGATTTTGGCATTGACCATCTGGTGATGTCCATGTATAGAGTCATCTCTTGTGTTATGGAAGAGGGTATTTGCTATGACCAGTGCTTCTTGGCCAAAACTCTGTTAGCCTTTGCCCTGCTTCATTCTGTACTCCAAGGCCAAACTTTCCTGTTACTTCAGGTATCTCTTACTTCCTACTTTTGCATTCTAGCCCCTTATGATGAAAATAACTTTTTTTGTGTGTGTGTGTTTTAGTTCTAGAAGGTCTTGTAAATTTTCATAGAATTGTTCAACCTAAGCTTCTTTGGCATTAGTGGTTGGGGCACAGACTTGAATTACTGTGATACTGAATGGTTTGCCTTGGAAATGAACCGAGACCATTCTGTCTTTTTTGAGATTGCACCTAACTGCTAAGTACATTTAGTACTTAACACATTAGTAATATACTAAGTGCATTTCAGACTCTTTTGTTATGAGGATTACTCCATTTATTCTAAGTACATTTAGTACTTAACACATTAGTAATATACTAAGTGCATTTCAGACTCTTTTGTTATGAGGATTACTCCATTTATTCTCAGGGATTCTTGCCCACAGTAGTGGATAAAATGGATGAATTAAATTCACCCATTCCCATTCATTTTAGTTCACTGAGGAAAAGCTGTGACAAATCTAAACAGCATATTAAAAGCAGAGATATCACTTTGTTGACTAAGGCCTGTATGGTCAAAGCTATGGTTTTTCCCGTAGTCCTATGTGGATGTGAGAATTGGACCACAAATAAGACTAAGCGCCAAAGAGCTGATGTTTTCAAACTCTGGAGCTGGAGAAGACTTGATAGTCCCCTGGACTGCAAGGAGTGCAAACCAGTCAATCCTAAGGGAAATCAGTCCTGAATATTCACTGGAAGGACTGATACTGAAGCTGAAGCACCGATACTTTGGCCACCTGATGTGAATAACTGACTCCTTGGAAAATATCCTGAAGCAGGGAAAGACTGAAGGAAGGAGGAGCAGGGGACGACAGAGAATGAGATGGTTGGATGGTGTCACCGACTCGATGGACATGAGTTTGAGCAAGCTCAGGGAGATAGTGAAGATCAGGGAAGGCTGGCATGCTGCATTCCATGGGGTCATAAAAGTAAGACACAATCGAACAACTGAACAACAACAAAAGGAACAACTGTCTTTCTGCAAAATTAAATAGGGGACAATCCCAAAGATAGTTCTGAAAGAGTATGAATTTTAAAAGTCTGGAAAGAAAAGTGTTTTGGAATTCAACAGGCTTGGGTTCATAACGACCCTCATCTAATTGCTGAGTGATTTTTATCAGATGCAAAGTACTACAAAATTCTCAGATTCAATTTCCTCATTTGTAGCATTATACTACTAATGTCTCTCTTCCATGTGTTCTTAGGAGGATTGTGTACAATATACTTTAAGTGATACAGCCATAGTTGTCTTTTCTGCTGCTGCTGCTAAGTCACTTCAGTCGTGTCCGACTCTGTGCGACCCCACAGACGGAAGCCCACCAGATTCCCCCTTTCCTGGGATTCTCCAGGCAAGAACACTGGAGTGGGTTGCCATTTCCTTCTCGAATGCATCAAAAAGTGAAAGGGAAGTCACTCAGTCGTGTCCAACTCTTCGTGACGCCATGGACTGCAGCCTACTAGGCTCCTCCCTCCATGGAATTTTCCAGACAAGAGTACTGGAGTGGGGTGCCATCACCTTCTCCGAGTTGTCTTTTCTATCACACATTAAAAACAATTATTTGATATAGGCAGAGTAATAGAACAATGGCTGGGTATAAATAGCTTTAAAATCACTAAATATGTTGAAAAATTTACATACTGTAGAAGTTTTTAAATTTTGTAGAATAAACGGCTTTTATCTAAATAGCTGTAAAATGCTTATTAATGTTGAAAAATGTTGAGCTTTACCTCCCACTTAAAGGCAAAATATGTCACAGTACTGATGGCTCATTTTATGTGTCATCTTGGGTAGACTAGGTGAACAGCTAATTGGTCCCACATCCATCAAGATGTTGCTATGAAGGTATTTTTAGATGTGATTGACACTTTATTTTCTTCCCCCTTCCCCCAGTTTAATTGAGAAATAAATTGACATGTATCAGTATGAGTCTAAGTTGTGCAGCGTGACGCACTGCCAACTGACAATCACAGTGGGTCTCAGTAACACCCATAATCTCAGAGAGAGACAGTGAGGAAAAGAAAGCAGACTGTCCTTGTGATGATGAGACTAATAACTTTCAGTGTAGCATACAGCAATGTCAACTATACTCACCAGATTGAATGTTATATCTCTAGTACTTTTTATCTTCTAACTAGAACTTTCTAAGTTTTGACCAGCTTTTTCCAATCTTCCCACCTCCTTTCTCCTATCTCTGAGAACCATAGATCTGACCTCTTTTTCTTTAAGCTTTGTGTTCTTTAAATTTGTTTTTTGAGTCCACATAAGTGAGATCATAAAGTATTTGTCTTTCTCTGTCTGATTTTTTTTTCGTAGCATCATACCTCAAGATCCATCTTCAGTTCAGTCAGCTCAGTTGTTCTGACTCTTTGCAACCTCATGGAGTGCAGCACACCGGGCTTCCTTGTCCATCACCAACTCCCAAAGCCCACTCAAACTCATTTCCATCTAGTCATGATGCCATCCAACCATCTCATCCTCTGTTGTCCCTTTCTCCTCCTGCCTTCAGTCTTTCATCAGGATCTTTTCCATTGAGTTAGTTCTTTGCATCAGGTGGCCAAAGTATTGGAGTTTCAGCTTCAGATTCGTCCTTCCAATGAATATTCAGGACTGATTTCCTTTGGATGGACTGGTTGGATCTCCTTGCAGTCCCAGGGACTCTGAAGAGTCTTCTTTAACACCACAGTTCAAAGCATGAATTCTTCTGTGCTCAGTTTTCTTTATAGTCCAAGTCTCATATCCATACATGACTACTGAAAAAATCATAGCCTTGACTAGATGGACCTTTGCTGGCAAAGTAATGTCTCTGCTTTTTAATATGCTAAATTGGTCATAACTTTTCTTCCAAGGAGTCAGCGTCTTTTAATTTCATGGCAGCGGTCACCGTCTGCTGTGATTTTGGAAGCCAAGAAAATGAAGTCTGTCACTGTTTCCATTGTTTCCCCATCTATTTGCCATGAAGTGATGGGACCAGATGTCATGATCTTAGTTTTCTGAATGCTGAGCTTTAAGTCAGCTTTTTCACTCTCCTCTTGCCCTTTCATCAAGAGGCTCCTCAGCTCTTCTTCACTTGTGCTCAAGATTTCCAGGAGCAGGATCCATCTGTGTTGACACAAACAGCGCAGCCTCCTCGCTTCTTTTCTATGCTGGAGGAGTTTTATTCCACTGTGTGTGTCTACTCAGCCTCTTTGTTCATTCTCCTATTAATAGAAAAGCATGCAGTTGTTCTGTCTTAGTTATAAAAATAATGCTGCTGTGGACACTAGGTGGCAGATATCTTTTCATGTCTGTATCTTCATTTCCTTTGTATATGTTCCCAGAAGTGGAATTGCTGGATCTTATTGGAGAAGGCAATGGCACCCCACTCCAGTACTCTTGCCTGGAAAATCCCATGGATGGAGGAGCCTGGTGGGCTGCAGTCCATGGGGTCGCTAAGAGTCAGACACGACTGAGCGACTTCACTTTGACTTTTCACTTTCATGCATTGGAGAAGGAAATGGCAACCCACTCCAGTGTTCTTGCCTGAAGAATCCCGGGGACAAGGGAGCCTGGTGGGCTGCTGTCTATGGGGTCGCACAGAGTCGGACACGACTGAAGTGATAGCAGCAGCAGCATGGTAGTTCTATCTTAAATTTTTTGAGGACTCTCTGCACCATTTTCCGCAGTGGCTCCACCAATTTACATTCCCGTGTGCTCCGCAAATGAGGAAAGCATGGGCTTTCTATGAGCAGGGCTGTTGGGTGGGCGAGCAGCTCCCCGTGTGCTTGGGTTAGGTTCCCTGGGTGTGTAGGCTAAAGCCTGCATTTAGCGATGAATGAGGGTATGAATTAGTGTCCCATTTCAGGCACCCAGGAGACGCAGCTCTTAACCTAGTAAAACCCTCTGTGGTCTGGACTCAAGCTGACCGGCCCCGTAAGCACCCTGCCCAAGCAGGACTGCTGGCTCTGCTCCACAGATGCTCAGCTCTGCCTGCCCGTATCTTGGCTGGAGCACTCTCATCTGAACCAGCGTCCTGGTCAGAGGGGGCCAGGAGACACTCTCCAAAGCAGGCGGTGCTGTTTCTCAGTTACCCCACCTGGATGGGATAAGGAAAGGCCTCTCCAGGCTGCACCCAGCGGCATTCACCCTAGTTTAGGACTACATCTGGAGTGCATTCTCCTGACTTGGCCATCCACCCTCATCCCAGCTCACCACCAGGAGCCCTCTGCCCCGTGGGGTCAGCAAAGCAGAGAGCTGTGATTATAATCAGCGATGGAAGGCCAGTGCAAAGGCGAGTGTCAAGAGCAGCCGCACCAGGGGGTGGACCCTCACATGTGAGGAATCGGCGCCCCTTTGGCAGCAGCTGGAGTCTTCTGCTTCAAGTGTTGGCAGCCGACATCGCTCCAGTTCTGGCGGGAAGCGCAGGAGCCCCAGGATTCTCAGCCCTTCTGCGGAGGTGACTGCTCTTGCGTGTTCCTCTTGCTAGGTACAGGTATTAAAGGTGAAGAGATAAGAGAGCCAGTTAGGAGAGCAGGGCCAACAGACATATTTGGTTGTTCTTTCCTGACAAAAAGAATGAAATAATGTCACGTGCAGCCGCATGGATGGACCAAGATTGTCAAACTGAGTGAAGTAAGTCAAACAGAGAGAAATATAGTGGGGAATCTAAACGGTAAACAGACTCTCAGACCTAGAGAATGAATTCATGGTTGCTGGGGGGAAGGGTGGGGAAGGGATGGAGAGGGAGTTTAGGGTGGACATGTCCACGCTGCTGTATTTAGGGTGGATGGCCACCCAGGGCCTACTGCAGAGTGCAGGGAGTTCAGCTCAGTGTTATGTAATCACGCAATTGGGAAAGAAATTTGAAAAAGAATAGATAGAGGTGTGTGGATAACTGAATTACTTTGCAATACACTGAAAATAACACAATGTTGTTAACTATACTCCAATATGAAATTTTAAAAGTTAAGAAAAATCACCAAGGAAATCTTAAACGAGGAGAGAATAAGTCAGTCGTGCTATTGACAGTGTGGCTTAGAGCGAGAATTAATCTCATATCAGCGTCTACAGAGTGTGAGGCCACAGAAGAAGACTGGAGACAGGAAAATGAGTTTCTAAAACTGGAAAGAAAAAAAACACTGAGCAGTCACTAAGTCAAAAAGAGATAGCATCCAATGTCACCTAGGCTCAAAATATCTGTCATCAAGAGACTTTGGTTTTCTGCAGTTAACCCCTCAACACTAGAAAATTTGGATATCTAATATTTTTAACTTCCTTATATTTGTCCTTTTAAAAAGTTTTCACTGCTATCACTCTAATTCAGAAATGAGACTCATTTTGCAGGAGATGTCTGATTTTTCTAGTTTATCTCGATTCTCAAAGTGGGTTCCCCCAAATGCAGGATCAGCAGCTCTTGAGAACAATCGGAAATGCAGTGTTTCCAACTCTGCTGGAGATATTCTGAATCAGGACTCTAGGGATGGGAGCCAGCAAGCCATGTTTTAACAAGCGTGGTGATCTCAATGCATGCTTGAGCTGAGAACCACTGAACTGGTTAATTGGGCCCCCCTGGTGGCTCAGATGGTGAAGAATCCACCTGTGATGCAGGAGACCTGGGTTCAGTCCCTGGGTCGGGAAGAGCCCCTGGAGAAGGGAACGGCTACCCACTCCAGTATTCTTGCCTGCAGAATCCCATGTGCACAGAACCCTGGTGGTCTACAGTCCATGGGGTTGCAAAGAGTTGGACGCAACTGACTTACTAACACTTCACTTCAATAACCCCTTAAATTTCAGAGACATAACATATTGTATGGATTTTTATCACTCATACAAAGTGTTACAGTGACCTCTTCAGTGCAGTATTTTTCCAAATGGTGATTCAGAAATTCAAACAATTTCTATTCTGCAGCTTCTACCATCTCAACGCGAGCCCTCCAGGATCACAAACACAAAGGGCGAGAGAGCTGGTAAGTTAGTCTCTTAGCTTTTAAATACTTTATTTTTTACTGAAGTACAGTTGATGTACAATGTTGTTAATTTCTGCTATATGGCACAGGGACAGTCACACACACACAGAAGTGTTTCATGTTCTTTTCCTTTAAGTTTATCCCAGAAATGGAGCTGCTGTTCTGTGCTGTAGAGCAGGGCCTTGTTGGTTGTTCACCATGTACGTAATAGTTTGCAGCTACTAACCATCTGCTGACCCCAAACTCCTGGTCCGTCCGTCTCCCACCCCCTGCCCTCGGGGGGGGTCTGTTCTGTGTGACATTTGTGATCACAGCTCATCTGTCAGAATTACCACGCAGCCTCTCACACTCAGGGAAGGCAGAGAACAAGGGCCCTGAGGGAGCTTGACCCACTCCGAACGGCGTTAGAGCCAGCATTTTCCTCTATCAGGCGAGTCAACGGGAAGACAAGAGAACTGTTCTTCTAAGTTTTCACTCTGATTCCCCTCCTTCAGAATGATCAGGTTCCATTGTCTCCAAGTCAGTGGATAGCCGTAAACCATGGCCGAGGCGTTCGGTGACTTTCACAGTCTAGTTCCTTCCTACTTTCCCTATTACTGCCCTTAGACACAAACTTGCAGCATTAGCTTTGATTCCTGTTCACTAATGGCTTGCTCTCATGTCCCCACAACGCCGCCTGTGAAAAGTGCCCCTTCTCACTTCATAGTGCCTTCCTTGTTATCCTTTCTCCCTATCCACATCCTTCTTGTCTTGCAAGACGGCAGTCAGCAGCTCTCGGCATGCATGTCACTATTAGACCTGTACTAGGAATGACTCTCTGGGGCCCAGGATCCTCGTCTGCACTGTTCCACTCTGCTCCAGTGGTCATTGCCAAGGGAACCAGACGTAGACACGTTGCTGTCCGAGCCACTCAGACTCTGTCACACACGTGCAACCATGTATTGTGAAAAACGCTGCAAAGGCATCTAATGGTGGCGTGCTTGGTTTCCCTTCCGTCTATAACTCTCTTATAACCAGCAGGTTTCTTAATCATGTGGCGATGGAGGGGGTGGGGAGCAGGTTCGGTGTGCAAGGTCAAATGCTGAGAGGGCTGCCTCCAGAACAGGCTCTGGTTCTACGTCATCCAGATACTTTGTGTTTTGTCTGGGAAAATTGAAGAGTTTTGTGGACTTCAGTTTTATTTCTGTATAAAGTAGTTAGTCTAATCCTAGAGTTCATGGATCATTGACACTACCTTGAATAATCCTTTGAATAGAGATTATTAAGGAACCTTTATTTAACCAAATAGGTATATCTGTAAGGCTTCTCGGATGGTGCTAGTAGTAAAGAACCCACCTGCCAATGCAGGATACATTAGAGACATGAGTTCAATCCCTGAGTCGGGAAGATCCCCTGGAGGAGGGCTTGGCAATCCACTCTAGTATTCTTGCCTGGAGAATCCCATGGGCAGAGGAGCCTGGTGGGCTATAGTCCATGGGGTCACAAAGACTTGGACAGGACTGAAATGACTCAGCATGCATGTATATCTATATCTATCTATATATGTATATATATGCATAAAATTATATTGGCATTTTAGTGGAATATAGTGCCTGTAATGAGAAGTACTATAGAGTTCATTTCTTTGTAAGCCCATCAATTTCATGAAGGAAAGGTGTATTTTGATCCTAGCATCCACTCCTGTTAGGGACATTGAAAACNTCAGCATGCATGTATATCTATATCTATCTATATATGTATATATATGCATAAAATTATATTGGCATTTTAGTGGAATATAGTGCCTGTAATGAGAAGTACTATAGAGTTCATTTCTTTGTAAGCCCATCAATTTCATGAAGGAAAGGTGTATTTTGATCCTAGCATCCACTCCTGTTAGGGACATTGAAAACTTCCCAGAACATTTTCTGCTAGTTCCCAACTTAGGAGAGGGAAAAACACTTTGCCTCCTTGTGTTGAGCAAGACCAGGTAGTTTCAAAATCGGTTCTCTCAGCTCCCACCATAGAAACAATCCCGTTAATGAAGGTCTGCCATTTCACAGCTTCTGCTTGTTAGTCCATTATTTCCAGCCTAAGTGTTAGAGGAGAGACTAATCCAGTAGGTCTTTTAATGAGTTTCCAGAATTATCAGAGAGGGAGATAATTCTCTGAGGTTAAATAACTGAAACAGTGATTGACCTTGGTCTTCTTCTTCAATTCAGGTATAATTAATTCCTCAGCTGCTTACACGTTGGTTGCACTACGGAGATTCACATATTCCTGACCTTGGTCCAGACTTTATCTCTTTTGCATTAATTGCCTACGAATGTTGCCCACAAAGGGAACACCATCACCTCAAGTGAGGTTGATTAGTATATGCTTACATTGCAAACTTTCCCAAAATAGATTGGAATAAATTCAAGGTTGTATGCAGGAAGGAAATTGCCTTTGCTATCTATAGAGTTGATCATATATTATATTTTTCATTAACTTTTTGAATGCATGATTTAATTGTTTGAAACACTCTACCAATTTTTCATTTATACTTTATAGCTACAATTTTTGAGTTTTCTGGTGTTCCTTTTTAAGTAGCTTGATTATGGACCTGTGTACTAAAAAGTAGACATAAGCTATAGAAGTATTTTTCATTGAAAACAAGATAATCATTTTTATATAATTTCCACAAATACAGCACTCAATTAAAACAGCTGGACATTAACAAACTGTTGAAGAAAGATATGTTGAAATAAATTGCTTATGTTTATATCTGAATTATGATTTTGAAAAGAAAAATAACATATGTGCAATCCCTGTACAGAAAATTTAAAACAGGACTTCCCTGGTGTCAAGTGGTTAAGACTCCACACTCCCAATACAGGGGCCACAGTTTCAGTTCCTGGTCTGGGAAGATTCCGCATGCTGCTTGGCCAAAAAAAAAAAAGTAAAGAAAAAGAGAAAACTAAAAGGTTTAAGAGTGTTGGCGGAGAGAATGAAATTGTTAAAAATGGTTTAACAGTGTCGACGGAAAGAATGAAATTATTTTTAAAAAATTTAAAACATAGTGATAAAAGCAAAGCTATCCAAACTCATCTGAATGTCTTCCCACCAACAAGGTAATTAGTTTAAAATGATTTTCCCCAGTATTTCATCACATGAGTATGCTTTTTATAAATGGCAATAAGGCCGTATGTTCAAGTTTACCACTTTATTATTTCTAATCTAAAAATTTGATATTCTTGACTTATGTATCTTCATATGCATAATTTTAATTTCTATACTATATCTCAATGGATGTTGGTAACATAATTAATTAGTTAATTAATTATTCCTCCATAAATAAGCTTTCTTTTCCACTGTTAAAACATTAAAATCAAGTTTCTGTGTATTGATAGTTTTCTATACTTTTGCATTATTTTCTTAGAAGAGAGTCCAGCATGTTTACTATGGGAATAGGAGAAATATCAATAACCTCAGATATGCAGATGACACCACCCTTATGGCAGAAAGTGAAGAGGAANATGTTTTTCTGGAACTCTCTTGCTTTTTCCATGATCCAGCGGACATTGGCAATTTGATCTCTGGTTCCTCTGCCTTTTCTAAAACCAGCTTGAACATCAGGGAGTTCACGGTTCATGTATTGCTGAAGCCTGGCTCGGAGAATTTTGAGTTTTACTTTACTAGCATGTGAGATGAGTGCAGTCGTGCGGTAGTTTGAGCATTCTTTGGTGTTGCCTTAACAATTATCTATTCAGGCTCTTAATTTCCACTGTTTAAGAGCCAAAAGTTTTTCTTATAAATATTGCAAATATTACACTTATGAAATACTGTCTTTTGTTTTCATTTTTACAGTAATTATGTTTCAATGTGATTTTGCATTTTTATTTATTTGTTGGGAAGATTAAAGGAATTACATTTGCTTTAAACTTTTAAGGAGTCAAATGTATATCTATGCGTGTTTAACATTTATGTATCATTTTTATGATCAGTCATCCCCCTTTTCCTTTATGTACCTGTTCCCTACACTGTATCTTTTTCAATGATGAAGTTGCTTCTGCGGACTGACTTTTTTAAAATATTTGAAATTCCATCTGTATTAAGTAATGAGAATTCTCCAGAAAAACAGAATCTAGATGTGGAGAGAGAGAAAGTAGGGTGGGTTTTAAGGATTTGGCTCTTGTTACGGTGGGTAAACCTGAAATTCTCAGTACGTTAGACAGGCTGGAAACTTTGGCAAGAGTTGATATTGAAAGGGTGCAGAAAATATCACCCAAAATATGCTTCACTGGCACAGTAATTTTGAGCTGGTTGTTTTTAAGAAGCCAGCACAGGAAAGTCTCTGAAAACCAGGCAGAAGTGACCCTTCTGTAAGGGACAAGAGCACTCACAAGGGGAATCGCCTTTTTAAGGACCCCTGCCTCTCTATAAACCAGGAAGAGGAGGATGGCAGATCTGTGGGAACTTATCAGTAGAGGAGGCATGGAATCAGGCCTCCGGAACAGCCCTATCCTCACTTACTGCACTTTGCCTGGTAAACGCTCACGCCGCCCGGGTCCCACCACTGCAGCGTCCCCTCTCTTTGGCTGGAGACTGTGTGTAACGTGGTGGCTTCGACCATTTGGGGGAGTTACTCGGTTTACTAGATGTCTCCCATGTATACAAAATATACACGTTATTAAACTTTTGCTTGTTTCCCTCCTATGAATCTGCCTATTATTACAAGTGTTTTCTGGAATAATAGAAACTAGAACGGTAGAAGGAAAATGATTGTTCCTCCTCTCCAATTTGGCGACCCATGAGGTGACTTGCTAAGACGACATATTCCCTCAGAGCCTGCAGACCGCATCCTGGAAAACATGGCCGCTGGCGAAGGGAAATGTTTTTACCAAAGTCAGTTCCCCTGCTGCTCACGCTGTAGTGCTCAGCTGGGAGAGGAAGGTAAAACCGAAGCTTGCCTTTCCTTTCCAAATGCAGATGGAAGGAGAGAACATTAGTGGCAGCACTGCTCTGGTTTTCCACTGATCCTTTTTCCTTCCAAAGTTGGTCTTACTTTTCCCCTTGTCTTTGGTGTTGTTCATCATAAGGATGAGACCCACAAGCCAGCTGTATTTCCCTTTCCTCTTACTCTTGCCTCGAGAGCTTGGCTTCATGACCCTGATGATGGTCTCTGGTTGCTGCCTATCAGAAGATGCCTGTTGTTGGCGTGCACCTGGCAGCCAGCCACGCAGGCTGTGGGTCTGGGAATAGTGTTGTCTTTGTCCCCGCATACCAGCTCTCAGGAGAGTTTGCTATGAGGGGTTTCAGTCCACAGTGGGTCTTTGTTGTCTTGTCAGTGCCGGAAAAGTCCCATTCCAGAAGTACCCACCTGGTGCCACAGATTAATGGTACCATAATGGGAGCTGCCTCATGTTCCGGTGTGAAACCGGAATCACTGATTTCTCATGTTTTCATGGGAAACTGAGGGCACTGTTTCCATGACGCCACTCACATGGCCTGTGTCAGCGAAGGTCTTTGCCCTTACAGGCTAAGTTCGTGAGTGAACGTTCCGGATCTAGTGTGGGTGGCATCTTTGGGGATATCGCTTATAGCCACGGTTATAGCCATAAAAGGGCTTAGTGGTTTGAGTCACTACTTCGGTTAATATAAGATCCTACTCATCAATGGCCAGATGATGGCTCTTTTGAACTGAAAATACTTCTATATTAAAAAACAATACAGAATACTCATCCTGAACAATTGCCTTGTTGGTACCAATGGAAAGATTAAATAGAAAAGAAGGCTCAAAGGAGCAGGGCAGCTGGCCTTAGGGACTTTCCTAACAGGACGAAACTGGGAAGCCTTTCTTGCTTCCACTATAGTCTCTGCATACAGAGGAGCCAGATCGATGGCCGCTCACAGCTGACACGGACCCCACGTACAGAGATCCTGCTTGCTTCTAAGGAATGTTCTTCCTGCCCATGACTGTGGTCTAACAAGCCAAACAGACCCTGGAATTTTCCCTGAAAGAAAAAAAAATGACTGTAATTTCCTCCAGGCCCTCCTGCAAATGATCAGAGAATGGATCACATTAAAACCAAGGATCAGGTCTGACTGAAGAAATAGTAGAGACCTTTCCCCCAAAGGTGGATTGATCTGAGTTTGAATTGTACAGTCAAAAAGAGGAGAGCATTTAAAGGCCTCTGTTGAATGCTTTACACAGATATTATAAAGCCATACCTCATTAAACCCTAAAGCTCTAGAACAGGAACCTTTTGATTTCCACTTTAGTTGAAAGGCTTCTCCCTGATATAAAGAAGCAAACTGAAGATAATGTAGTTGGATGGGCAAGTCAGCCCCATGACATCATTAAGGCTGCAAGCCAATTACTAGAGGAATTAAAAGCAACTATATTTCCTTACAAATCTTTACAAAATCAGAAATGTGGCTGGAGAAGTAAAGCCTGACTCTCCTTTTACCAACCCCAAACCCTAGACTCTTTCTCTCAATGTTTCAGGATGTTGGAAACAGAATGATCTCACACTTAAGAAAGGGAAGGAAACATTTAAATAGCAATTATTCTAGGCATCTGATTATTTGCAAATATACCCTGAAAACTCCTGGGAGAAAGTGTGGATACTATTTTTGTGCCTTTGTCATATAGATTTTTCTATGCCATCTTCTTTGGGATCTAAGAGCCACTTCTTTCAAATGTAAACTTCAGGGAAATGATTTTCATGAGAAAAACAAAACAGTTTTTGGGGAATTGGACTAATGAAAAACCTAGTGTCTCTGTAACAATCATTAAGAAAAAACTTTGGCCATCTGTAAGGGTAAAGCGCCAGAAACACAATTTGAATCTGTTATGTATAATATAAACTAGTGAGTTTTGTATTAAAGTTCAAGGCTTTAGCATAGTCAACAAAGCAGAAGTAGATGTTTTTCTGGAATTCTCTTGTTTTTTTCCCACAATTCAATGGATGTTGACAATTTGACCTCTGGTTCCTCTGCCTTTTCTAAATCCAGCTTGTACATCTGAAAGTTCTTTGTTCATGTGCCACTGAAACTCAACTTGAAGAATTTTGAGTATTGCCTTGCTAGCATGTGAAATGAGCACAGTTGTGCAGTAGTTTGAATATGTTTTTGGCATTGCTCTTCTTTGGGATTGGAATGAAAACTGACTTTTTCCAGTCCTGTGGCCACTGCAGAGTGGATCACAAGAAACTGATTTTAAAGAGATAGGAATACCAGACCACCTTGCCTGTCTCCAGAGAAACCTGACTGTGGGTCAAGAAGCAGAGTTAGAACTTACATGGAACAACTGACTGCTTCAAATTTGGGAAAGGAATAAGACAAGGCTGTCCATTACATACCTATTAATTGTTTATTTTATACTTGGCAGTTTGTACCTCTTAATTTCCTTCATCTATTTTGCCTATAGGTTAGTAATTCTAATTAATATGTATAATTCAAACTACTAGAAATAATAAGTGAAACAGCTCTGAATACAAAGAAAGTAGAATATGTCTCAGAGTAGGAAAACCTATGAGATATGGAAACGTGTTTTTGTTAAGTGAAATGGAAGTAATTTTGTCCTACAATAGAAGAAGCTGTTTCTGAGTGGGAAAGGAGTAATAAAGGATAGTCAGTATATTGGGGGCTGGAGAGAAAGAGAGGGAGAGAATTTCTCCTGTGTGACCAAGCTGGCAAAAACTTAATGAGTGTATTATAAGTTTTTAAAAGAAACTTTAATATCAAAACTGTACTTATGAAAAACTAAAGCTTAATTTTTTATACATGCTAAAATAACAAAGTTTTGTTGGACTATTGCTCTACTCTTGAAAAGGAATTATAAAAACCTTTTATTTAGCTTTGAAGTAATCTGTATAGAAAGCAAAATATTTCTGTTTTATCAAAATAGTTTCCTGTACTTTATCAGACTTGACTATTCAGGAAAACTGAGTCTTAATATTAACAGCTAAATTTTGCTCAGAACTATTAATTTTTTGTGTTTTCCTTTGAAAGCTTACTGTCATTAAATATTATTTTTGAATGATGTGTGATCCTTTTTAATCAATGCCTAAAACTGTTGCTATTTTTGATAAACCTCCAAAATCAAATTTTAAATGAATTCCGGTTGACATTGAATTAATTTGGGGATTTTCCACAGCGTCCCTAAAGCATCTCAAAAGATTTGTTCTCTCTTCTTATTAAAAAAGAAGACAGGTATATTAACTAATTAGGCTTATTTGCTGTATTAAATTATACAGAAGTCATTGTCAAAGAAGAAGTAATACTAAGTCTTCTTTATGTTATATCTTTATTGGCATATATTATGTATTCCAGAAATTGTTAGAGGGAATACATAAAATTCATATATGTCCTGGTATAAAGTTATCAGTCATAATTCTATTTATTATCTTGAAATGTGTGTCACAGGCATAAGCAAATTTCTTTGTCAAGTGCACTATAATAAACTCTAATCAGATTTTAACCATGGGCATTTTAAAGTATTTTTGTCATTCATAGATAAGCTTTTTTTTTTAAAATTCAGATGCTTTTATGAAAGTATTTCATCTTCAGAGAGATTTATAGAAAGAACTCGAACAAGTACTCTAGATACAGGTTTCTGAAAATCTTTAAATCATAAAATTGAACTGAGTAAGAAATTTATGACTTTTATGAAAAAAAACTGGATTCATAAAATTGCCAACAAAAGATAAAAATCAACAAGAATTAATTTCATGGGATTAATTCTTGGGATTAATAAACTGATAAGGGTGACTATAATGTACATGAGTTTTAATTGAAACTGTTGCTGGTTCTTTAATATTGTGTTTTTCCAGATTTAAGAAAATTTTCTCTTAAGCTATAACTTACAGCAATCTGGTAAATTTTATCTTTGTGAACTAAGATGAAACATTTAATTTTTCTCCCTGCCTGATCCCTCCAGAATTTGAAGACTTCTAGTGACTATTTACATAAGTTATTTACGTAAATCCAATGAGAATTTGCCCTCTTGTAACAGGACACAGTTGGAAACGTTGGTTATGTTTCCAAGGCTTTGACTGGAATGTGGTATTTGAGAATGAGGTACACAGACTTAGGTACAACCAGGCAGCTTTAAGGGACTCAGGCTGACTTTAGAGAGCCAATGAAGCCTCTTGGGCAAACGTCCTGATATCTTGCTCACAGGATTCAGTTTAGCCTTACCAGTTGACTAAAAAGCTCACTTCCTGGCAGCCCTGGAATTTTAAGAAGTTTTGTGGAACTAAATAAGAGGGGAATTCATCCAAATCTTTAAATATTATAGGCAAAATCAGCCGGCGAGCCTTGCCTTGTCTTGGCTTCTTAGGCTGTAGCAC
This sequence comes from Neotragus moschatus, assembly GCA_006410615.1. Lineage (NCBI taxonomy): Eukaryota > Metazoa > Chordata > Mammalia > Artiodactyla > Bovidae > Neotragus > Neotragus moschatus. The sequence continues at coordinate 284,305 of SJYA01003031.1, read as the reverse complement.
TTTTAAATGTTCAGTCTGAGATTCCTTATTCAAAGTTTCAGCAAGCTTCATTTAAAAGTCTATATGATTGATATATTCTATATGGACGTCCTAGATGGTACTAGTGGTAAAGAACCCACGTGCAACGCAGGAGATGTAAGAGATGCGTGTTCTGTCCCTGGGTCGGGAAGATCCCCTGGAGAAGGAAATGCAACCCACTCCAGTTATTCTTGCCTGGAGAATTCCATGGACAGAGGAGCCTGGCGGGCTACAGTCCATGGGGTCGCAGGAAGTCGGACACAGCGTGACTGAAGCCACTTAGCACAGATGGTCAATAGTTATTCTTGCTGCACTTATGTAAATAACCACGTCAAATTTATTGAAACTAGACATAGTTTGCAAACAAGTTAGTTTTTACCATGATTATGTCTGGTAGAAATGTGGGTGATTTTAGAGAGAGAGAGACAAGCAGTGGGCTTGCTCCCTGGTCGGTATTAGATTCCAGTGCTGCCCCCGCCTCTGAAGCTTTGTCTTCTGCCTGTAAACTGGCCCGGATCCTGGATTCTCATTCCCTTAAACATGCTAGGGGTCTCAAACGAGCACTTCCTGTTTTCTCCCACTCTTTGGACTTGGAGTCACTAAGAACAAAAACTGTCCTTTTCCTTGAAGCCTTGAAAATTGAAGGAGAATGACTCGACATAAATTTCAGAGATGTTAGCTCATTTATAGAAAATCCTCATGCCTGTTGCTATGTGGGCCACTTAGAAAGTTTACCTGAGCGCACGGTCACACCGTCAGAAGCATTAAAGGATGCTCTGATCCCAACATCTGGAAATCTTTTGGACCAGCATTTCCCAAGACTCAGATTAGGCATATAGCCTTTCCTGACAACCCTTCTCTGACTTGTATTTCCATGGAAAGGCCTCTTAGGAAATTCCTCATTGCTCACACCAGACAGGCCTAAGTTGAAAAGCTCTCTTGCAAGTCCTCCTCCTGAAATGAGACACGACTGCCTAACTGGAGTGACTGATTCTCACGGCTGGGAGACTGGCTCAGTGAGATATGCGGCATCTAGCTGTTTGGTTCTGGACTGCGAAACGCTTTATTGAAAGTTTCAAAGGTGAGTACTGAAAAGGACCTGAATATCCTACCTTAGAAAACGCCTTTGGGGCACAGTGTTTATTTTGAGCTGGTTATTTTAAAGAAACTATAAGCACAGAAAAAGCCATGAAAATTGAGAGCTTGCTCTTCTGTTAGAGACATATATATATATATAATGGAGATCTATCTTTTTAAGAGTGTCTCCCTCTATCAGGAATGGTCATTTGGTCTATCAGGAGTGGAGAATGACCAAATCCCCAGAATTTGTGTCAATGGAGAAGGTGCTCTCTTAAGTCCGCGTGATAACCAGACCCTCATTTGCTATGCTTTACTGAGTATCTCCCATAACTGGCTACTCCCTCCTCAGCATTTTTGTCTTTAGCTGAAGATGGTATTTAAGGTGGTGGCTTGGGCCATTTTAAAGAGTTTTTCGGTTTTCTTATGTTATTTCTCATATATGCAAGAGGAATCCATGTTACTAAACCTCTGTTTGTTTTTCTCCTGTTTATCTGTCTTTTATTGCAGGGGTCTTTTAGCCAAGAATCTGGAACGATACAGGGAAAATTATTTTTCCTTCCACACAATATTGTAGTTTTGAGCCTGAAAACTAGAAAATCAGGCAGAATTTTTAGGTTACAGTCTGGAGGAAGAACTCCTTCCTTTGGGGGCCCCCAGGGTTTGCTCGTGAGGCCTGACTGGATGAAGCCTGTGGACATCCTGGGGGATATCTGCTTTACCCAAAGGACAGACGGAAATGTTCTCAGGGAGATGACGGCCCCAGGACAGCCCCACAAGTTGCCACCGATCTCCCCTCTTCGCGAGGAGAAGGTCTCACAGCCGCCCTGAGCCCCCGAGAGACCCCGGGGCACAGAGCAGAGCGGGAGGCCGGCCCCTGCCCCACGGACACGCGCCCACCGCCTTCAGAGGGAGGGAGGCCAGGGCGCCTGACAATACTGCGGGCCCGGGGTGCGCCTCCTCCCTGAGACTCCCCCGTGAGGCCCTAACTTCTCCAGCGGGAAACGCAGCCCCGGGGAGACCACAGGCACCCAGGATCGTGAGTCACTTCAAGCAAGGCCTGCCCTGGACTTGCTCAGTGTGATGGCAGGGCGATCCTGGGTCAGCTGCGGGAATCCAGCCGTGGCGCGCACGGGGGATGGGGCGTGCATTGGTAACAAGCCGCACAGGATCCGGCCAGCGGGGTTCACTCCTGCAGTGTTCAAGTGCAGACCACCAGCGACTCTGTCCACCCAGACCACCAGGTGGGTGGCGCGGAGCTGCCCGGCGGCGGTCCTCGGATAGCTCTGCTGCCCCGAGAGCCCGGCTTGCCCAGGCCCTAGCCCCGCCCACGGTGGAGAGAGATCCACCCACCACACGGCCGGCCAGGGCACCAGCAAGCTCTGTACTCCAGCCACGTTCAAGCTGAGATGGTGGCAGGTGAGGCTGAGCACCCAGAACGCAAAGGCATTGCAAGGTGTGGGTGGCCCCCCTACTACATTCAGGAGGAATAGTTCATAGCCAAGGCTTAAGGTAGCTCGCAGCCTCTTCCAAAGAGAAAGTCTGCTTGAGGACAGTCGGCCCTTCCCTATCCTGCCCAGGCACATGAGCTGAAACGTTCCCCATTCTGACTCTGGGGAACCCATTGGACCCAAAGGACTGGTAAGAGTTTCTGGAAGCTGTATAAACAGCAATATTCAAGCTGAGAGGTGGCCGGGCAGAGCTTGTCACCTCCAGAGTAGATCCAGGACTGGGTATAAAGAGTTTCCTTGCTATGTCCCAGCAAGGGGGTTGATTTATAGCTCAGACTGAGGGTATGTGCAACTCCTCCAGCCAGAAACTTGTTTGGGAGAGATTGGCAGAAACCTGGTGTGTCCCTTCCCCATCTAGCCAAGGCAGGGGAACTAAGACACAGCTCAAACCATTGCAAAGTGTCTCCAAGCTCCATCTGACCAGAAGGGATGGGAAAAACAAATGAACAAAAAAACAATATACTGAAAACTACATTCAACAGCAACACTAGAGCACAGAGGTATGCAGGCAGAGCTGACGGGCTGAAGAGCAGAGCCGGCGGCCCCGGTCAGCCAAACATGGGTGCGAGGCAGCCTGAGCTACAACAACACCCAAGGCTGTTACTGGCTTAGAGCTGCTTCCACCGCTGCACGCACACGCACACGCACACGCACACATGCAGGGACACTAAGTTGTTCTCTGCTCGTTGCTGATTGCAGCCTTCAGCCTGCTCGACCAGGATACGTGTCGCCTGTGAGAAGGGAGGAGCCCGTCCCGCCAGCCTGCTTAAAGTGACACTTGGGAGGAGAGCTCAGCCCGTGGCTTCCCTGCTGGCAGAGCATAACCAGCGACTTTGCCTGACCAGGGAGCTCAGTGCACACTCTTGCCTGATTCAGCGGCTCAAACGCAAGCCATATAGGCCCCCGATCCCATTCTTCCACCCTACCAAGGCAGGGAAACTAATTCATGGCCCAGTCTAGTCCCCAGTAGAGTACACAGCCCCAGCCACATGGAACACTGACCAGGGAGTGGGCCCATCCTACAGCGTCACTCATCCAGGGGGCCAAGCCAGCAGCCCTGGTCGGCTGTCCTCAGCCAGTACACACTGGCCATCTGAGGCCTCAGGTCAGACAGTTGCCTCACCCCAAAGAGACTGTAATGGGAGCCCCCGCTTGCCCAGAAAGCCAAACTGAACTGAACTTTACCAACCAACACAGGGGAGCAGAGCCGCAAAAAATCAGATCACTACGGCACCACCGAAGAAAACTGGCAAAGGGCCAGTAACTGACTCTACAGGTACAAAGTCTCTACACTACCAGGCGAAGAAGTCACAATAGTCTTCTTAAGAAGGTTTAGAGAACGGCAAGAACACAGATGCAGGCCGCTAGATGACATTGGGAACATAATGCATGAACAGGAAATGAGAAGTTCAAGAAAGAAATGAGAACCGTCTGGAGCTGAAAAGCACAGTCACTGAATCGAAGAGTTCGACAGACGTTTTCAAAGCAGACGTCACTGTGCTGAAGAAGCAGGGACGTGGGCGAAAGGACAGCGGGAGTTCTGAGGTCAGAAGAGCAAAGGGTAGGTGAGGGAAGCTTGCAGGACTCCGTGAGCAGGAATGCCTGCCTCCTGGGATCCCATAAGGAGAGAAAGACAGACCATACTGAAAGTAACGATGGCTGGAAACCCAAACCTGGGGAGGGATGTGGACATCCAGCCTACGCAGCTCAAAAGACAGCACACAGCTTTAATCACAATAAGCCTGCACTGAGACACATCATAATTAAATTGTCAGAAGTCTAAGAAATAAGAAATATCTTTTTCCGTTCCGTCACTCTATGTGTGCTTTTAAGAGCAAAGTGAGGCTTTTGAAGCAGCATATCATTGATTGTTATGCTTTTATCCCTTCAGCCACCTGTGCCTTTTGATTAGAAAATTTTATCCATTTATGTGAAAATAATTATTGATAGTAAAAATTTAGTATCATTATTCACCTGTATATGAATTCTAAACAAGAAGCAAACAAAAACTCCCCTTCAAATTAATAAAAAAAGAGATCAGATTGCAGGCAAGGTTTGGGGGAAGAGGGGTTTGAAAGCAATTATTTAAAAGGTACAGACTTTCAGTTATAAGACAAATAGGTACTAGGGATATAATGTGCAACACTGAATATGGTTAACGCTGCTGTATGATGTATAAGAAGAAGCTTAATATTTTCTCTGTATGAGATGGTGAAAGTGAAAGTGTTAGTCGCTCAATGTGTCTGACTCTGTGACTCCCTTGACTGTAGCCTACCCGGCTCCCCGTCCATGGAATTCTCCAGGCAAGAACACCAGAGTGGGGTGCCATTCCCTGCTCCAGGGCATCTTGCTGACCCGGAGACTGAACCTGGGTTTCCCGCACAGCAGGCAGATTCTTTACCATCTGAGCCGCCAGGGAGGCCCGCCTCCTGTGGTCATCATTTACAGTGTATGTAAATCAAACCTTTACGTGTTATACCTTAGGCTATATGATAATGTTTGGTAATTATTTCTTAATAAAACTGAAAAAATGTGTTAAATATTGACCAACTGACGTTTTCATCTGTGTATACAACAGCCTGCCAATTGCAGTGTTTCTGGTGGAAGATGTTCCCTTATAACCGTGGTCTAGGATGGCGTTCTGCCAAGCTGTGGTACACTTTGCTGGCAAACGGAAGACCACCCATCTACATCTAGCGGATTTCACAGAGGTATTTGTTGTAACTAAGGCAACCACCAGTGGTGGTGTGTGGCTGGATTACTGGCACTCTGAAGAAAGTAACAGAAGACTAACTTTCCCATTAAATCTAGCATCCTCCAGGTATGCGTGCAGCAGCAGAAAAACATTTCCTTTTCCATGGCTTTACCCGTGAGTGGGCAACCTCTCTAGTTAAAGTCCTATCATCCCATCTTAGATTGTGGAGGCAGAACTTGAATGATCATTAGAAATACCTGGGCAATGTTTCTGAAACTATAGGCTATTGATAACCATTGTGAGAAATTCTTATTCACAGACTCTACAGTGGAGGCTGACAACACACACAGTTTAAGAAAAATGTTCCGCCTGTGACTCTGATCATCAGCCAGATTTTAGCAGCACTGATGTGGGAGCTGCAAGGAGCAATGGATCGGACAAATAACACCGATGCCCAACTTGGGAAGGCCCACGGCCTTGAAAACCGCTACCCAAGGGCCTCTGCTGCCTCCTCCTGCTGCCACCGACCTCCCGGATTGTCAGACTGGACAGGGAGAGACCCATGCCTAGTTAGTCCTTGACTACCTTCCAAAGCAGATGACCGCAATCCCAGCTCCCCCAGCATGCCACTTGTTTACTTCATTCATCCAGTATGTGACTAAGACGTACACATTTCTGTGGGGGCCCTCTGGGCAAGGGAAAATTGGCAGCAAACTACAAAATTAATCCTCCTTGAGCCGTACAGCTCCCTGCCTGGGACATTCACCCTTTGTCAGCCAGCTGAGATGATATTGATATTCCCCTTTTTTGGCAATGAAAATCCAGAAGGAAGGGAAGGTTTCCTTTCCTGTTTGCAAGATCCTCCCCTTTGTATGATTCTGTCCTCCCAAGTGAGGGTGGGCTGTCCTGACTGTGCACGGAAACTCCCAGCATCCTGCCAGCTGCACATACTTTTAGGACCTTTCAATCACTAAAAATGTAGCATTTACAAGTTCTACTGGCAGAGACAGTCCTCTGGGATGTTCAGGATGGATGTATGTGTGCGGTCTATGCAGCTGGACCTAACCAGATGTAAGAAAGAATATACCCTCCCCTTGTGGTGCAGAGTGGAGTCTCAGCGTGAAGTCAAACATGCAACGAGGAATAACTTTCTTTGGGTGTCCCTTCTCTGCTGCCCTATATACCCAGGATTCCATGTTGTAAGATTGTATCCACTGCTCCTCTAACCCCTTCTGGGATAATTATATATTGGCAGGAGACCTTTATCAACCATTTGTAAATCTCACCTACAGACCTCAAGTCCTATTCTCTGAACACGGGATGCTCAACTGTGCACCACTGTGAGGGATGTGGTCAGGGATAAAGCTGGGTGTTCGGTATTGATAGTTGCCAGTGGGTGGGTGATTTAGCCCTTCTGGCCTAGGGCAAGGCTCAGAGAAGCATTCGAGAAATGTTTCCTGAATGAAGGAACGTGTTTGCATCCAGACCAAGTCCTCTGGAAGCGATGCTTCAATCACAGACTGACTGGTTATTCTGGATATTTCCATCTGGCTCTAATTCAAGTGTGACTCCTCATCCTGCTCATGCTTGAGGTAGCCTCAAGAATTGGACTTGGAACAGAAATAGTGAATTTTCAGTAAAGGGGCAGGATTGAGCCAAATTTAATCTCCATGGGCTACAGCCTTTCTGAGAAGAAACCACCCCCGGAATAAAAATAGGGGTTGAAAAAGGTCAAGAAAGGACAGCAGAATAAGTCCCAAAAGATCAGAATCGGGGTGATTTTTCAGCATAACTTTGGAGAACTTTCCACATATTTCAACCTCAAGAAGGTACTGAGAGAACCCAGGAGAAAAATATATGTTTAGTGGCTTAAAAACAATTTCAAAGAAATTCTAGACTTGTTCTTTCCAAAATAATAGTTTTCAGGCACTCAGCTACTTAAGAACTCATTTTTGCCTCCCTGAGATCAGGCTCACACAAACTACCCAACTCTGTCTCCGCGACTTACTAACAAAGGAGCATTCTCTGCAGAGCTCTCTTCTTAGCCTGTGTGCTGTGCTGGCCTCATCACTCAGTCGTGTCGGACTCTGCAGCCTCATGGACAGCAGCCCACCAGGCTCCTCTGTCCGTGGGATTCTCCAGGCAACAGTACTGGAGTGGGTTGCCGTGCCCTCATATGGGGGATCTTCTCAACCCAGGGATTGAACCCAAATCTCCCACATTGTAGGCAGATTCTTTACAGTCTGAGCCACCAGGGAAGCCCAAGAACACTGCAGTGGGTAGCCTATCCCTTCTCCAGGGGATCTTCATGACCCAGAAACCAACCTGGGATCTCTAGCTGAGCCACCAGGGAAGCCCCTTCTTTAACCTAGTAGGCACATTTATTTAGTAAAACTCTCCTCCCTCACCGATTTTCTTTCTCCACTTATTCAAAGTTCATTGACCCTTCAAAATCCCAGCCTTATTCTTTTTGTTTCAAACTATTTAAGATTCATTTTTGACTGTGCCACAGGGCATGTGAGATCTTAGCTCCCCAACCAAAATTTAAACCTGTGCCCCTGCGCTGTAAGCACGGAATCTTAGCCACTGGGCCACCAGGGGAGCCCCTCGATTCTGGTTTAAAGGAGCTATTCTCATGACTCTGGCCCTTTCTTTATTGTTTTTTCACCTCTTGTCTTTTTGTACTTTCTGTCTTCACCACTTAAGACTATTCCCTGTTGTTTTACAACTATTTTAAATGCATTGTAAATTATCAAGGAAGTTAAGAAGCTCTTTGAGGGCAGGATTCCTGTCTTCAGTATTATCACAGATAATAAGGAACAGAATCAGATTTCTTGAATTGAGTAGCATCGAACTGATCATTGCCACTCCTAAACCTCATAGTCAAACTCATTACAAACCCACGGGTGAGGGCCATTCAGGGAGCAGGGCAGAGCATCACCTTCTGTTCTCCACATCTCTGCTTTTGAATCTGTGTTAGCAAATGTTTCTCTGAGATTCCATGGGCCCCAGAGGACAATCGTGCATGAGTAAAGTTTCCAGTTTCAGGCCTGTGTGGTTTGCATTCGTTGTGACGCTAAGCCAGGCGATTTACTTTGCTTTATGTTGATGAGGGGAAATTTGTATATTTTGAACACTCAGAAATTCCCTGAGAAGTCTTATGTGAACAAATAAAAGTGTGTGTAATTATTCAATCTACGTGGCCAAACGTTACCTACTGGCCTGTTTTTCCTAGAAGATATAATCTCTATCAAGTGAACAACACACATCCTTTTAACAGTTAGTGTTAGTGTTCCTTGCTCAGGAGTGTCTGACTCTTTGCGACCCCGTGGATTGCAGCCTGCCGGGCTCCTCTGTCCATGGGATTTCCCAGGCAAGAATACCGAAGTGGATCGCTGTTTCCTTCTCCAGGGGATCTTCCCGACCCGGGGACTGAACCTTCGTGTCTCACATCTCCTGCACTGGCAGTTGGCTTCTTTCCCACTAGTGCTGCCTGGGAAACCCTGCCACATGCTAACCCTTACAGAAAAATTGGATGGAAATGAAACCAGCCGGTGCACATAGCCGCTTTGTCAGATATTGTCTTACATTTACTCCCATCTGCAAATTTTCTAGCCTAGATACCTTTTCCACATTGTTTCAAATCTTCTTCCAAACAACTGCCTGATCTCAAGGTTCCCATGAACTCTGTTCCCCCACTCCCGCCCCCAGCAGACACTCAGAGAAAAGGCTGCATAGCACTGTCTTGAAACGTGTCACTGTAATTCGGGGTTCTAAGGATAAGGAGTCCAAGTAATTCTAGCAGTTTGTTTTTCGCACTGTTTTTAGTTTACCCTTTTCACTTCAATCTAGCAGCTGAATGCAATGCTTAGCATCTACCTGGGGTAGGCCAAGACATCTTGGCAGAAATTTAGGTTAACTTCTGTCTTTGTCTGAATAATTGTTGAAAGGATACCCAAATGCTAGAATGCTCAGTGACTTCCAAATGCAGAGTAAGTTACAGTGTAGGGCAGTGACTGCTCTTATTTTATTCAGGGAAACTGAAGTGGGAGTCCCTGTGAAGTCACAAGGACTGTTGCTGCTTTGGGAAAGGTACTGGCTTTTCTGGGCACCAATTTACTTATCCATAATGTAAAGCCACGATGTTGGAGGGTAGATTGAACAAGAGAATTTTCAAGGTCCCTTCTGAATTTCACATTTTTGCTTTCATAGGAATGTCTGTGTCTTCACTTTTTACATCAAGTTGGAAAAAATAGAAAAATATATTAGAAAGAGCACTTTTTCAGAGAGTATATTTTCCTGGTTGATTTAATCGCTTGGTTTAAGCACTCAAGCTGTGAAAAGCAGGAATTTGATGAAGTCATCAACATTTGCAAAGAGCTGTTGGTTTTTCAGGGCAATTGCATAAACCTTGAGCTCTTGCCGTCTATGGGGCCGCACAGAGTCGGACACGACTGAAGCGACGCAGCAGCAGCAGGGCTCTTGCGCTTTCAGGGAGCAATGGCAATAACGTCCAAACCCAGTTGACCCTCTTTCCTTTAAAACATGATTACTAAATGAAATTCACACTGAGTCTTATTTCTTAGAGCACGCATTTTTCATTCGTCATGCATTAACTTATTGTTTTATTCACCGACAGTGGGGGGCCACCAAGTTCTGTGTGCTAGGAGAACCGCAAAACTGAATGAAATCTCCTTTTAATCGTCTGCAAAATTAATGAAGCCACGAACCCCACGTCGGGAGACACAATTATGCAGAACGTTATGAATCCCCTATTGGCCTTGTATATTCTCTACGTGATTACCCAGAAGAAGAATGCTGAAAATAATGTGAATTGAACATATATGTATTTTTTTACAATCCCTGTGTTATATCCAAGAATATAGGGTGGACTAAAATATAATAGGCAATCTGTGTTGAAGCAATGTGTCGGCGTGAAAGGAACAAAAACATTACAGGATGTTACAGAAGTCACCCGTGTGTTGTCTAGCCACATCTCCATTCAACCATTTACCCATTTATTTATTCAAAACTACTTATTGAACACCTATCACGTGCCAAATACTGTGCTGAGGAAGAAGACTGACAGGAGCTCACGTTGTCCAGTGGGATGACGGGGGCATTAAGATGGAGAAAGCTTCTCCTGTTGATGATAGGTTGACACGTATGGGCACCAGAAGTCAAGGATGCTGTCTTGGATGAAGGAGCATTTCTGAGATCTGTAATATGACTAGGAATATTCAGGTAAAGAGCAGAGTGAGCAGTGAAGCAAACAAGGATTGTGCCCCTCAAAACAAACAGCAAGAACCAAGGTCAAGAACCAAGAGGAAACAGGAAATGGAATTAATTTAGTTTTACAGAAATGATGACCTCCAAAGGGGGAAGGGATTGCTAAGAAATAGGCCTGTAAATGTAAGCAGAGAGAATCATACAGGGTCCAGCAGGGGCTGTAGGAAGAAAAATTATGTGATTGGATTTGCCTGTTAAGGCGATCACTTCAACTGCAGCACAGAAAAGATAATGAACCCAATGAGGAGGCAAGCTCAGTGCCTGCGGCAAGAACCCAGACACGAGGTGATGAAAATGTGCAGCAGGAAAACATCTGTGGTTTCCGGAAACAGGCAGTTTTGAGTTTCTTAGTATGCAGAGTGGACATGACTTGCTGCCTGAATTCTGGGATAAAAGGGAGCTCTGGTGAGTTTCTTGCTGGATTATGGTGCCACTCGTTGGTCAAGATGGAATAAGAGTCGGGAATGAAGAGAGTTATGGAGAGGGGATAGGATGGCTTCTGTGTTCAGAATTCCGAATTTCATGTGCGTGCAATATATCCACCTAAGGTTCTCCACTGGGCAGTTTGTTTGGTTTGGTTCCAAAGTTTAGGGAAGACAGAGGAAGTGATATTTGAGAATCACTGCTATAAAAATAATAATTGATGACAGGGAGATCCAGGGAGAGTATCAAATCGTCCATAAGAATGAAAATGGACCTCGAAGGGGGAAGGGACTGAGCGAGGGCTTTGAGTAACATTGGTATTTAATGACATTTAAGAGGAAGAATAGCCTAGCAAGGAGATGGAGCATGAGTGGTCAAAGGTGGAGAAAACATTTCTGCCTTGAATATTGCTGGAAGGTGCAGCTTGTCCTTCACCTGTTTGCACTCAGGTCTTTTCTGTGTTGTGCTCAGCTGTGCACTGCAGGGAAGGGGAGCGTGCAAAGCTACCTCCCCAAACTGGCTTCCACCTTGATTTGAGCAAGGAGAGAGGCTCGCTGGAAACTGGAAGGTGTGGGAAGGGGGAAGCTGTTGCTCTTCCATCTCTCCCCCTGTCTCCACCAGTAGCAACACTCCTGTCTGAGGGGCGTGGGGGCTCTCCCAATGCCGAAGATTCCCAGGCAGTGGCTTTTTTTACTGCTCCGGGCGGAGAAGGCAATGGCACCCCACTCCAGTACTCTTGCCTGGAAAATCCCATGGACAGAGAAGCCTGGTGGGCTGCAGTCCATGGGGTTGCTAAGAGTCGGACACGACTGAGCGACTTCACTTTCACCTTTCACTTTCTTGCACTGGAGAAGGAAATGGCAACCCACTCCAGTGTTCTTGCCTGGAGAATCCCAGGGGCAGGGGAGCCTGGTGGGCTGCCATCTGTGGGATCGCACAGAGTCAGACCCGACTGAAGCGACTTAGCAGCAGCAGCAGGCATCCTAGTTCCCCCACCAAGGCTCGATCCCTCAGCCCCTGCAGTGGAGGCACAGCCTTCACCGCCGGGCCAGCAGGGAGTCCCTCCTGACAGTGATTCTACCGGCAGCAGCGTCCGCAGCCACCGATGTCAGCTGCCAGTGGGCCCTGAACTACTTCCTGTTTATTACGCTCCTCTCTGGATGGCTAAAGTTTCTGGAGTTGTGTCCTGTGCTAACGTGCCTCCTGTTCTTGCTCCCTTACCTCTTGAGACAGCCACAGCCTCTCCATCACCTGTCTCTGAATAATTTCCTAACTTCACCTTGTGCCATTCCAGTTCCCCTTTTAAAAGTAATGCTTCAAGCAGATTTGAGGCTATGCTAATTCTTCCACTTTTGCGATGGTTAGCTTCACTGCGTCCCCTCCATTCGAAACACCTAGCATGATTTTTGTGTTTCTGGTCGGACCTTAGTTGACTCAGAGCTACTTCCGAAGGGGTGAGACTGCTATTGTAGGTGGCGACAAGGCGCTCTCTGGGGAAAGAATCATTTCAGTATGAAAACAAGGCCACGGCTGAAGATGTTGAATGATGAATCATTCCAGAAAACAGGGATAGCTGTTTCCTATAAATCTGGTCAAGAAAGAGGTAAGAGAAAGCAGTAGAGTCCTAGCCTTGTGTTATCAGGTGTGATGGCCAAGGTCGTGTGTAGCTCTTGGTCACTTAAATTGTAGTTAGTCTAAGTTGATATGTGTTGTAGGCGTGAAAAAAAAGAAGCACTGGATTTTAGATACTTAGTAAGAACAAAGGAAATATCTCATTAATAACTTTCTGTGCATTATATGTTGACATAGAAATATAATAAGGTCAATAAAAGTACTGTTAAAATTAATTTAATCTATTTCTTTTAAATTTTGTTGAAGGTAGTTATCAGAACGTTTAAAATTACCCATGTGGCTAAGATAGTGCTCTGTTAGACTAATGTTGAAATAGCCAATAACATCATAAGCCCTCTTTATGCATTGCAGCTTACATGGTACCTGGCTTAAAGAGTTAGGACCCAAAACATGTAATATATACCTGATGCAATCTTGCATCAAAAGACACTGAGGTAAGTCAGAAAAATGACAATTATTCCTGTACTCATATTTAAATAGTATATAATACTCTGTGCTCAGAAGACTCTTGTGAACAAATGGGTTTGTAGGCTGTGTTCAAGGCAGAATTGAGAAAGAAGAGAAAGAAAGCACAATCAGTTGGAGGACTTCACCAGGATTCCTGGGAAATGGGGATGGGTGTCTGACTTAGGGCTCTGTAGGTGGGACAGAGTGTGGGGTATACAGAACAGTACGAAAACAGAGTTGCCAGGATTCGAATAATGATTAATCCAGAGGTTCAGAGAGAAGCCACCCTGGATATCAGATGCGAAGCATGCTGTGCACTTAGATTGAGCACTTAGGCTTCAGAAAGGAAACATTATTCCCTTTCAGAAGGTGTTTGGTTATATTGCTGGTTTGCCCAGGACGAGAGACAGCACCAATGTTCTGATGGGGTAGCCAACTCTCCTGACAGCAGGCATTCTCCTGAATCTACAGCTGGCTAGTCTAACCGCCGTCAAGTCCGGTGCAACCGTCTCAGCTCTCCCCCACAGCCAAGTGTCTAATCTTCACTTCAGTTTCTAACACACCATCACTCTCAAAGGAGGCTGAACAGCTGCACACAGCAGAAACTGCCCTGGAGGTGGAGGAAGCAGATAAGGGTTCAAGGCCTGGCTCCATCAAAACCAGCTATGAAAGTGACATTACCCAGTGGAACATCAATTTCTTCACCCATAAAATACAGATGAAAATACCTGCCACCTGAGTGCTCTAAAGCTATACAAGGCCATGCGAGTGAATGCACTTTATAAAAATGGGAAGCTTTGCCTAAATATACATAGAGCGCATTTTTCATGGCTTCTGTTTCACATTTACACACAGGCTTTATTTGGCGGAAATATGAGTTATTTCCAGAGTGAATTTTAAATGATTAACCTCCTGTACTGTGGAAAAAAGAAACTCTGAGCTAAAGGGTCTATTAATAGGACTTCCAGCACTCACCCCCATCCCCAGAAAATGTGTCGCCGTGTGTGATAGTGTCGCAGGGGGGAGTGGGTGCAGCAGAGTGGAGTGTAGACAGAAAGCATCAGAGCTTAAAACAGCTGCGCTTGACCGCTCTGCAGAAATGGTTTCTACAATTAACCCTACTCATCTGTTTATAGACCCAAAATAGTACAAGCACACAGTTGTGTTCATTACTTTTTGATAAGCAGAAAGACTCACAAATATTTCATTTCCAAGCACATGTTATCTGCATTTGGCTTCAGTGGGAGGCATATGCTTTGACATATGAAATTCCATCTTGTACCAAACATGTAGGACTCTGCGTCTCAAACAATAAGTGAGCCACACGTGGGCACCTCATTGGCAGAGAGTTGGGCTTGTTTGTATTTAGAGTTCTTTGAATGAAACTTTAAGCAGGGGAACCACTAAACCCCTAAATCTGGGACACTGATTTATGGATGTATGTCATCTACCCATTCTGAAAACAGTAACAGAAAGAGCAGATTGGCTGTCTATAAGTATACTTTGTGAATTTCTTTCCCCAGCAACTTGCATTTATCCTCAGCTCCACATTTGTCCTCAAATAATCTGATACACTAGGCCTTTTCTGGAAACATAACAGATACAGCCATTGTTTTGCTTTAAGCAACCCAAGCAAGTTAAATACCTTTTATGCATTTAGCACAACTCTTGGTACAATGTTTTTTAAAAGTAGCAAAAATGCAAATAGCAACCTGACAATTGGAAAGCCAAGATTTACACATAAAATAATCAACAAGCCTGTACTGTCTCTGTATACAAAATTCTATATTATTCAGTGAAAACTAGTAGGTTTACCATCAATCACTGCAGGGTATGAATCCTAGAATACCTGAGGAGTTAAAGAAGATAGGATACAGTGAGGAGATGATCACCGAACTAAGTACAAACCACAGGCAAGCTAAGAACTTCCCAAGAGAGGTGTAAGGTGTGCTGGTTCAAATCACATCACAAGCCAACAGGTGAAGCCTGGATCAGCGTTTGGGCCAGTCGCAGGGAGACTGATCTTACCAGGGCAATCGCACCTGGGGGGGATTGGTCAGAGTTAAGGTTATTTAGAGACCTGCTCCTAAGGAACATAAAGCACAGATAAAGTGATAAAAATTGATGGGTGAACATTGGAGCACAGTGCCGGTTCTTCATCAGGGGCCAGTGGGAACAGATCTGGATTAAGCCGGGGCAGTGCTCAGGAAACATTAAAGGCAGAGAGTGAGGTCATCCACGTGGCAGCTGGAGTTTCCTTATTAGCATCCCTTTCACAAGAGCAACAGCTAACAGCAGTTCATGGATAAGATGCTGCTCTGTGGGTGAGAGGAGGGAGTGAGGCTGCACCACCCCTTACACCACACAGACCGAGACAGACCATGAGGCAGTAAGAGAAACGGCTATTGCCAAGTGTGCTGCCCCTGCGTCATGCTTGGAGGGTTCCCTGAGCCTCCAGTTCCTCTGAAGCAGAAGGGAAGTGGGCAGGGAACCTTTAAAAGAATAACATGGCCTGAGGACACGACATGAACTGATTAAAACCAAAGAGACCCAAGATGACAGACAGCTGACCTTCACTAGCCCCTGAGTCTCAGTGTTTGCTGGTTTTAACGTAGCAGCAAGCCACGTGGCACATCCATGGCAGTCCCGAGGTCAGCCTTGAAGGCCAACAGTGGGTGTGGACCCAATTCCTGGGAATCTTCACCCCTTCCCCCAAATAGCTGGAATATTTCCCCCAATCCTTAGCCTGTGAAATTACCTACCCTAGAAAACCAGAGAAGACAGACCCTGGGGCTATCCCAGCCCTCTAAGAAGGCCCACACTCTGCGGAGTGTGCTGCTCTCTAAGAAAATCCACTTCTCACCTATCACTTTCTCGCTCACTGGGTTCTTTCCGCAATGAAACATCAAGAATCTCAGCGTCATTACATCCCAAGATTAGGTGGAATCTCAGTTAAAGGACTGTGGGTTCAAGTCCCAGTCTGAGTTTTGGCTGAATTTGAGTCCCAGCTCTTGGGTTCAAGTCCCAATTTGAATCACACAGTTTCACCTCCAGTGGGAAAGGAGAACCCAGGGTGACATCCAGTACCCCCCACACTGTGGGCTGGTTACCACCCAGTCCCTCAGCACTGAGGGCTTGTTAGCACCTAGTCATCCAGCACTGAGGGCTCATTAGCACCCAGTCCCCCAGCACTGAGAGCTGGTTTGTGGGAGCTCCTACCCTGGTTTGTTTTCACAGGGATATCAGGAGAGCAGCGGTGCTGAATCCCTAGGAAACTGACTGTGACAGAGAAAAGGGGAGGACTTCCACCACTGCCCTTGGAAGACAGGATTCCTACCTCCAGAGCTCAGGCAGGCGTCCCGACCTGCAGCTCTGCTATTCTGTAGGACCAACTCAATGGCCAGTCTAACAAGGGAGTCCAGTGGGAGACAGGGCTTCCCAACTCAGGTCACCAGATAAGGGATTTTGCCCAGCCTGGAGCCTGGTCTTTGCAAACTTCAGGCAGAGGGTCTGAGTCCCAACCCTGCCTGCTATGAAGTGTGGCTCCCAGACCCTCCAGACAGGAAATTTTACTCAGGAAGACTGAGGAACTGCCCGAAGTGGGCCCTCCCAGTTCTCCCAAGCAGGAACCCGAGTTGCAGCCCCGTTGCTGTGGAGCCTGGCCCCCAGCCCCATCTGGCAGGAAGGGCTGGCAAGAACACTTGGAAGTGGCACAACCTGACAACTCTAGACCCAAGAGGTGGGCAGGCAGAGCTGGTCACATCAGAGCAGAGCCAGCAGCCTTATCCAGCCAGGGAATGGGATCATAGGTGGACTTGAGTCAAAATCACAAAAAGCATTACTCGTTTTGGAGCTCTTCTCCTTCTGCACCTGGGTGGGAAACTAATTTGTAACCCACTTATTGCTGACTACAGCCTCCAGGCTGCCCAGGCAGTGACCCTTAACACGGGAAGCCGCGTAGCCCATGGAACAGCCCTGCTTGCGGTGGTGCTTAACAGAGAGCACAGCCTATGACTTTCTCCCACCTGGAAGCCGAGCGGGATCCTGGGGGGATCCTAGGGACAGAAGCCTTCAGACAAGATTGTTGATCAGGGCAGGGAGGGGTGGGAGGGGTGCAGAGACGAGAGAGAAGAGACAAGGAACACGAGTCCTCGTTCTGCCTAAGGGATGTACACAGCAATATCCTCGAGTTCTTCTGCAGAACTGAAACCCACAGCCAAGGAAGATGCCAGCATTCTTCATTCCAGAGAAGATCACAGCTGGATAACCAGAGAAGAGGGTTAAGAGACCACCTGAGGCAGCGTAAAGAAACCATACTAGCTCATCAGGAGACCATCTCAGGCCAGGTTAAGGGAGTGCAGCCCTGCACTCAGCCTGATCCTTATCAGCAGCTCTGCTGTTGAACCACTGCTATAAAAAGTGCTAGTCCCTAAGTTGTGTCTGACTCTTGTGACCCCAAGGACTGTAGCCCACCAAGCTCCTCTGTCCATGGGATTCTCTGGGCAAGAACACTGGAACAAGTAGTCATTCCATTCGCCAGGGGATCTTCCCAACACAGGGCCTGAACCTGGATCTTCTGCACTGCACCATAAATCTCTTCACCAATTCCTTCCTGCTTGGGACGCATAGTTCTGAAAGGCATTAGCCCCTGTGTCCCCCTTTGTCTGGCAAAACAATAAAGCCATTTTTTCTACTTCACCCAAAAGTCTGTCTCTGAGATTTAATTCGGCACTGGTGCACGCAGGCCAAGTTTTCGGCATCCATTTGCAGAGCAGTACTGGTGACCTCGCATAACTGGCACGTTCGGTTTACACTCTTGCCAATTTCAGCCCCCAGACACTGAGTTCTGCAGGCCCTGGGTCCTGTCCTCTGCCCAGTCGGGGCAGGGAAGCCAGCTCACAG
Organism: Neotragus moschatus; assembly: GCA_006410615.1. NCBI lineage: Eukaryota > Metazoa > Chordata > Mammalia > Artiodactyla > Bovidae > Neotragus > Neotragus moschatus. The sequence continues at coordinate 266,311 of SJYA01003031.1, read as the reverse complement.
CCCCATCTACTGTTCGGTATGTACCCAGTGGATACTTCATGCCAGTGACTGAATACTCAGTACACACCAGGTGCCGTGCTAAATCCTGTGCAGGTACTATCTCTTGATTTATGTATCAGTTTAGGAGTCTGTTTCTTTGCCTGTGGTTTAGCTGAGTAAAGTGAAGCCTGGGGAGAAGGGCCTGGCCAAAGTCCTCCAAGGGGGAGTCAGGATTCCAATTCCAATCCACTTGACACTGAAGCCCAAATGTGTCACTGAAACTCGACATCAGATCCAACGCCTATATTACCATGCGGTGGGCAGTCACTCCTCGAGTATTCTTATCTCCAGGTTTCTTTATTTTTAAATCTTTGTGTAACTATATTAGTAAAATGTGCTTATGAAAGACACACACACACACACACACACACACTAACTGAGATATGAAGGAAGCAGACTCAGGACAAGGCAAACCTTCCACTCCCGCCTGTGCTCCTCCTGCAGCTGATTTCCGTCCCCTCCCTGGAGGCAACTGATAATCGCAGGCTCAAGTGTGGCTTTCTGTATCTTCTTCAGCACCGACAGCAATCTCTGCTCCCTGAAGAATTCGCCCTGCTTTGAATTTGTCTTGATAGGTAAGTCAGATCCTGTCTTCTCATCATCCCATTCCCTTTGGTATGGTCAGAGGAGCTGCGGGAGGGAACAGGACACTCAAAAAATGATGGCCTATATGGCAGCTTAAATCTTTTCATAAAGGTTTCTTTTTTTCTTCTCATCCAATTTGATAAATATAAACAAACAAATTTACACTGTACATGGACTTAAATTCAACAAATACCTATTGAAAGTCTATAATTCAAGCAAACACCTACAAAACAGGACCCCAGTCTTCAAGATGTTCATAGTTTAGTAAAGGAGACAATCATAAAAAGAAATAAATACAGGAAATGGAGTTTAGCATGCAAGAATAAAGAGCCTTTGAAATCAGATAAACTGTATTTAGTTATTGATTACAACATAACAGATCACCTCAAAACTATGTGGCTTTAAACAGTTCACCACTGTCTTTCTCAGTTTTGTGGACTGCCTGGGATCAGCAGGTAGTTCTTGCTTGGAGTCTAAAATTTGATCACAGTCAGATAATAGGGGCCGTTGGAGTCATCTGATGACTCAAAGAGGCTATATGTCAAAGCAGTGCCTGGATTTTTCACTCAATACCTGGCACCTAGTGCCCATCTTGGCTATACTTCTGTCCATTAGCATAGCCTGGAGTTTACCTGGGGGTTTGATTCTGCCAGAAGAAGAGGGAGGAAGTTGAATTTCCAGGCCACTTAGGATTGTGTCCATGGGAATTAGCATCATTTCTGTCCTGGGTTAGTGGTCAGAACTGTCACGGGGCCTGTCCAGGTTCAAGGACGCGGAGAATTAGATCCTACCCCTTGGTGGGGGACTACCAATGGCAATATCCGAGCATAAAATTACATATGGTGGTGGATACTGTTATAGTCATCTTTGGAAAATGCAATCTGCCACAAAGAGTACAAGGAATGTGATAATTAATGTTTTGAGAAGACAAAGTTTCCTGAAAAAGGCAAAAATTGACCTAAGTTTTGAATACTAAATCAGATTTCAATGGTAAGAAAGATGAGAAGCAGGGCAGGTGAAGCATATTCCAGACAGAGGACAGATGTTGTCCAAACACACTTCATACTGAATGTTGGGGAAAGCATAGAGGCATACATCTGCACAGGATTATAAAATACAAGGCCAGAGCTTTGGCAAATGGGAGAGGATAGTTAGACATGGGGGAAATAGTGAAGAATCTTGTCAACTATATTCAAGCAATGGAGAGTGTCTGAAGGATTTAAAGCATATGACCAGTGGGGTTATGTTACTTTTAAGAAAGCTCAGGCTAGTAGTAACGTAAAAAAAAAAAAAAAAAGAAAAAAGAAAAGAAAAGAGGGCAAGAGAAGAGACAAGTAAAGTAGCAGAGCGCTTCTTGACCAAGAGGCAGAATGCCTTCACAGCACTTGGGATCAGCCTACCTAGGTGTGAACCCCGGCACTGACATTTGCTAACTGAGTGAGCTTTCACAGTTTGCTTGGCCTCTGTGTTTGTCTCTTTTTCTTCATCTGAAAAATAGATGATGCTTTTGAACTGTGGTGTTGGAAAAGACTCTTGAGAGTCCCTGGAGTGCAAGGAGATCCAACCAGTCCATCCTAAAGGAAATCAGTCCTGTTTATTCATTGGAAGGACTGGTGCTGAAGCTGGAACTCCAGTATTTTGGCCACCTGATGCGAAGAGCTGACCCACTGGAAAAGACCCTGATGCTGGGAGACATTGAAGGCAGGAGGAGAAGGGGACGACAGAGGATGAGATGGTGGGATGGCATCACCAACTCGATGGCGATGAGTTTGGGTGAACTCCGGGAGTTGGTGATGGACAGGGAGGCCTGGCGGGCTGCGGTCCATGGGGTCGCAGAGAGCTGGACACGACTGAGTGACTGCACCGAACATACACAGGGCTGCTAGAATGACCACATGAGCTGATCTCTATGAAGCATGCAGAAAAGTGTCTGTCATAGGGAAAGGCAATATTTTCTGGATTTATGTAAACCCATACATCACCGGCTGGTGCAACAAAAGCTTACCACATACCTGCCTCACTTAATACCTTTAACAACCAGTGAGGCAGGTACATCATCACCTCCTTTGACAAATGAGGACAGTGAGACATCGAGACTCATGTAAATTTCTCAAAGTCAGCCATTTACAATAGAGGCCAAATTCGGCAAAGAGAGAATGACAGCAGAAACATGTAGAACCAGAATCAGTTTTCCATTCCAAACCCTATATTTTCCAAACAGAGAATTTATGTATTTCTATTTAAACAACCAAACCATTTCTTTGCAGTGATGATGATTTTTTTTAAACATTATCTCTCAACCAAATTATTAAATTTTTCTGAGTATATGAGTATAAAGCTTACCAGTTGCTAAAAGTTAAATGTATTCAGAACCACAGATCACCATTTGCTTCGATAGAAAGACAAACTGGACTTCTTATCTGTCCGAAAGAAAATAGCTGACAGATCCGTTATTTCATGAAGCTTCGGAGCTTGCGTTTGCCTTTTCTTCATGAGCAGCACCACAGAATACTTCCGAGATTTGGCCTGGTGGTTTCTCCTATCCAACTAACATACCCCTCTCAGAAGGCTCAGCCTGGAATAAATGAATCAGGATTTGCAGACCTGAGTATGGACGCGTCGGGCGGCTGGGGAGTGCGACTTCCTTCAAGGCAATGTGCTAGTGGGTTTCACCCGCTCTTTCTTCAGCTATTGTTTTGTATCCTGCCGTGATGTGGAAGACACTTCGGTGGGATCAGGAATAAAGCTTTAGGGGACATCTCTACTGAAAAGAAGGAAGGAAGAAAAAAAGGAAGGAAAAGGAAAGAGAATTGGAAAGAGAAAGACATAAAAAGTAAAAATAAAAACCAATCATGCTGACAACTAGCCTTTGTGAAGTAGCTACTTCTATTTCTTTCTCTGAGACTAGTTTTGCAGGATTTTGCAATGACTTGATCAGAAACCCTCCACACGCACACCCTGGCATGCTGGTGGGCGGCTGTGAAGTCCACACCCCACAGGCGCTGAGTCCTCCTACTGCCCCGCCCTGCTGCTGCTCCGGCTCTCACACCCCCTATCCTCTGGAGAAGGAATCTGTGGGAAATTCGTCATCTTCCTTTCACTCAGCCTCCAACCAACTGTTTCACAACCTCTTTATTTGATCGATATTGCACCCATAAGACTTAGCTGGAAGGTTGGTTTTCATTCAAAACAATTTAGAACCCATGGGAATCAAATGGGCTAAAAATTCTTCACTTGATTGAAAGGAAATAAAACAAAAAAACACAAACTTCTTTTCTCATTCTTTCTCTGTTTCTCTGATTTTATTCCAACCAGATGGATTCAGTGACCAGAACCCCACAAACAAAACAAAACAAAAAATACACAAACCAACTCTACCACGAAATTCTACCTTTTCCATGATGGCAACCTGTCACAGGGAGGAGAGGCGTTTTTCTGCTCTAATGTGGGGTTCCACCGAACCCCAGGGAGACGGCAGCCTGTCCTCATTGACACCCCCTCCTGAACCAAGCAGAGGGCAAGACACAGGATGAGATACCGGGGCTTTTCTTTGACCACATTCCCTTTGTTTAAAGAGCTTGGTTTTGTATATATGACTCACATTGGCCAAACAGGAAACAAAATCCTCCTCCTTCCCTGAAGTCAGGAAAATTCAATTACTTTAGGATTAGTCAGAACTATTATCATCACTTCTGGGGCCACTCATGCCAGGAACCTGGGTTCTTAGCAACGGAACTGAATTCCCAGATTTACTCTTTTTGATACTGGGTCCCGGGGCTTCCCAAGTTGTGCTAGGGGTAAAGCATCTGCCTGCCAGTGCAGGAGACGCCAGAGACGTGGGATCCATCCTTGGGCCGGGAAGATGCCTTGGAGTAGGAAATGGCACCCCAGTCCAGCGGCACCCCACTCCAGTATTCCTGCCCAGGAAATCCTATGGGCAGAGGAAGCTGGCAGGCTCTAATCCATGGGGCTGCAAAGAGCGGGAGGCAACTGAGCATACACACTGTGTCCTAAACTATGCAGACTGTTGGGATCTGTTTCTCAGAGCTTGGGGCAGAGCAGACAGAGGGGCCAGGAACCAAAAAAGCCACAGAAAAGATGACATAACGAACTTGAATGCAATTCAGGGGCATGGCTTTAGCAGTGCTGAAGGTACTGGTTGTGTTTCATGAGGTCGGGAGTCAAGGTTTAAGAGAAAGATATCTGTATTGGGCTTACCAGGTGGTGCTAAAGGTAAAGAACCTGCCTGCCAACGCAAGAGATGCAAGAGATTCGAGTTCAGTCGCTGGGTCGGGAAGATCCCCTGAGGAGGGCATGGCAACCCACTCCAGTGTTCTTGCCTGGAGAATCCCATGGACAGCGGAGCCTGGCAGGCTACCATCCTTACGGTCGCAAAGAGTCAGCACAACTGAATGGCACGCGCGCAGTTATCTGTATGGACGCAGGAGACACCGAAGCATACTCTAGGCCCAAGGCCAGAGCGGGGAACTGGTGGGGAAAAAGAGAGAGAGAGAGAAACGGGGAGAGGAGATCTTGTGCGACCGTGCTTGAGCTCAGATGTGGTCCTGCTGGCAACTTGCAGAGCGCACCGGAAACAGAGCAGGGGCTGGTTCAGCCCCACCAGGAGGTGTTTAAACAAGGAGACTGCACACCTGCTGTTCACTTTCCACTCAGGAATGTGTCTCCTCACCTAACGCACACTATATGGAGACTACAGACTCCAGCGCCCTGGACCCGGTAGGAAAGTTCCACCGGATGTCTTATCACCCTTATCCCAGTTTAAAAGTGCCACTCGGTAGCCCGTACAAGCAAGAAGAGACAAACACAGACATTTAGATTCATTCCCCCACAAATTTTTCATGAAAGCTCTGGCAGAGTGCTGGCGTGGCCAAAACTTATGTTCGGACTTTTGCACGCCATCTTATAGAAAAGCCCAATCAAAGTTTTTGGCCAACCCAATGGTAGGCTGCGATCAATCCCCAGTTGAATGTCGGTACACGCGTTTGGAGTGTGAGACCCGTTTCAGAGTCAAAAGCATGTCTGCATTCGCTCTGCCGCCAAGTCCCACTTTTACATTACCTTGAGCAGAAACCAAAGGAGAAGCCTGTTATCCTTCTGCCGAGGTTTTCTGGTCAGGCAGTCAGTTTTTATTGCTGGCTTTAAGAGGCCCACCCTCAAAACATACTTCGGGAACTGAGTTGGAGGTCGTCTAGGGCATTCCAGGAAGTCAGGGGGAAGGAGTGGAGACGTCACTTCCGATGGACAGTGTGGGCGCTTCCTGCTCAGGGCGCGGTCGGCTCAGGGGGAGGAGCGGGAGCGCCGCGCAGAGGCCGCGCAGAGGCCGAGGAGAGGCCGAGGAGAGGCCCCGCAGAGGCCGCGGAGAGGCCCCGCAGAGAGGCTGCGCGAGGCTGCGGAGAGGCCGCGCAGAGGCCCCGCAGAGGCCCCGCCGGGCCTGGCCTCGCTGCGGGGCGCTCGGACCCGCGCCAGCTGCTCGCACAGCCGCTCTCCTGGCAGCTGAGCTCTGCGTGTGGCTGGCGGCGCCGTGGCGGACGGAAGGCCGAGCCGCCTCAGGAAAGCGCGGGAGGAAGTCGCCATGGGCTCAGGGAGCCGCGGAAACGCGTCTTTCTTCCGTGAGAAGCCTGCGATGCAGGCTTGAAAAACAGCAGCTTCGAGCTGAGCAGCCTGAGGCCCAGCTCTTGGAAACGGGCAGGTTGTCTGGAAGCGGGGGCTTCAGAAAGAAGGTGAAGAAGACCACCGACGTGATCAGGGAAGGCACCATGGCCTGCGTCGCAAGGGACTAAGGTCTTGCCCACTGTCCACGCATGTCTCTGAGGGAACATGGAGCTGACATAGATCTTTCCTGAACACATTTATTCAAACAGTATTTACTGGGTGCTTATCACGGGCCTGGCTTCTGGTTACTGGTGCTTATCATGGGCCTGGCTACTGGTTACTGGTGCTTATCATGGGCCTGGAAAACTGAACGACATGGCACAGTCAGGATCAAAACCAGAGACAAAAATCCTTTTACTAATGTTTGATGGAGACTCCCCAGCATGTGCCTTGAATTTACTCTTTAAAGTGGATTATAAATAAAATTTAAACTTGGCTAGAATGAATTTTAGGTTTTGAATTATGTCTTTTTGCACAAAAAGTTCTCATTACTTCAGTTACTCCAAGGAATGTTCAGATATCCTCCCCAAAGTGAGCTACAATCTGGACAATTTAAATATGTGAATTATTTTTTCAATAAAGCAAAATTTTCTGATTTTTCTCTGACCCTGAACATAGTTTTTCACAAAAATTTTCAAGTACTTCGTATATGCCTGGTTAAAATGGTAAAAACTTTGTAACAGAGTCATCTACACTCTATGCCAACAAGAAGACGTTGGATTTTCAAGGACTTGATTCCTTCTCCTTTTATATTTGTGAAGAATTCCACAGCTAAAGTGAGGACTTAGTATGTATCAGACCGGGTCTTAATTCATTTATGTACATTACTTCTTTAAACCCACACAACCACTCCTTGAGTAATTACTACTATATCCCAATTTTCAGATGAAAATAAAAGTCTTGGATCCAGGAAAGGCTTAAATGAGAATGAGATATGCAGTCAGAGGAGTACATCCAGTCCTCTTTTCAACCTGATACAAGTTCCAGAAAATTACTGATGGATTTAGCCAGTAAAGATAAATCATGAAATTGATAGTTGCTCACTTGGGAACTGTTCCAGCCCTAAAGGGCTAAAGGAAATCCCATCTGGCTAAGAGTAAGCTTCTATCCATATAAAAACAGTATTGAAGAAGAAAACCACTGCTTAACTATCCTTGTTTCCTGCCATTGGTTTCCGGAGCTTACCGAGGACATATTATTTCAATCACCCATCTAATGCTGGATTACTCATTTCTTTATACAGATAGCTCATATAATCACATGTATTAAAGCCATAATCTTTGTGAGGTCAGAGAGTATGTCAGCTTTCAGCTAGACAAACATCAGGGGCTCGAGTCATCCATTCACGTCTGTATATGATTCACAACAACCTCCAAAATCTGCCCACTCCTTTAATAAATATTGATTTTTTTTGTTTTGCACCAGCAAATCTCCTGTATGTTAAGGATTTAGTGGTTTAAAAAAAAAAAAGACAAAATTCTTATTCAAGAAGAGAAATCCAGACAAGGGAAATAGCAAAGTCAAAACCCCTGAGGTTAGAAATAAGCTTTGTGTGGAACAAAACAGAACAAAAATGAAGTGAGTGTGGAAGCAGGAAATAGCCCAGAGGTCGTTGCAGGTATTACAGGGAGAGAGTTGCTGTCTTCCACTATGGCAGGAGATGGTGAGATGTGGGCACAAGTTTCACATCTAATATCAAGGTGTCTGTCTGATAATGCGAGTGCAAAAGTGGCTTCTAAGGTTTATTTGCGAACAGGAGGAGCAGGTTTCCTGTGAAGGAGACCAGCGGTTCTCTGTGGACTCTGGTAACCGTGAGATGACTATTATATTAGAAATGTCATTCAGGCCGTTGGAGGTATATGTCTGGTACCCAACACTGAAGTCGCAAACATGGATAAGCACAGTCTCTGAGCCCAGTGGCCTCACAGTCAAATGTGTTTTGCTGGAAGTGATTTTGGCTGCTGGAAGCATAGCTCTTGTTTCTTTCTGGACTGGTAAGTTATATCTATCAGGGCAGGAATATTTGTCCATCTCTGGAGTTCCATTCTTTAACTGGATGCATACCGTACCTTCGTAAAGTTGGGCTGAATGTAATCAGTCCAAGTGGGACATACTGGACCAGCACATCAGTAAACACTTGGTCAGAACAAAGCTCACCTAAGGTGTATCTTCTGATTTCCAGGGGCATAAACCTTAGGTGAGGCATTTAGTACATTCTTGAAAACTAAATTTGAGAAAGCATATGCTTGCATGCTAAATCTCTCCAGTCATGTCCAACTCCTTGCAGCCCCACGGGCTGTAGCCCATCAGGCTCCTCTGTCCACAGGATTCTCCAGGCAAGAATGTTGGCGTGGGTTGCCATGCCCTCATCCAGGAAATCTTCCTGACCCAGGGATCGAATCTGAGTGTCTTAATCGCCTGTATTGGCAGGTGAGTTCTTTACCACTAGTGCCACCTGGGAAGCCTGAGAAAGTCTATGCTATGTGCCAAAGCATGTATAGATGAAAGACTTGTAGGGAATGGGTACTCGTCAGGTACCTGAGGGTTGGAGTGCTCAGGGAGAATGTCAAGGAGGCATATGTCCAGGTCTGAGCCTTGCCAGGTAGGAAGGATTCAGAGTCTTGATGGTAAGCTGCATGATCACATGTACTGTATCATATTTTCATAAACTAAGCCAGTGTAGGACGTCAATTTGAACAGAAAGATGGAACTTATTTGAGCACGTCTAAATACTGGATAAATACCTGGAATTTATGATGTATACAGACCACCGAAGAGGAGACTCTCTCTAGGGTTTATGCAACTAGAGCTTAAGAGTCTCTCAACTCTTTTTTAGGAAAAAATTCTAATGATGCACCAGGGGAGTGGATGTCATGCTAACATGTGAGGCCTTAAGAGGCCACGGGGAAACCCTCCGCACACTCAAATAGCCCCTCTTTCACTTCTCTCACCTACCTCAACAAGAAACGGCCTCATTAAAGGACCACTTCTTTAACTCCAGACAGCTCACTGGTTTTCTGTTTGGAGTCTAGAGGCTTACGCATTTGGTTTTAATGCTTTAAGGGACAGAAGTAGATGGTAAAAAACATCCGACCTTAGGTGAGTAAGTGGGGCCCCTGAAGTTGAAGGAGGCAGGAATAGAGCTTAGGAGTTGTTCATAGATAAAGGAAAGCTCCGCTGGAAAAGGATGAGAATTTGGGGAATTGGGCAGCTAAATAGAGAACTCCCTCTAATGAAGATATTGGAAGATGTATCAATTTTTGCTGGTTACCCTTCTTGAGACTTGGCACATTTGTGGAATCTTTGAGCTACATTAGGTTACTTTGTATGAAAGCTGACCAGCTTTGCAAAAGAATATGAGTACCATCTCTGGTAGAGGAATTAAGATCCCACAAGCTATGTGGTACCACCAAATAAAATAATAACAAAAGTAACAAAGAGACACTGCCTAAAGTCCTGTTAACATGGACTAGCCTTATTCTTCTAAGGTCATCCTTCATATATCTAAAAGCAGGACTGGGGGGCAGAGACCTTCCAGTTCCTTTCAGACAGAACCAGGAGGCGCTGACTGCCCTGCCCGGGCACCGCTGACCACGGTCAGATCTTTCACTTCCTGTCTGGCTGAAAGGCTGTGCTCTGGTTCTCGCATCAGGACAGTATCAGTAGAGTCCAGTAGCTGACCGAGCCTTCACCCTGAGTCAGCAGACTTAACCAGGTGGGACAAGGCGGGGCGAGTCACCAGTGGGTTTCACCAGTCATCAGCATCCATTCCCATCTGGCACCAAGACTGAACATGGTGAGGAAATTCGGGACTAGTAATCACCCCGCCATCTCTGCTTCCCAGGGGGCGCTAATGGTAGAGAACCTGGCTTCCAATGCAGGAGACATAAGAGACAGAATTTCTATCCCCAGGCTGGGGAGACCCCAGGAGCAGGGCGTGACAGCCCAGTGTCCTCACCTGGAGAAGCCCAAGGACAGAGGGACGGGCCTGCCATGGGACTGCATAGGGTCACGGTCCACAGGGCTGCACAGAGTCAGACACCACTGAAGTGAGTTAGCATGCATGCTGCGTCAGCAAGGCCCCGTGGGTGGCTGAATGTCCACACTCATCAGGAGCAAGGGATCTTTAGGAAGCAGTACTAACAAGGCTAGCCAGCCCTTCTGCTCCCTTCTCCTGGTGTCTCTGGGGCCGGATGGGGAGTTGAGACATAACACTATCCAGCATCAATAAGGCATCATCGAGGCAGAATGAGGTAATCTGAGGCGCCCTGCTTTCACTGGGAAGCTGCCAGGGGGTGATGAGAGCGGTGAAGTTGCACGCCACCATTCTTCAGTGAGACTGTAAGAGCAAATGCTCCACTTCTGCTGAGTGACATTGGCAGGACCCAGTGGGAAGATAAACATACACATTCCTCTGGTACTTGCACTATACATCAATAAGATGGCCACCTACTGAAAAAGAAGACTAAATAGGTGCCGAAGTCTCATGATATAATATCCAAAAATGACCAGGATACATTCAAAACTCACTTATATCCAGAACCAGGAAAATCACTCTATGAAGAAGAAAATGCAATCAACAGATGCTGACATTAATGTGAATCAGGGTTAGAGTTGGAGAAGGAAATGGAAACCCACTCCAGGGTTCTTGTCTGGGAAACCCCATGGAGAGAAGAGGCTGGCGGGCTATAGTCCATGGAGTCACAGAGTCTGACCCAACTGAGTGACTAAGTGCCTAAGCACACCAGGGTTAGAATTATCTGACAAGGATTTTAAGGACATTATAAATTGCTTTAACAATCAATTACTGATTCTCTTGAAATGAATGAAAAACAGAAAAATCTCATAAAATAAATAGAAGTTATAAAAAAAGAACCAAACAGAAATTATAGGACTGACATAGGTAATCAATAACCATAGTAAAAATGTGTTAGAGAAAGGCGATAGAAGATAGAATCAGTGAACTTGAGGACAGGTGGTAGAATTTATCCAGTCTGAACAACAGAGCAACTGGAAATGTAAATGAGCAGCACCTCGAGGATCGTGAGACAGCAGAAGCATTCATTCTTCTCACCTTTGGATATCTCAGAAGGAGAGGGAGTGTATCAAAGTGTTTCCCAAGAAATCCAAATTTGGCATAAGGGATATAAACTGACAGGTTTAAGAAACTGAGTGAACCTCAAACATGATAACCCAAAGAAATACAAGCCAGCTGGCATTGTAATTAAGTTTATGAAAATTTACAGTAAAAATTTTGAAAGCAGCTAGAGAAAAATAACAACCCATCACTTGTAGAGGAATATCAATTCTTATCTGAAGCCATGTTTCTAAAGTACTGAAAGAAAACAACTGTCACCTGTGAATTCTGCATTTGGTGAAAATATATCTCAGGAATGAAGGAAAATGAGGATATCCTCATAACGGAAAACTAAGATACATTGTTAGCAATCGTACCCCTAATGAATAACTAAAGGGAATTCTTAAACAGAAAGGAAATGATACAGAAGAAAGCTTGGACTGTATAATTTATTTATTCATTTGGCTGCATTGCATGTGAGATCTCAGTTCCTTGACCAGGGATTAAACAGCACACTGCTCTTCCAAATAATCTGTGAGGCAAGAATGAAGCCTTGAACCCTCATATTAAGACCAAACTATATCTAGCCCTTAGCGTGTGGACATAAACACAGGCAAGTGGCTTGACAGAAGGCCCTCACTCCTGTGGACTGGGAGAGGGAGCCAGCCAGGAGATGTGCTGGGTGAATGACAGGCTGCCAGAGGGGGAGGGTGAACGGGGAGCTACCATTTATCTGAAGGTCTGCCGTCACGGGCACAGTGCTAGACTGCTTCCAGGAAGCATCTGACTTCCTCCTCACTATAAGTTAGCCGAGTCCTGATTTGCCTTATGTCATGATTCTGGAAGACTTTATACATCCTCTGATTAGTGACAAAGGTTTTACTGTCCTAGTTTGCAATGTAGAGTTATTGAGGCAAGTAGCCAACAAATAGTACATTCCACGTCACCCCAAATGAGATCGGGGGTGAGGTAGATTAGGAGTTTGGGATTGACATACGCACAGTTGCTGTTGCCGTTGTTCAGTTACTAAGTAGCGTCTAGCTCTTTGCGACCTCATGAACTGCAGCACACCAGGCTCTTCTGTCCTCCACTGTCTCCCAGAGTTTTCTCAGATTCATGTCCATTGAGTCAGTGATGCTCTCTAACTATCTTATCCTCTGCCATCCCTTTCTCCACATTACTATATATAAAATAGATAACCAACAAGGACCTACTGTATAGCACAGGGAACTATTCAAAATATGGTAATAACCTATATGGGAAAAGAATCTGAAAAAAGAATGAATATTGTTTATATATATATAAAACAATCACTCTGCTGTACACATGAAACTAACACAACATTGTAAATCAACTGGACTCTAATATAAAATAAAGGTTAAATTAATTTTCTTTAAGAAAATAGACTTTATATCAGAACACATCTTAATGAATTCCCAGCTAAGCAAATTTTTCTCCGACCTAAGTATAGAAGAAACCTTTTTAAAGACAGAAATCCTTAAGAATCTTTAAATGTATATCCTAAAGGTTCCTTCCAACACAGCTTGAGAAACACTTAAACTGAACAGAGAAAATCTAATTCTTTGAAAGGATCCTTCAACTGGGCTTCCCAGGTGGCTCTGGGGTAAAGAACCCTCCTGCCAATGCAGATTACTCAAATTCAACCCCTGGGCCTGGAAACTCCCCTGAGAAGGAAATGGCAACCCATTCCAGTATTCTTGCCTGGAAAATCCCATGGACAGAGAAGCCTGGCAGGCTACAATCCATGGGGTTGCAAAGGGTCAGATATGACTTACGACTAAGTCACCACCACCATCTTTCTACTGCAAATCAGTTCTGCAAAGAAAGTGTATCTTGATAACTGGTAAGATATTTCTAAAGGGTAAGGTACTCCTAAAAATATATACCATAAGTTTATATTTTAATTAAAGCTTAAAATAGAAAACTTTTCATAAATTCCACAAGCATCCAAGTACTTTTAGACCCTGGTTCTAAAAATCAGCTTACTGGAAAACATCAGACCCCCAAATTACACTTGCATTGTTTTTTGAGGGAGCCAGCTCCTAAGAAGGCAATCGACTACACTTTCCCTTTTGTCAGAACTGATGTTGGTGCCACTCCAGCCGTTCTTTACACAGGAGACTCTGAAACGTTTTGCCCACTTTCAGGTTATGAGGAATAGCTGCCAAACTCTAGATCCACTATTTATTTTTCTAATTAGTTCCTAATCGGGGATGCTATTGTGTTTCTCCTTAAAATGCAGAGAAGTGTGCTGTAGCTGTAAAGGTCTATGTTCACCATTCAAAACCTATGTGGCCTGAAAGAATGATAGACTCTTTTGTGCTTTCCCAGAGGAGGGCAATTGGTTTTCTGTTTGTAGTCTATTGTGCTGTTAGTAAATCCTAGGTTTTTCTCTTATGCACATAAGTCAAAGGAGGAGGAATTTGCTTCTGGTTCAATCAGTATTTCTCCTGGAAGGTAGGAGAGAGCCCAGGAGAGCTGTTAATCCAGTCTGCTGGGGTAGTATACGGCACGGGTGCAGAGGCAGGCTACTAAAGCAGCGACGAGAGTGGTGGGGTGGATGATATATAGACTTCACCTGCTCTGCAACCAGAGCCTATAATAAAGTTTACAGTTTATAAAACACCACCCTAAAATATTTATGTGGCTCTGCAGGTGAACTGGATCTGTTTTTCAACTCTGTGTGCAATCATGCTGCACAAAAGCCCCTGACCTTTATAAAGGAAATATGGTGCTTCTCCTAAGCTGGTCGGTGGATTTAATGTTCTGAATTTAATGCTTTACTTGAGTGGGGGTTTTGTGTTCTGGGATAGTTGAGGGAGAGTAGGGGAATGGTGAAAAAAAAGGTTGGCTTCCTTGATATGTAGAGAGTAATTCTCCTTTTGCACTTCCTTAAAATGTTGACTATCCGCTGAAGTAGCACTGTCTAATGGAAAATGTTTTCATCATCACAGGAAGTTTTATCTGTACTGTCCAATATGGTAGCCACATGTGGTTACTGATTACCTGAAATGCGGTCAGTGTAATTAAGAAACTGAATTTTAAATCTTAAATTTAAACTTAATTTAGATTTTAGCAGTTACACATGGCCAGTAGATTTTCAAGCATTAATTTTAATGTTTGTGGTTGTAGGATTTTTTATAAACATTTTGAAAACAGCCTGTTTCTACCTAGAAAGCTGTTTAATGCAAATACACTTTAAGTGTTCACAGATCATCTGATTCACAACTGTAGATGTCTGTGCACCCTGAGGACTTACATTCTGCAGTGAGACATATGAGATTTGAATTAGGATCACAACAAGCTGTGTGAAGTGAGTTAGATAATATTCTTAAAATGTGTTCTTTCATCTGCAACTTGAGCCTATTAATAACACCTACTTCATAGACTGGTTGAGAGGGTTAAATGAAAGCATTAATCACCACTCTTAGGTTAATGACTGAGTCTATGGAAGAAATGATAGAACCATTTCACGTCTTAATTAAAAGGGACTTTATGGAGTTTGGTCTGTACCACCCAGCTTCTGTCGGAAGGATGGTGCCACTTATCAGTACGATGGGAACAGGGCATACACATGATTGAGTCTATGGAAGAAATGATAGAATCATTTCACGTCTTAATTAAAAGGGACTTTATGGAGTTTGGTCTGTACCACCCAGCTTCTGTCGGAAGGATGGTGCCACTTATCAGTACGATGGGAACAGGGCATACACATGATTGAGTCTATGGAAGAAATGATAGAACCATTTCACGTCTTAATTAAAAGGGACTTTATGGAGTTTGGTCTGTACCACCCAGCTTCTGTCGGAAGGATGGTGCCACTTATCAGTACGATGGGAACAGGGCATACACATGATTGAGTCTATGGAAGAAATGATAGAACCATTTCACGTCTTAATTAAAAGGGACTTTATGGAGTTTGGTCTGTACCACCCAGCTTCTGTCGGAAGGATGGTGCCACTTATCAGTACGATGGGAACAGGGCATACACATGATTGAGTCTATGGAAGAAATGATAGAACCATTTCACGTCTTAATTAAAAGGGACTTTATGGAGTTTGGTCTGTACCACCCAGCTTCTGTCGGAAGGATGGTGCCACTTATCAGTACGATGGGAACAGGGCATACACATGATTGAGTCTATGGAAGAAATGATAGAACCATTTCACGTCTTAATTAAAAGGGACTTTATGGAGTTTGGTCTGTACCACCCAGCTTCTGTCGGAAGGATGGTGCCACTTATCAGTACGATGGGAACAGGGCATACACATGATTGAGTCTATGGAAGAAATGATAGAACCATTTCACGTCTTAATTAAAAGGGACTTTATGGAGTTTGGTCTGTACCACCCAGCTTCTGTCGGAAGGATGGTGCCACTTATCAGTACGATGGGAACAGGGCATACACATGATTGAGTCTATGGAAGAAATGATAGAACCATTTCACGTCTTAATTAAAAGGGACTTTATGGAGTTTGGTCTGTACCACCCAGCTTCTGTCGGAAGGATGGTGCCACTTATCAGTACGATGGGAACAGGGCATACACATGATTGAGTCTATGGAAGAAATGATAGAACCATTTCACGTCTTAATTAAAAGGGACTTTATGGAGTTTGGTCTGTACCACCCAGCTTCTGTCGGAAGGATGGTGCCACTTATCAGTACGATGGGAACAGGGCATACACATGATTGAGTCTATGGAAGAAATGATAGAACCATTTCACGTCTTAATTAAAAGGGACTTTATGGAGTTTGGTCTGTACCACCCAGCTTCTGTCGGAAGGATGGTGCCACTTATCAGTACGATGGGAACAGGGCATACACATGATTGAGTCTATGGAAGAAATGATAGAACCATTTCACGTCTTAATTAAAAGGGACTTTATGGAGTTTGGTCTGTACCACCCAGCTTCTGTCGGAAGGATGGTGCCACTTATCAGCACGATGGGAACAGGGCATACGCAACAGGAACTAGATCTGACACAAATGTGGGGGCGGACGAGGAAAGGAAGGTCTACCAGGAGGAAGCGGAAATTCAGAAGAGAGTAAACCACTTCAGTCTTAAGGCCAAGGACGTGCCCTTTGTGCGCCACTGCCAAACTGAACCTCAGACAGAGCTTCGGGTGGGGTAGCAAAGAACAGCTTCATTGCTTTTCAAGGCAAACGGACACAGCAGCTCACGCCCTCAGACACTGTGCGTCCCAGCCTGGGAGGGTCTGGGGAGGCATCGATAGCAACGTTTAAGAGCAGGCTTCCTGGTAAGGGTCAGGGTGTGTGCTGTAATCTGGCCTCGTATGTTCCTGGGGAGCTCCTGTGATTCTTGAGGTCATCAAACCATGATTTAAACTCTGGAATGAGGAATGGTTCCTCAAGTACTAGACCCCACATTTGTTGTGGGTTTCATGTCTGTAAAGAGCTCCTTCATGGATCACAGCCTTGCCCTGATGAAAGGACTTGCATAACTCAATGAAGTTATGAGCCATTCTGTGCAGGGCCACCCAAGACGGGCAGGTCATAGTGGAGAGTTCTGACAAAACATGGTCCACTGAAGGAGGAAATGGCAAACATTCCAATATTCTTACCTCGAGAATCCCATGACCGGTATGGAAAAACAAAAAGATATGGCACTGGAAGAAGAGCCTCCCAGGTCAGAAGGTCCAATATGCTGCTGGGGAAGAGCAGAAGGCAGCTACAAATAGCTCCAGAAGGCCAGCTGGCAGGTTAGCTCAGTTGGATAGAGCA
Source organism: Neotragus moschatus (assembly GCA_006410615.1). Classification (NCBI taxonomy): domain Eukaryota; kingdom Metazoa; phylum Chordata; class Mammalia; order Artiodactyla; family Bovidae; genus Neotragus; species Neotragus moschatus. The sequence continues at coordinate 249,173 of SJYA01003031.1, read as the reverse complement.
TGGTGCGAATAACAAATAGCTCCAGAAAGAATGAAGTGTCTGGGCCAAAGCAGAAATGATGCTCAGTTGTGGATATGTCTGGTGGTGAAAGTAAGTCCAATTCTGTAAAGAACATTATTTCATAGGAACCTGAATGTTAGGTCCACGAATCAAGGTAGATTGCACATGATCAAGCAGGAGATGGCAAGACTGAACATCAACATCTTAGGAATCAGCGAACTAAAATGGACTGGAATCGGTGAATTTAATTCAGATAACCATTATATCTACTACTGTGTACAAGAATCCTTTATAAGAAATGGAGCAGCCTTCATACTTAACAAGAGTCCTAAATGCAGTACTTGGGTGGGACCTCAAAAATGACAGAATGATCTCAATTTCTTTGTTCTATACAATCAGCAAAAACAAGACCTGGACTGACTGTGGCTCAGATCATGAACTCCTGATTGCAAAATTCAGCCTTAAGTTGAAGAAAGTAGGGAAAACCACTAGGTCATTCAGGTATGACCTAAATCAAATCCCTTATGATTATACAGTGGAGGCGACAAGTAGAGTCAAGGGATTAGATCGGATAGATAGAGTGCCTGAAGAACTATGGACCCATGTTTGTAACAATGTACAGGAGTCGGTGACCAAAACCATCTCAAAGAGAAAGAAATTTAATAAAGCAAAGTGGTTGTCTCAGGAGGTTTTACAAATAGCAAAGGAAAGAGTATAAGTGCAAGACGAGGGAGAAATGGAAAAATATACCCAAATGAATGCAGGGTTCCAGAGAATAGCAAGGAGAAATAAGAAGGCCTTTTTTTAAATGAACAGTGCAAAGAGGTCGAGGAAAAGAATAGAATGGGAAAGACAAGAGATATCTTCAAGAGAATTGGAGACGTGGAGGGAACATTTCATGCAAGAATAGGCAGGATAAAGGACAGAAACAGTGAGGACCTAACAGAGGCAGGAGAGATTAAGAAGAGGTAGCAAGTATACACAGAAGAACTATACCAAAACTTTTTAATGCTGTAGTCACACACCTAGAGCCAGAAATCCTGGAATGTGAAATCAAGTGGGCACTAGGAAGTATTACTACAAATAAAGCTAGTGGATGTGATGGTATTCCAGCTGAGCTATTTCAAATCATAAAAGATGATGCTGTGAAAGTGTTACACTCAATATACCAGCAAATTTGGAAAAGTCAGCAATGGCCACAGGACTGGAAAAGGTCAGTTTTCATTCCTATCTCAAAGAAAATCAATGCCAAAGACTGTTCAAACTAAAGTACAATTGTGCTCATTTCTCATGCTAGCAAGGTAATGCTCAAAATCCTTCAAGCTAGCTTCAGTACTTGAACTAACAACTCCCAGATGTACAAGCTAGGTTTCGAAGAGTCAAAGGAATCAGAGATCAAATTGCCAACATTCTTTGGATCATGGACAAAGCAAGGGAGTTCCAAAAAAATCTGTTTCTGTTCCATAGACTATGGTAAAGCCTTTGACTGTGTGGATCACAACAAACTGTGGAAAATTCTTAAAGTATTGAGAGTATCAGAACACCTTACCTGCCTCCTGAGAAACCTGTATGGAGGTCAAGAAGAAACAGAACCAGATAAGGAACAACTGACTGGCTCAAAATTGGGAAAGGTGTGTGACAAGGCTGTATATTGTTCCTCTGCTTAATTAACTTATATGCAGAGTAGATCATTTGAAATGCAGGGCTGGGTGAATCATAAGCTGAAATCAAGATAGGAGAAATTTCAACAACCTTACATATGCAGATCCTACCCTCTAATACAGAAGGCAAAGAGGAACTAAAGAGCTTCTTGATGAGGGCGAAAGAGGAGAATGAAAAAGCTGGTTTGAAACTCAACATTCAAAAATCTAAGATCATGGCATTTGGTCCCATCACTTCATGGCAAATAGGAGGGAAAAAATTGGAAGCAGGGACAGATTTTATTTTCTTGGGGTCCAAAATCAGTGCGGACAGTGTTTGCACAATAAATAAAAAAAATGCTTGCTCCTTGGAAGGAAGGCTATGCCAAGTCTAGACAGCGTATTAAAAAGCAGAAACATCATTCTGCTGAAAAAGGCCCATATAGTCAAAGCTGGGATTTTTCCAGTAGTAGTGTACAGACCAGAGATTTGGACCATAAAGAAAGCTGAGTGGTGAAGAACTGATGCTGATGTATTGTGGTGCTGGAAAGTATGTTGAGAGTCCCATGGACTGGAAGGCTGTCAAGTCAGTCAATCCTAAAGGAATCCAACCCTGCATATTCATTGAAAGGACTGATGCTAAAGCTGAAGCTCCAATACTTTGGTCGCCTGATGTGAAGAGCCAACTCACTGGAAAAGACCTTGATGCTGGGGAAGATTGAAGGGCAGGAGGAGAAATGGGTGACAGAGGATGAGATGGTTAGATGGCATCAGCAACTCAGTTGGCATGAATTTGAGCAGACTTTGGGAGATACAGGAGGACAGAGAAACCTGGAGTTCTGCAGTTCATGGGGTCACAAAATGTACAGGTCTTAGCAGCTGCACAACAACAACAATATAGCCCAAAGCTGTTGCTATCTGTATCCCTCAGGGAGAACGAGGACCCTGCCTCAAGGCTGCACTGTGGTTTTCTGGATGCTCCTCCTTTGTTTTTGCATTATTTTCCTTCCTTGATCAGCAATGGTTTGAACTTGCCCTTTGTAACTCAGGGAAGGTCATGAAGGCTGCAGCGTATTTCCTCAGAAACAAGAAATGTAGGACAGAGAATGAATTCCGTATCTAGGAGCCCCACAATGTCCTGCTTGACTTCAGTCTGAAATGCTGGAACACATGGACAAGTCAGAGTTTGCAGGAAAATTCAAGAAGGAAAGTATCTGGACATCCAGCCGGGCCATGAAGGAAGAAGTAGTTGGAAGACTGTAGTAACTGCCTCTTCTGAGGAAGCTGGGGTCTCTCTGGGCTTGTGCCTGGTGGTGGGCAATGGGTCAGTGCTGCCTGACAGGACCAGCAATTATGGTGACAAGATTTACCCAGATTGTGAGGAGAAGGACGACAACTGTTGTTCATGGGACACTTCTGGTCTGTGGTCCCAGGCTCTGATTGCCAAGTTCCTTCAAAGAGTAATGGCCTTGTCTTCATTTCTATCTTCCAATCCTCAATGAGTTTCTTTCTTGGCCAACTCGATTCTGAAACCACACAGGAAAGGTATTTTGATGTGGACCAAAAAAAAAAAAAAAAAATTGCCTGCCATTTTAGCAAACAAGAATGTTGCCTGCCATCAAGACATGAGCCACTGTAACTGCCACCTGCCCCTGACACTGTGCCCTGAGGGGGATTCAGGATGGAGAAAAATAGGTTACTGGTTCTAGATCATTAAGATGCTTATCAAAGGAATAATTTCAATGATCTCAGACCCTTGCATTTCCCCGTACATAGAAAAGTACTAAGANCCACTGTAACTGCCACCTGCCCCTGACACTGTGCCCTGAGGGGGATTCAGGATGGAGAAAAATAGGTTACTGGTTCTAGATCATTAAGATGCTTATCAAAGGAATAATTTCAATGATCTCAGACCCTTGCATTTCCCCGTACATAGAAAAGTACTAAGATCTTTAACTTGAGATGTCTGGTTTTGGGGATTAGCTTTAATTTTCTGGTGTTTGACTCATTCTTTTTCAGCAAAAACTCCTATAATGTTAGCCATGTTGATAAAACACATTCAAGTGCACAGCTCATCACTTTATTTTGAAGAGAAAAAGTTAAATTTTAAAAGCAATCCTTTGTTCTGATCCTTAGAGGCAAGTCATGACTCATGGAAAAAGAACCTGCCCCCTATCTGATGACCTATAGTCTAGTTTCCTGGCCCTCACAAGAGACCCCCCGGGTAATTGTTTTTCTGTTAAACTTTCCTAGAGAGCTGTTTTTCTGAGAATTCGCTAACCGCCGCAAGGTGGTCAGTCAGCCTTTTCAACCTGATAATTTCCAGACCTATCTCTGTAAAGGTCAAGCTATGCCCACCAATCAGTTTGTTCAGATTGTCTTCACCCCACCTACACCTACTTGTAGCTTTTGTGTATAAAAACTGCTAACTGAGGTCGGGGTTCGCTCCTTTCGAGGATGATTGAACCCCGGCGTGCCGGTTCAATAAATCCTCTTGCTGTTTGCATCGAATTCGGGTCTTGGTGATCTGTGAAGCGACGTCTCCCGTGATTAGGCCGTTCAGGGCCTAACAATTTTACAAATGATTTTGATTTTATTTGCAAGTTATAATGATTTTAGAATCATTTCTACATGATTTTATAATAGACACCACCAGCACCAAAAGTCACTCAGTTGTCTGACTCTTTGCGACCCGTGGACTGTGGCCCACCAGGCCCCTCCGTCCATGGGATTCTCCAGGCAAGAATACTGGAGTGGGTTGCCATTTCCTTCTCCAGGCAATCTTTCCGACCCAGGGATCGAACCCAGGTCTCCTGCATTGCAGGCAGACACTTTAACCTCTGAGCCACCAGGGAAGCCCCTTATAATAGACATATGCTCCTTAATTTGCAAGTGAGTTTCAGAATAGTCTGTCAGTGACTGGCACAAGACTGTCTAGTGGGGGTTGTGATTAGAACACTGGTTTCCTGATTCTCAGTACCTGGAGAACTCTGTCTGTACACAGCTGGAAAGCATGCCCCGGAGCAATTCAACTGGTCTTTCTCTTATGCTGATGAGAGAGGATAAAGGCCTGAATAACATCCAAAGACAGTTCATATTTCCATTCGAAGAAGACAGTGACTCCAGTGGAAGCTGCCAGTTGATCACTGGCCTATACAGAAACACCTCAAGGCTAAATTACTTCCGGAGCGTTCTGTCTCCCTATGGATTGTTAGCCTTTGGCCGAATTCAGGTATATCTTTATAAAATAAAAGATTAGTATCACCTTCTCAGCAAAAAAGCTTGAGGTAAATTATTGTGCTCACATTTACCCATTGTGCCCCCCTCCCCAAGAAGATAAATCAATCCGTATTTTCTTTGTGACAAACTTCTAGAAATAATGGTGTATAAGCAAAAGAAATGCGAGGGAATTATTTATGTAATGGAGATATTTTCCCTCATAAATTGTCAAATTATAAATGGTTGCCAACCTGTTGGGTTTTCCTAAGGCTGTGCTCTTTGCTTTTATCAACTTTATATATGATTTATGCAGGCAGATGCATCAGAGTGAGAAACGATAAAGAAAATGTGACTTGCCTGAAAACTGAATCCAGAGATAAGCTTGTGAGTGTTAAAGCATTGAATCAGAATACAAAATTTCACTGTAATGATGATATAAAATTTATCTATTTTTCATCCAAAAATTGCCATGTAAAATATATTTAAATTAATCACCAAAACTTTGTGGTGTTGATATTACATTGTTCGTTTTGCATAGAAAATGCTTAAGCCTCAAGGATATGCAGCAACTATTTGGCATTGCTGTCCAAGCTAGTGGTGAAGATGGATGTGTCTACCAAGAAATGCAGAAAGCTACAAATAAGAAGAGTTAATCAGGGATCTTAAGAACTGCAGTGCAGGAGGCACTGCTCCAACTAACAATTCAAATCTGTTCCAAGGGAAGTAGAAAATGGCAGGGGTTATAAGATAAGACACAATGCTATTCCAGAGAAACTGTGCTGGCTATTTTTACATTACTATGATTGGGCTTCCCTGGTGGTTCAGAGGTTAAAGCGTCTGCCTCCAATGCAGGAGACCTGGGTACGACCCCTGGGTTGGGAAGATCCCCTGGAGAAGAAAACGGCAACCCACTCCAGTACTCTTGCCTAGGGGATCCCATGGACAGAGGAGCCTGGTAGGCTATAGTCCACGGGGTCGCAGAGAGAGCCGGACATAACTATGACTGGTATCAGTGAAACAGGAGGGAAGGGGGCAGGGCACAACTTTGAAGGAAAGACATAGCCTGAAGGCACGACACAACTGACTAGAATCAAATGAGTCCGAGATGGCAGAGAAGTCAACTTGACTAGACCTGGATCCTCAGTATAAGCTCCTTGTAATACATCAGCACATCAGCAAGCTAAATGACACAACCAGAGGTGCCATGACAGTTCCCAAGTCGTGAAAGACCAAAAAGTGGGAGGTAGCTCAACACCTGGAAATCTCTGCCCCTTCCCTAAATTGCTGGAATAATCCTCCTACTCATTAGCCAGTGAAATTACTCAGCCCATAAAAGATAACCACATTATATTTCCAGGCCACGCCTACCCTCAGTGATGGCCCACACTCTGTGGAGTGTGTTTCTCACTGAATAAAATCTACTTCTTACCTACCACTTGGTCTCTCGGTGAATTCTTTCTGCAATGAGACACAAAAGAACATGAACTCCAGTCAGTCAATTCAGTTGATCAGTAGTGTCCAACTCTTTGAGATCCCAAGGGTGGCAGCACACCAGGCTTCTCTGTCCATCACCAACTCCCAGGGCTTATTCAAACTCATGTCCATCCAGTTGGTGATCCATCCAACCACCTCATTCCCTGTCATCCCCTTGTCCTCCCACCTTCAATCTTTCCCAGCATCAGAGTCTTTTCAAATGAGTCGGTTCTTCGCATAAGGTGGCCAAAGTATTGGAGTTTCAGCTTCAACATCAGTCCTTCAAATGAATATTCAGGACTGATCTCCTTTAGGATGGACTGGTTGGACCTCCTTGCAGTCCAAGGGACTCTCAAGAGTCTTCTCCAACAACACAGTTCAAAAGCATCAATTCTTCAGTGCTCAGCTTTCTTATAGGCCAATTCTCACATCCATACATGACTACTGGAAAAACCATAGTTTTGACTATATGGACCTTTGTCACCAAAGTGATGTCTGCTTTTTAATATGCTGTCTAGGTTGGTCATAGCTTTTCTTCCAAGAAGCAAGTGTCTTAATTTCATGGCTTCAGTCACCATCTGCAGTGATTTTGGAGCCCCAAAATATAAAGTCTCTCATTGTTTCCATTGTTTCCCCATCTATTTGCCATGAAGTGATGGGACCAGATGCCATGATCTTAGTTTTCTGACTGTTGAGCTTTCAGCCATTTTCACTCTCCTCTTTCACTTTCATCAAGAGGCTCTTCAGTTCATCATTGCTTTCTGCCATAAGGGTGGTGTTATTTGCATATCTCAGGTTATTGATATTTCTCCCGGTAATCTTGATTCCAGCTTGTGCTTCATCCAGCTCAGCATTTCACATGATGTACTCTGCATATAAGTTAAATAAGCAGGGTGAAAATATACAGCCTTGATGTACTGTTTTTCTGAATTGGAACCAGTCTGTTTCTCCATGTCCAGTTCTAAGTGTTGCTTCTTAACCTGCATACAGATTTCTCAGGAGACAAGTCAGATGGTCTGGTATTCTCATCTCTAGAAGTATTTTCCAGTTTGTTGTGATCCACACAGTCAAAGGCACTGGCATAGTCAATAAAGCAGAGTAGATGTTTTTCTGGAACTCTCTTGAGTTTTTGATGATCCAGTGGATGTTGTCAATTTGATCTCTGGTTCATCTGCCTTTTCTAAATTCAGCTTGAATATCTGGAAGTTCAATGTCCACGTACTGTTGTAACCTCGCTTGGAGAATTTTGAGAATTACTTTGCTAGTGTGTGAGATGAGTGCAATTGTGTACTACTTTGAACATTCTTTAGTATTGCTTTTCTTTGGGACTGGAATGAAAACTGACCTTTTCTAGTCCTGTGACCACTGCTGAATTTTCAAAATTTGCTGGCATATTGAGTGTAGCACTTTCACAGCATCATCTTTTAGGATTTGAAATAGCTCAGCTAGAATTCCATCACCTCCACCAGCTTTCTTTGTAGTGATGCTTCCTAAGGCCCACATGAATTTGTATTCCAGGATGTCTGGCTCTAGGTGAGTGATCACACCATGGTGATTATTTGGATTATGAAGATCTTTTTCATACAGTTCTTCTGTGTATTCTTGACATCTCTTCTTAATATCTTCTGCCTCTCTTAGGTCCATACCGTTTCTGTCCTTTACTGAGCCCATCTTTGCATGAAATGTTCCTTTGGTATCTCTAATTTTCTTGAAGAGATCTCTAGGCTTTCCCATTCTATTGTTTTCCTCTATTTCTTTGCACTGATCACTGAGGAAGGCTTTCTTATTTCTCCTTGCTATTCTTTGGAACTCTGCCTTCAAATGGGTGTATCTTTCCTTTTCTCCTTTGCTTTTCACCTCTCTTCTTTTCACAACTATTTGTAAGGCCTCCTCAGACAGCCATTTTGCTTTTTGCATTTCTTTTTCTTTTGGACGGTCTTGATCCCTATCTCCTGTACAGTGTCATGAACTTCCATCAGTAGTTCATCAGGCACTTTGTCTATCAGATCTAGTCCCTCAAATATATTTCTCACTTCCACTGTACAAACGTTAGGGACTTGATTTAGGTCATACCTGAATGGTCTAGTGGTTTTCCCTACTTTCTTCAATTTCAATTTGAATTTTGCAATTAGGAATTCATGAGCTGAGCCATAGTCAGCTCCTGGCCTTTTTTTGCTGACTGTATAGAGCTTCTCCATCTTTGGCTGCAAAATCAATCTGATTTTGGTATTGACTTGATGATGTCCATGTACAAAGTCTTCTCTTCTGTTGTTGGAAGAGGGTGTTTGCTATGACCAGTGTGTTCTCTTGGTAAAACTCTAGCCTTTGCCCTGCTTCAGTTCATACTCCAAGGCCAAACTTGCCTGTTACTCCAGGTATCTCTTGACTTCCTACTTTTACATTCCAGTCCCCTACAATGAAAAGGGCAATGTAGGCAGGTGTAAGTTCTAGAAGGTCTTGTAGGACTTCATAGAACTGTTCAACTTCAGCTTTTTCAGCATTACTGGGCGGGGCATAGACTTGGATTACCATAATATTGAATGGTTTGCCTTGGAAATGAACAGACATTTTTCTGTCGTTTTACAGACTGCATTCAAGTACTGCATTTCGGACTCTTTTGTTGACTATGATGACTACTCCATTTCTTCTAAGGGATTCTTGCCCACAGTAGTAGATATAATGATCATCTGAATTAAATTCACTCATTCTAGTCCATTTTAGTTCACTGGCTCCTAAAATGTGGATGTTCACTCTTGCCATCTTCTGTTTGACCACTTCCAATTTACCTTGATTCATGGACCTGACATTCCAGGTTCCTATGCAATGTTGTTCTTTATAGCATCAGATTTTACTTCTATCACCAGTCACATCCACAACTGGGTGTTGTTTTTGCTTTGGATCCATCCCTTCATTCTTTCTGCAGTTATTTCTCCATTGTTCTCCTGAGCCTCAGTAAGTCCAGACACCGGGTGAGTGATTCTAATTAAAAGACCATGCATTCAAGTCCCAAGCATGGTTTTGGCTGGTTTCTAGTCCTGGCCTCCTGGGTTCAAGTTCCAAACTGGGTTTTGGCTGGGTTCATGTCCTGGTGCATGGGTTCAAACCCCAATCTGAGGTAAACAGTTCCACCAGCAAGCATTCAGTCACTTGCCAGCAGTAGATTGATTGTTTAGCTGTGATCTCTAAGGAGTAAAGAAAACACGTTCCAGGTGGCTTTGGATGGCTTTTGGATGTCAAAAGTTTACATTGCTCTTGGAGATGAACGTGTATAAGGTTATAGTTCAAATTTCCTCCCTTTGATGACTCCTTCTTTGGAAAGCATTGATGTTAAATCATCTTATGTGCTAGTACTCATTTGTTAATATCATTAAACAAAAGTCCCTCAGAACCGGGAAGTTTCATTGTTTGTATGTCAAGTCCCACAGAAGAGGAAAAGGGACTAAGAGTCATGATCTTCAGATAATAATCACGTTCAGGCAACAAGGAGATTTTCAGGAAGAAAGACTAGGCATCATCCACACCTGAAATAATGACATACTTAGTTCATTTTTTATCTGTAGTATAAATTGTGGGACATGTCTAGTTGAGTAATTCAAGACTTTGCACACTCATAATTTTAATATCCTGAGTAGCTGAGCAACAGCAAGAAATATGGAGCATTATTAATTTAAGAACGACAAAGAGAGAACATACGAGGTATCTGAATGACATCCAAGACCCTTTAACATCTGATGAAATTTACTTTTATTGACTATTTCATCCCAACCAAGAATCAGAACCATCCATATCCACACAGCTTACTGCCTATATTAACACGACTTCAAAAGTTGCAGATAACTGTATTTCATTACAGGCAGTTCCTGAAAGATCCATCAACTCTTCAGTTGAAAGGATCAAATGATAGTGTGTACTCTTAAGACTTTCTTAACTTCTTGCTTCAAAATACTTGACTTGATGCTGTGTACAAGTCCAAAATTATATGTCATTACAACTCTCATATTTAAAGACCTTAAACTTGATTTTAAAATCTCAATAAATAATCCAAATTTGCTCTTCACTCTGTCCATCACTACTACTAGGGAAGAATACCTGTTCCTGAAGTAAGCAATAAACTCGACTTTGTTTTATTGGCTAGTCATTTTTCTGTTTTGGGAACGCTGCCTCTGGCTTAACTCAGCCAATATTAGAAAATTCACAGCTCATTGAATGCTCCATTCTCAATCACACCCTGTTTTCCCCACATATCTGTTTCTACCCACCTGCCTGAAATGCCTCATTCCACACCCTCTTTCTTATCTGACGAGCTTCAAGTTAAAATTTAAGATCAATTTGATTGTTATGTGAAGTCTCCTTCAACAATTACAGTTGGAGATAATTATTTCTCACTTGGTTGCTACCAAAGAAATTTGCCCATGACTCAGTTATTTTAACTCCATCCTAAATTATAAATATATGCATTTTTTCATGCATATATTTGGTATATGCATGGTAGTATACATATATTTGGTATATACATTGGTAGTATGTAAGCTCCCTGAAAGCAAATAATATTAACATTTCTATTACCTCAGTCTCCTAAACAACAGATTTATTGACTGACATGTTATAGCTACGCATTTGTTATTTTTTGAGGAAATGAATATATAATCAGCATGTGTCTTTTTAATATTAAGTACTCAGAAATTAAGTGATATTTTTGTTTTAAGATATTGAACAACTGGAGTCAATGATTCAGGAAGGTAGTGATGAAAGAAAATGTGGAAAATGGCTCCCTACTGTTTTTTTCCTACAAATACACCTACAAGACAGTTTAATTTATAATTAAGCACAGTCAGAGATTAACAAGAGATAAGAATAATAATAAGAGATAAGAACAATTATAACATATGCTATAATAAAAGCTATGTGAATGTGGCCTCTTTTTCTCAAAATATCCTATTGTACCATTTTCCCCACCTTCTTCTTATGATGATGTACCGACTTGGTGAGATGAAGTGAAATGAATGATGGAGGCATACTGATCACTATATTAGGCTCTTACTGACCTTCTGATGACTTGTCAGAAGGGGATTCATTGCTTTGCCTGATCCTGGATGACTGGACTGTGACAGAGTTGATGGCTGGATGTCAGGAGTGGATGATGTCAGTGCTTGGAGAACTCAGATGAGACAGAGCAGAATGGCAGGAGGTTTCATCACACTACTCAGAACAGCACGCAGTTTAAAATGTATTACTTCTGGAACTTTCCATTTAGTATTTCTGGACCTTGGATGAACTCGGCTAATAGAAACCAGAGAAAGTGAGACCATGGATAAAAAGGGACTAGTCTGTGGTCTAAGCCTCTTGGCCTTTGGCAAAGTTTCTTTCCCTCTCAATTTGCAGAACTACACTCTGCTTATTTTCCAGTACATTGCTAGCTCACAATAGTTTTTTTTTTTAAGTCCGGTATTTCAGAACTGATTTTCAGATCCAGAGAGTAGCTACTGCACAAAATGGGAATGGATTTTACAGAAAGCTCAGGTTGAACATTGTTTACTAAAGAAGGTATATTCATCTACCTTCCCTATTCCTTATACATTGTAGCTCTTATTTCTCCTCCATTCAGTAAGGAAAACTTGTATATAAGTTAAATATAGAATCTTCTTGTGTCAGAAAGAAAAAGATAGACAAAGACCCTATATTTTAGAATTGCATAGACTATATGCTAAATACAATTCTTAATAATTTACTGTTGCTAACCTAAGATATGCAGATGACACCACCTTTATGGCAGAAAGTGAAGAGGAACTAAAAAGCCTCTTGATGAAAGTGAAAGAGGAGAGTGAAAAAGTTGGCTCAACATTTCAGAAAATGAAGATCATGGCATCCAGTCCCATCACTTCATGGGAAATAGATAGGAAAACAGTGGAAACAGTGTCAGAGTTTATTTTTTTAGGCTCCAAAATCACTGCAGATGGTGACTGCAGCCATGAAATTAAAAGATGCTTACTCCTTGGAAGAAAAGTTGTGACCAACCTAGATAGCATATTCAAAAGCAGAGACGTTACTTTGCCGACTAAGGTCCGTCTAGTCAAGGCTATGGTTTTTCCAGTGGTCATGTATGGATGTGAGAGTTGGACTGTGAAGAAGGCTGAGCACCAAAGAATTGATGCATTTGAAGTGTGGTGTTGGAGAAGACTCTTGAGAGTCCCTTGGACTGCAAGGAGATCCAACCAGTCCATTCTGAAGGAGATCAACCCTGGGATTTCTCTGGAAGGAATGATGGTAAAGCTGAAGCTCCAGTACTTTGACCACCTCATGTGAAGAGTTGACTCATTGGAAAAGACTCTGATGCTGGGAGGGATTGGGGGCAGGAAGAGAAGGGGACGACAGAGGATGAGATGGCTGGATGGCATCACCGACACGATGGAGGTGAGTTTCAGTGAACTCCGGGAGTTGGTGATGGACAGGGAGGCCTGGCGTGCTGTGATTCATGGGGTTGTAGAGTCAGACATGACTGAGCGACTGAACTGAACTTAACTGAACTGAACCTAAGATTTAAATGGAGATAGAAATAACACCCAATTCAAAGCATTATGTAGAAAGTGTAATGTGATAATGTAAGCAAAAGTGTTCTATGAATGATTAAGTGAAAGTGAAAGTCACTCAGCCCTTAGTCTTTTTCCTATTAATGTGTCTCAATCTAAGGCCCAGAAACAATCTTCCTTTCTGGGAAACGCCTCTTGTATTTCTAGTGACCATTAATTCTTAAACAGTTAGATCCCTTAAGATACAGTAAACAGATGGCAACATCTGGACTACAGCAAAAATAGATGTCACACATCTAGGTATACCCAAAGCCAAGTCATCACTGATGGCTTTTTTTTTTTTTTTTTTGTATTTAGCTTGCAAAGAAAGTACTAGACTCAAAAATGATATTTGCAGGTGATTTTGACAACTTCATCATGCAGAAATGATTTATAACTTGGCTGATAAAAGTTTTTCTCTCTCGTAGTTAAAAACATGTTTCAAGATCAGCATTTAATGTATAATATTTGTATATAATGTATGTTCTTTTTGTAAATATCAGTTGTTAATATTTGCAGTCAATTTGCAGTTTGAATTATAAGTGTGTCCAATTCAGCAAGCCAGATCACTTATTTACTCAGTAGTTGCTCTGATGCCAAAGAATATACTAGTTTACTCAAGTTTTTTTTTAACACTTTTATCAAAGTGTGCTCTGTTCAAAGGGCCCTATTAGGCTGATGACTAAAGGAAAGTCAATACACATAAGACAATCAGTGAAAAAGTAAAATCCAGTAAAGTTCATTTGTGTGGTACCAGCAATGTATACAAGAGAATTGATAAGCGAAAAAGAAATCCGTGAATATAAGAAAAAGATTTGGTACTCCAGACCTGGCACATATGTGGGTATGTTTATTTAAATGAAAAAGTAGGCCTTTCAGAGCTGCTTACCTGGGAATCTGACTGCGGTGCTTGAGTTAGTTTTCTCTGGCTCCTGTAACAAACAACAGCAAATTGGTTGGCTTCCGACAACAGAAATCTTTGCTTTCAAGGTTCTGGACGCCAGAATCACGGTGTTGGCAGGGCCAAGCTCCCTCCAAAGGTTCTAAGAGGCAATCCAGTCCTTGCCCCCCCCAGGCCTCCAGCCACTGGCATTCACTGACTCCTGGGTGCATCATTTCCGTTTGCATCATTTCCGTTTCCGCCTCTGTGGTCACTTCCGCTTTCCCTCCTATTTCTCTCTCTTCCTCGCTCTTATAAGGATGCACGTAATGGTTTTAAGGGCCCAGGAGAATGCGCTTGGCTGTTTCCTCAAGTTTCTTTCTTCCTCCCTCCCTTCCTCCCTCCCTCACCTTCTCTTTCTCGCTCTTTCTTTTATAGCCATTATGGACAACTTAAAAAAAAAAAAAAAAAAGCCGAGCTACCGCATGATCCCACAACCCGCTACCAGGCCTCCCTTACAGCTTATACCCAGGGCAGAGTATTTCTCCCAAACAAGAGTTTTACATGAATCAATGACTTAGTCTGTTCAATGAAACATCAATTCTAATGGTTTTTCACTAAAATGCCATGAAAATTTTGATCTGTTTGAAAATGGAGCAAACAAGATAAAAACATTTTTAATTGCAGGATTTCTCAGATATTTAGCTGCAAAAATGCACTGTAAGTCTTTAATGATGATGCCAGGCTTAAACAGCAAAGAACACTTTTATTTAAGAAGATACATGAGTTTGAGAATAGCAGAAGAATTTCACTGGGGACAAGCAAGCATGGTGAACCATAGGCAAATTATGAGAACAAGTGATAACAGTTGTTCTTCTACAGAGGAAAGGAGGAAGTTGGAAAGAGATGTTCTGAACAAAAGCTCTTCAGAGGAACGTGAGTTTGAAGTGGTGGTGGCTTCTCACCGGCTGCACACGAGAGCGAAGCTTGCTGCTGTCAGTGGAGAGGACAGTCCTTCTTCCTGCTGGACTTCTTCATGCTGCCCTGAGCGTGTGTGCACGGTTCTCAACTCCAGTGCTGGGTTGTTTTCTTAAAACAATTTCTTAAACATTTTTACGAGAAGCTTTACAGATTTAAAGGGGAAAAAAAAAAAGAGAGAGAGAGAGAGATTCTTTTCTCCCAGTGCATCTGGAGAGCTAATGTTCAAAGGATAATACTTGGAAACATGTAGCTATAGTGGCACACCATCTAATTTCTAAATAACAAAATGTGTTACAATAGCTGCCATTACTATTAAACAATTTTCTGGAGGTTCTAGTCAAAGGCAAAAGGAAGAGAGAAGAAAAAGAATGTATAACAAGAAACAAACCAGTCCATCCTAAAAGAAATCAGTTCTGAATATTCATTGGAAGGACTGATGTTGAAGCTGAAACTCCAATACTTTGGCCACCTCATGGGAAGAACTGGCTCAATGGAAAAGACCCTGATGCTGGGAAAGATTGAAGGTGGGAGGAGGGGACAACAGAGGATGAGATGTTGGATGGCATCACTGACTTGATGGACATGAGTTTGAGTAAACTCCAGGAAGTGGGGATGGACAGGGAGGCCTGGCGTGCTGCAGTCCACAGCTGAGTGACTGAACTGACCAACTGAAACCTATTGGAAAGAATGAAGCAGTAGGCTTGANGAAAGATTGAAGGTGGGAGGAGGGGACAACAGAGGATGAGATGTTGGATGGCATCACTGACTTGATGGACATGAGTTTGAGTAAACTCCAGGAAGTGGGGATGGACAGGGAGGCCTGGCGTGCTGCAGTCCACAGCTGAGTGACTGAACTGACCAACTGAAACCTATTGGAAAGAATGAAGCAGTAGGCTTGATGTCATCATATTCATTTTTTGAAAGGTATCTAGAGGATTCACTGTAATAGATTAATCACAATAATTTAATGACAAGATTCAACAAAGCAACTAAACGAAGAAGCAAGAGAGTTCCTAAATGTTGGTAAGGCCAGTTTGAACATATAATATAGTGAAGTTTTCTTTAATAAAACAATAGGAATAGGTAAAGTGTGCATAAGTAATCAATTCTAATGAGAAATGGCAAAGCTATAACACTTTCTAAAGACTATGCAAATTTAAATTAATAAAGGTTTTCCTGGATGGAAAGACTGAGTTTTGAAAAGGCATTATTTATGTTTAAAAATACATCATATATTGATTGAAACCTCATAAAAAATATCAATGGAAAGCTATTTGAAATTGGACAAAATAATTTTAAGCTATTCAGAGACTTTTGGAAAACTATTTTGAAAAAGAGAAATAAGACACTTTTGTAATCAGATATATATAAAATATTAATACATCTATTATAAAAGTCCAACAATTCAATGAGTGATTTATTGGTATAACATGAAACATACAGATCTGTGAGCTAACACAAGCAGTTCTGAACTGGATCAGAGAATGTGTAACATGTAATATATGATATTGTATATACTATGTGACACATCAACACAGTGAAGGGATAGAGATATTCCAATAAAGGCTAGAATATTCCTTTTCCTGCAAATTTTGGCCAGCAGATAGATGTTTGTGTATCTGTGCTGTTATATTTACATACTTATGGATGCATGTTTTAACATCTACATTATCAAAGTGGGTCCCCCATTCAAGACCTAAGCAGACCCAACTCTGCTTAGCTTGCCAGGTCAGATGAGATTGGTGTATTCAAGGTGGTTGTTATGCTTAGTGAAATAAGTCAGACAGAGAAAGATAAATATTCCATGTTATCACTTATACGTGGAACATAAAAAATAAAAGCAAATATATCTGGCAAAACAGAAATAAGCTCACAGATACTGAGAAGAAACTACTGGTTATCAGTGGGGAGAAGAAAGCAGGGAGGGTAGGAAGCTGGCATGGGACTAAGAAATACACTCTGCTGGTTAGTTGCTAAGCTGCGTTTGACTCTTTTGTGATCCCATGGATTGTAGCCACCAGGCTCCTCTGTCCATGGGGTTTCCCAGGCAAGAATATTGGAGTGGGTTGCCATTTCCTCCTTCAGGGGATCTTCCCAACCCAGGAATCAAACCTGGGTCTCATGGGTTGCAGGCAGACGCTTTACCCTCTGAGCAAACAGGGAAGCCCTGTGAAATAAATCAGCTACGTGGACGTTAGTAGAGCATGGAGAACACAGGCAATACTTACAGGCAATAGAATGCGGCCGACACTTTATAACTTATTGGCTGAGGACTGAACAATAACAGTTTTATAATAACTGGAACTGGAGTGGAGTTGTTGCTCAGTCACTAAGTCATGTCTGATTCTTTGTGACCCCATGAACTGCAGCACACCAGGCTTCCCTCTCCTTTACTGTCTTCCTGGAGTTTGCTCACATTCATGTCCATTGAGTTGATGATGCCATCCAACCATCTCATCTTCTGTTGCTCATTTATCCTTTGCCTTCAGTCTTACTCAGCATCAGGGTATTTTCCAGTGAGTTTGCTCTTTGTATCAGGTGGCCAAAGTGTTGGAGCTTCAATTTCAGCGTCAGTCCTTCCAGTGAATATTCAGGGTTGATTTCCCTTAGGATGGACTTCTTGGATCTCCTTGCAGTCCAAGGGACTCTAAAGAGTCTTCTCCAGCACCATGATTTGAAAGCATCGATTCTTCAGCACTCAGCCTTCTTTACGATCTAACTCATATCTGTACATGACTACTGGAAAAACCATAGCATTGAACCACTATGTTGTATTCCTGAAACTAATAAAATACTAAATCAATCATATTCCAATAAAGAAAATATGGTCTAATGCTTAAGACTGCCAATGTCTTATTGAGAAAGCAGTAAAATAAAGTGTTTATTTAATTTACTAAAGAATATATAATCAGTTTATAGACTAAAAGTTATTTTATAAACTCTCCCTCGCCAACTTTTGAAAGTACAATACAAACAACTTAAATGTTGATCAACTAAAATACATCAAAATAAATTCAGAAATTACAGAATTATAAAATAATTTCAAAAATCCAGAATAATTGGAGGTAAGCGTTTAAATGATTACATCATTGCTAAAAAAGTTTTAGCAAAGTATAGGCTCAAGAATTGGAGGCAAGCTCTTAAGTTCAAGAACTTATATATGTCTACAGAATAATTCAAAGATGTATAGACAGAAGTCATGAAGATTAACAAGAAAAGGTGCTGGAATCTTTCTTTCCAAAAACATATTACTTTAAATCGGCATCTTAAGAACCATGCTATGCAAAGGTTTAGAAAGGCAGTCCGTGAAAGGAAGAATTTAAATCCAGATTAACAAATGATCCAAAAGGCACTTCCCTTTGTAGACAGAGAAGCGAAAATAACATGATGCATATGATAAGACCCCATTTTTTGGCCTCTCAACTGGACACAGGGTGGCAACAGGAAAGCTGGCCTGGCCAAGATAACAATGGTCACTGATGGAGTGTGAAGTGCTGCAGGGAACCTGGAGGCAATCTAGGTGCATGTATCTGGAGCCTTCCAAAGGGTCTGTGCACACTGGTGTAGAAATTTCATTTCTAGGAGTCTTTGGAAAGAAGATAACACACACGGACCTATCTGTCTATCTGTGGCTGTTTAGTCTCTCAGTCTTGTCCAGTTCTTTGCCATACCGTGGACTGCAGCCTGCCAGGCTCCTCTACCTATGGATTTCCCAGCCAGGAACACTGGAGTCGGTTGCCATTTCCTCCTGCAGGGGCTCTTCCCGACCCAGAGGGTCAACCTCTGTCTCCTGCATCGGCGTGCCGATTCTTTACCGCTGAGCAACCTGGGAAGCACAGATCACTTAGAAATAAAAAATATGTATCTTATGAGAAGGGTTATTCAAGAGAAGTCTTTCCTCCTCTGTGTGTGTGTGTGTTTTGCAATAGCACAATTTTGAGGACATTTTACATATTCAGAAAAAAGAATCATTAAAAGATATATGACGCATCTATGTGATGGGTCATCATATAGCCATTACAATTTTGTTGTCAAAGAATATTTTGGACATAGTGCCATATAATATAGCATTGTAGGAAAAAGCACAACGAACTTATCTATGCATAGAAGTAGAAAAAGAATGAAAAAGAAGACAACTAAATTTTAAAATATCTTAATGCTTTATACTTTTCTCATATTTAAATTGTCTAGATGGAATACATAATAAATTTATGATCAGAAAAACAAGTATTATTTTTAGAATAAGTACAAATATTACTGCAATTATATAAAGGAATTTGAAAACTCAACTTCTGAAACAATTCTCTGAATGCTACACTATATTTTCTATCACTGGCTTCACTGTCAACAGTGGAACAACAAAGGACAAAAATTTCCCTTCACACAAAAGGTAAAAACAAAAAACTAATAACCATCATGAAATTAAAACAAAAAGACATTATTATATTAAAGTGTGGTTTGAAAAAATAGGTTAATCAATTTATGTATGAATCCTTTAAAGGACCAAAACACTGGTTTAGTGATGCAAATCTCCCCCTCAGAGATCCAGTGTCTCTTTCAGGGATTATTTTACAAAGAGAAACTTCCAGTTTTGTCAGTCTGAAAATGTCATCTTCGTTAGCATCACCTAAAAATGTGCCATTTACCCTGCCAAGGTTGGTAATGATATGCTAAATGCTGATTGAGAAATATGATTGATGTCTTTTTTATTGTTTTAATTAAAAACCAATTCAAGGCAGCTAGGTGTGAGTATAAGCCTCTTTTCATGTTTTAGCAGTTGCCATATATTTTTTTCTATGTATCTTAGGATAGGAAGATACTTCCTGAAGAGAGCATTAGATTATATGGAAATCAAAAAGGCAAGAACTTGACAAATTCCAAGAGGCACACTGTTTCCTTGCTTCAGACGGGCTTCTGATTTATTTGCATTGCAAGAGCTCTTCCCTTCTTTACTCATAGCCTTAATTACCGCCATCATTCGTTCTACAATGGCTCTTGTTTCCTTGATATCTTCCCTCCTTCCAGACTCCAGGCTGCAATGTCTGCTCTGTAAGGCTCATGACCTGGGATCCTATACCCTGGCAGAGGGAACATCTCTCTTCAAGCTACACTCTGTGCATTTGCAAGTCTCTGGGCTCTCCTCCTTGAAATATATCATAGCAGTCTTGTCTTTATGAGATGGCTAATATCCATGTGGAGAAAGAGCCACTTTCCATGAAGGAGAGTTAACCAAAAGTATTCCTTTTTTATAATGAGATACAGATTTCCCATTAAAAATAGAATCCTTCATTTCAAATACTGCAATACTTGAATTGTTAAGTAATATTCACAGCTGCATCTAGTCATCATATTTGGATTCTCAAATCTAATATGCATGTTTCAGTTCAGTTCAGTTCAGTTGCTCAGTCGTGTCCGACTCTTTGTGACCCCATGAATCCCAGCACACCAGGCCTCCCTGTCCATCACCANAAAAGACTCTGATGCTGGGAGGGATTGGGGGCAGGAGGAGAAGGGGACGACCGAGGATGAGATGGCTGGATGGCATCACTGAGTCAATGGATGTGAATCTGAGTGAACTCTGGGAGTTGGTGATGGACAGGGAGGCCTGGCGTGCTGCGATTCATGGAGTCACAGAGTCAGACACGATTGAGCAACTGAACTGAACTGAGCGACTAAACAACAGCAGCAAGCACCATCTAGATTCACAGAGACTATAAAATGTAGCTGGTAGAGAAGCCACTTTTTAGCAGTAATTCAGCCTCACAGCAGGGGATCCCAAATCTTCGGTGGTCAATTTGCTTTCTCTGACATAGTTTCCGTCCCAGCCTTCTCAGAAGAAATGCAAATTGGTGAGCTGATCTAGGCTTTTGCAGGCATACAATTCAGTGCCTCCTAACCCTGCCGCTCCAGAATCTCACCATTAAGCCTCCAGATCCCTGAAGCTCTTTCCTTGCCTGGATTTCTTTCTCTTGTTGATAGTCTCCTGAATCCCGAAAGTGTAACTGAGATGTTCTCAAACTCATCTTCATGTAGCAACTGATGCATTTGATACAGCTGAGGCATGTCTCCTAACCGGGGATGAACTCTCTGAAGGCAGGCATCATTTTATGTGAATGAGGAGTTCAGGATGGGCCACTCCAAATACGCTTCTCTGACATATTGGTTATTTAGAGCAGAAGGCTCTTGAGAAACAGCAGATGCAGGAAGGTCTCTCTGAGCTTCCCTTTTCTACCTCAAAAGCAGTCATAAAAGTTCCATGAGAAAAGAAACCTCTTTGGACTGAGAAAAACATTCTATCACTGACGGGAGTCAATGCTTCGTGTAGAAAACTACTAAAAGAACCTTTAGTTCCCACCAGTTTCCTGCACGTAGTTCCTGGTCCCTGGCCCACTGTTTACTACCCCTGGCCCAAGTTAAATTGTCTTGTCCCAGTCCCACAATTTTTCATTCTCTATTTTGAAAGTGTATAAGATTTGGGGCCTTACAGCTTCTTCAGGTCTTCATTTTCCTTTTTAAGACTCTCTTGTCCATTGAAAAAATATTAAATAAAATGTGCATGCTTTTCTCTTGTTAGTGTCTGGGGTCAGTTTAATTCTTAGGCTCAGGCATAGAGGTAGAAGAAAGTTTTTTCTCCTTTCTATTAAGTTCCTCTAGGGAAGGCACAAGCCTGCTTGGCTAAAACTGTGTCCCACATTTCTAACACGTATTGGGGCACAGAACAGATGTTCAGCAATGTTTGTTGAGTGAGGGCACACAGTTTTGCATTTTATGTTAGGAGTACCTATCAGTGTTGATAAAAACATACAAAGAAGCATGTAGCAAAGAAAGAAAGCAGAGGGGAGGGAGAGCAGGCTCTGTAGCCAGGTGTCCTTTATCTCAAAGCTCACCGGCTATGTGAAGTTTGAAGTCATACTTAATACTGTTGTTGGAGTAAAATAAGTGAATAAGCAAATGAGTTTGCATCCTGGTGGTAGACTTCTCCTCCATGAACAGAAAGGACAGTAACTCTTCTTCATGCTGTTTATTAAAGAGACTTCTAATTTACCTACAACCTTTTAGCTAATCTCCAATTTCTAAATCTCAATAAATGCTACTTGACAGGAAGGGGATCAGGAAATACTATGATTTAAAGACACCAGAAAGACATGGTGAAGAAAAGTTTAAACATAGAAACATTCTGAATCTCAGACTAAAAATCAGTTCAGTTCAGTTCAGTCGCTCAGCCGTGTCTGACTCTTTGTGACCCCATGGACTGCAGCACACCAGGCCTCCCTGTCCATCACCAACTCCCGGAGCTTTCTCAAACGTGTGTCCATCGAGTCAGTGATACCATCCAACCATCTCATCTTCTGTCATCCCCTTCTACTCCAGCTTTCAATCTTTCCAAGCATCAGACTAAAAATGCTCAGAAGAAATAGTAAACTTTTATAACAAAGCTATGATTTTTCCAGTAGTCATGTATGATTATGAGAGTTGGACCATAAAGAAAGCTGAGCATCAAAGAATTGATACTTTTGAACTGTGGTGTTAGAGAAGACTCTTGAGAGTCCCTTGGACAGCAAGGAGATCCAACGAGTCCATCCTAAAATAAATCAGTCCTGAATATTCATTGGAAAGATCGATGCTATAGCTGAAACTGTGATACTTTGATTTGAAGAATGGATTCATTTGAAAAGTCCTTGATGCTAGAAAGATTGAAGGTGGGAGGAGAAGGGGATAACAGAGGATGAGATGGTTGAATGGCATCACCGACTCAATGGATATGAGTTTGAGCAAGCTCCAGAAGTTGATGATGGACAGGGAGGCCTGGCGTGCTGCAGTCTGTGGGATTGCACAGTCGGATACGACTGAGCAATGGAACTGAACTGAGCTGATATTTATAGTTTAAAAAGCACTGATATCATCTTCTTATCACCCCAGATATCTCTGGGGAGAGTGGAGGGCTCAAAGAGAGCTCCTGGGTGCCGAATTGTCTAGAAACTATCTGAATTCTACAACAAAGTCTGCTATAAAAATCTATTAAGAGATCTTTCCTTTTCAAATATTTGGAAAGTTTCTACGAGATATCTCCAAAAGTGTCATTAATATTGGGGGAAAAAAAAAAAAAAAACAATTGCTTTCTTCCTGGCTCCATGCTGGTTATCCTGGGATGCATTCAGTGGAGGGGTTTTAAAAGGCTCAGTGAATGACTTCATTATGTATAAATGGTAATGAGCTTGAATGTTCCTCTCTAGTAACATGTACAAGAGAAATTCCCTCATTTACTCAAACCTCTTTCCCTGTAGAAAACATGATGTCTTTTCTCAAAGAGTCAGCCAACGACAAGCTTAAAGGCAAAGCATACTTTACTCTGGGATATTTATCTAATTTTTAAACAGTGAAGATTGCAAAGGGAAATGTTCCTTCTCTTTTGAGACCACCATCTAAATGTGTGTCTCTGATTTCTAATATATTCAAGATCTGAATCTAATTATCTTTCACTGTAAGATTCCCTCACTTTATCTAATGCCATTCAAGATCAGTGCACTTTTAAATCCTATAAACTCAATCTCTTCTGTTAACCTAAATTCAACTGTTGTTTTCATTTATTTAAGCCATTCATGAAATGTGCCTTCAAAATGGAAACGCACACACCATGGCTGTGTAATTGCCTCTGTGATTTCCACAGATCATAGTGAACCTGAGCTCCAGAAGCAGCACAGGGTGGATGCAAGTGCTTTCCTTGGGAAGCAAGTCCTGGGGTGGACAGTTTACCAGGGAAGGCGCTGGGGGTTCCACCAGGAAGGAAATCGGGAAATGCAGGACTGGACAAAGTGAGCCTGGGACTGCCCTGCGCTCTCAGTGGCAGCGTGGGAAGGACGCTGCAGGCCTCTGTCCCTTCTGCTCTTCAGGCTGGATGGTGGGTCCTCTCTACCTTTGATTCCTTGCTGGCTGCAGGCTGTCCAGGGAGTGAACTGTCCACTCACGGCGGTGCCCGGAGGGCGCGGAGAACTGGGGCTCCAGCAGCTGGCGGGACGGTTTGGGTGTCCAGCAGTCAGCGGGGAGATGCAGCCCTTCCCTGGAAAGTGCGGAGCTGTGAGGCGCTGCAGTCACGGTGCACTTGTGTCCTCGCTGGGAACACTGAAGCGGGAAGACAGTCCTCAGGGCGGCGGTGACGGGTTCAGAGGGGCCGTGTCTCCTCGCTCATCTCAGGCTCCGAGGGGAAAGGAGACCTCTCCCACCAGCGCTCGGGGATCCGCAGCGGCCGCAGCAGGGTAGCGGCCGCCTCGGGGTGGCTTGATTAGAGCCACGTGTCCCTGGAGCAGGGACACGATTTCTCCTGGTTTCTGGGGGCACCCACTGGCCTTGTCACCCGCTGGAGCCCTGCTGGGACCCCGCATCAGCAGGGCAGTGATGATCTCTCCTCTAAATGGCAAGCGATCAGGAGAAGCGCAGTTTATCTGCGGAAGGAAGGACCTGACCTGACTTCATACGCTTTCTTTAACTCATCATCCTTCCTCCAATTATTTTTTCTTGAAGGAAGTAGAATCACCCCCTTGGAACTTACCCTGCTCCAGATGTGGGAGACCTTTGGCAAGCGGGTAGGGCGGTGTGACGAAGAAAACCCCAGGACTCCTCGTGTGTCGCAGCACCCGCTGCGCTCGGTACTGCTGCTGCTAAGTTGCTTCAGTCGTGTCCGACTCTGTGGGACCCCAGAGACGGCAGCCCACCAGGCTCCCCCGTCCCTGGGATTCTCCAGGCAAGAACACTGGAGGGGGGTGCCATTGCCTTCTCCAACTGCGCTCGGTAGTCAGGCCCAAAGACCATGATAATTACGCTTTCTTAAATAAATAAAATGAGACTGGAGAAATGATGTCAAACCAATATTTATTTTAATATGTGTATAGAAATTCATTTGCAGTATCAAGTGGCTACAAATGGACTCCCAATGGAATGTACTATATTATTAAAATTATGCAGTAAAAGACTTTAAAAACAATAAAAATTCACTTTATAATCTAGATTCTATTAACAATAAATGCCCAGTTACCCTACTGCACTTTTACTAATCCATTAAGCTACAGTTTTAAAATCACTTATAAGGAAATGTTAGTATTAGATATAATAAAATGCTGCTATAACATGTTGGATTTTAATTACTGTTCTTATAAAATATGAATTAACATAGTGGCAATTCACATGAAGTCCAATTAACTTGCTTTAGTTATCTTGCTCAGTGTCTACAATATTCTACAATACTACAGTACGAATACTCTTTACAAAGTTAACATATTAATAAGAAAATGATTATGTATTTTCTCCAGTTTAGTTTCTATTTAATTATATCACAAACTTAGTTTGTCTCCCAACAAAGCATCAGCTTTGTAAATGGTACCTGGAGCAGTCACTTGATCATAGATTGTATTAGTTCTGTGCAGTTTTTAAGGCAGCTGTGCTTCCGCCCGATGCCCCCATTTCCTGTCCCTCCTACTGCTGCTGCTCCGACCCTTCCATGGTTCTGATGAAGTGAAATTAAGGCCACACGGAGCCCCGGCTCCACGCCCTCGGCATCCTCTCTGATGAGTGGGCTGACGTGGAAAAGACAGGAGACTGGCAGGAGAGAGGGATGCCAGGGCACGTACCAAGGTCAGCAAACTGGTCACGGATAAAATAGTATAAAGTCTGTGAAAACTGATGTGGTATGTATATCTTACAAAATACTAATGACAAGATGAATTGCTTTCATTTTTTTCTTTGTAATATTCATGAAAAAAAGCTCAAATTTTCTTGCCAATTCTGGAAGACTGTATCAGATAACAGAATTGGAAATCTGGTGTACTTCCGGCAGCTGAACGGAGACCCATCCCAGCTCCCTACTCTGTCATCCTCTGGATCCTGCCTGGCAAGCTCTAGGGTTCATTGTTTTCCTCGTGGGATATCACACGTCATAGGTGACATTGAATATCACCCTTGAATATCCACTTCTGACTGGTTTTCATAGAATCCCAAATTACAGCAACTCTTAAGCTGTTTGGATCAATTTCTTCCCATCCCCTTGCATATTGAGGAAAACAGCAAGGGGAGAGGACAGAAGGAAACTTTCCAGGTGAACTGATCCGTGCATGCTGCTTTTGCCCTTTATCCAGAGAGATTTCCAGTTCTAGCTTGTGCATGGGACCCCCTGGCATCTTATGATCTTTAGCATCTGCCCAAAGGAACACTGCTAATGCTTCCTGCCAAACTGCAAAAGTCCTCAATTTGAATTCCTTTCTAGTGCCTTATTTACAGAGACAATTGGAAACAGTTCTGCTAAATTTAGATCACACATTCTCAAGGGTAGGCTTCTCAAGTGGCTCAGTGGTAATGAACTTTCCTGCCAAGCAGGAGACACAGGGGATGAGGGTTCGATCCCTGGGTCAGGAAGATCCCTGGAGAAGGAAAGGGAAACCCACTCCAGTATTCTTGTCTGGGAAATCCATGGACAGAGGAGCCTGAGGGTCCATGGGGTCACAAAAGAGTCAGATCCTACTTAGCAACTAAGCAGGCACGATTCATAAGGGTTAAGGGTTTTTCCAGGGATCATGTATGGACGTGAGAGTTGGACTGTGAAGAAAGCTGAGCGCTGAAGAATTGATGCTTTTGAACTGTCATTTTGGAGAAGACTCTTGAGAGTCCCTTGGACTGCAAGGAGATCCAACCAGTCCATCCTAAAGGAGATCAGTCCTGGGTGTTCATTGGAAGGACTGATGCTGAAGCTGAAACTCCAATACTTTGGCCACTTCATGTGAAGAGTTGACTCATTGGAAAGACCCTGATGCTGGGAGGGATTGGGGGCAGGAGGAGAAGGGGGTGACAGAGGATGAGATGGCTGGATAGCGTCACTGACTCGATGGGCGTGAGTCTGAGTGAACTCCGGGAGTTGGTGATAGACAGGGAGGCTTGGCGTGCTGCAGTTCATGGGGTCGCAAAGAGTCAGACACAACTGAGTGACTGAACTGAACTAAAGGTGATATCCATCTCCAAGGAGGTAACAAAAATCCTTGGTTTTTGTGGAACAAAAAAGCTTACTATTTTTATGTGTAAAGCTCAGATATACATATGGCATATAAATAGATATCTAGTATATCTGTAGTAGTAATATTTCATTGGGGAGCCATTTGGAAAAATTAAATGTCAAAAAAAAAAAAAAAAAAACCTCCCTTAGGGATGAGATAAAGAAAGAAAGTATTGAGAAATAGTAATACAGATAAGGGCTTCCCTGGTGGCTCAGACGGTAAAGCGTCTGTCTGCAATGCAGGAGACCTCGGTTCGATTCCTGGGTTGGGAAGATCCCCTGGAGAAGGAAATGGCAGCCCACTCCAGTACTCTTGCCTGGAAAATCCCATGGACGGCGGAGCCTCGTAGGCTACTGTCCATGGCGTCGCAAACAGCTGGATACGAATGCATGACTTCACTTTCACAATACAGATAAAAAATTAGAAAAATAACAGCAGGAGCACTTTGGTATCTTCCAAAGAAGACTCCATCTTAAACACCACACGGAGTGGTCAGAGCACCACATCCCACCCGCACAGGCATGTTAGTTCCTGAGACAGCGTCCATGTTTTCTTCTTATTCTTATTTCTGAATAGCATGTTAGTGACCCTGCGCTTGACCTGATTTGTTGCAGCAGAGAAGGACACGAAGGTTTGGATACAATCAGACCGGAATGTTCACTGAGAGCCCTGCTATATTTCTCAGCCCCTCTCCAGTTAGATGGGGCCAGAGGGCCTGTGCTGGCTGACGGGCTAAAAGCAGAAATAAGAGCCTCACTTCCAGGGCAAAGCACTCAAGAGCCAGTGGCAGGGGCCCCAGATGGTACAGCTACAGATGGGCAGAGCCTCCAACAG
This sequence comes from Neotragus moschatus, assembly GCA_006410615.1. NCBI lineage: Eukaryota > Metazoa > Chordata > Mammalia > Artiodactyla > Bovidae > Neotragus > Neotragus moschatus. Next base: position 221,545 of record SJYA01003031.1, on the reverse strand, counting down.
TCTGGTCCTGTGGGGTGAGGAGGAGGGGCCCTGCTTGTCTGCCTTGCAAATGGAGCCACAGTGAGAGATCAGCTCTGCTGATGTTCAGGCCCTGAAATGCTGGGAGTAATTTCCCCGAATCTCATAGCCTAACCTCTCCTGAGAAACACAAAGGTGACTGCTAGCTTCGAGATGTGGAGCTGATTTGGGGATTCCGAATCTGTCAATCTCTACAGTGACTTTCCAGCCTTTGCAAGACTTACTGTGGTATACAAAACCCAGCTTTATGTACCAGATAGAAATGTTTCATAAGCTTCCTAATGGAAAACCCACAGGTCTTCCCCAGAAGCAATCTGCTGTCTTCTGACAGTTATTTCTTAAAGAATTTATTTCAGTGACCTCAGTGATGAATCTTAGTAATAGTCAGATCTCAGGGTGGGGTTCACAGGATTAAAAAAGAAAATACCATAAAGCAAAAGTACCAGTGCTTTGGGAATTATTTATTTTTATTAAGATATGCTTGCCGCCAGCATTCCTTTTAAACCCAGCCTCATTTCTTTTAAGTCCCGGGCCTGTGGGCCAGTGCTTATTTGCATGCTAATTACCAGCTAGAGGCATTTTATGCTGATCTAAGGTCTTTAACCAATTAATGAACCAAGGAAAGCTGATCTTTCCTCGGAGGAGAACTGCTTCACTTTCATCATCATTACCACGGAGTTGCATTCAGTGCACCCATTGCTTCATATTTCACGCTCTTTCCTGAACATACAAGTAGACAGTTAAGCAGCCATGCTGAGATGCCTCTGAGATCTCGTGGAGTCTGTCTATAGTTAGGAGACACACCAAACACTGCAGATATGTAACTGACACAAAATGGAGAAACGGAGAGTCTAAAAACCCTCAAGCAAATGGCGCTCGTCGGTCATCCACTCCACACGCAGTCTTCTTGCTATCCCGGGAGCTTTTTAGCAGAGTGTGTATCCTGCCAAAGGTCTCAGATCTCTAGATGAAGCCCTCTACAACCCCTTGATCATAGACCTTTAGGTATATGTTAATGGTGCCTTTAGGGACACTACAGAAATGTAAGATGGCCATGTAGTGGGTAAAAAGTAAATAGGACGACGTTTAAGACTGACTAGGTGTCTGACAGAGGAAAGTGAGTTGTGGCTCCTGATGTTTGGGCAGAGGACCTAAGTATTTGGTTCCATATTTCACAGGTGGGTTCCACGTAATCAGGAGAGCATTTCTGAAATCTATGGCAGCCCATGATGGCTATTTCAATGGCATAGAATATACATACATTTATACGAATTCCTTCAAGCATGACATTATCTAACTTCAGTGACCAAAACAGCTCACCTACACTACTCTTTGTTCTAGCAATTTGAGCTTTGTAACTAGGGCACAGTTCCAGTTCTTAGTTTAAAGGGTTTGAGAAATGTATCTGCACAAATAAACAGCAGCAGTATGTCAGTTCTTCAAGCCCCCGAGCCGTCTGTTTCTTGGCGGCTGTGTCTCCCTGGGGCCTCTTGGTGCTCCAGCCTTGAGGATGATCCAGGGCCACTCTCTATCTCAGGCCGTCTCTGTGCCCTGGTGTTCTGCCGTCCCATTCCATCCCCTTGTTCTCCACTAGATCAGAGCTGCAAAGTCACTAATACAGGTGCTAAGAAACATAGCTTTGTTTTTTCCCCCTTGGAACTAATTGATGTGATAAGCCCTGGAATACCTTGGAAGAAGAGGATCAGTTTTATTTGTCTACTGGTTTGCTTCAGTAACCTCCCACCAAGTTAATGTTTAGACTCTGAATAATTCTGTCTCTGTCTGGATGGTTCAATAGACACCTTTCTTTCAGATTTAAGTCAACCCTCTAGCAAAGTTCTCAGTGCTGGATGCGGACTGAGCGAAGACGAGCAAGCTAGGCCCGCCTCCCTAAGCTCTGAGGGCCTCCATGCTACAGGGGTTCCTGGTTTTTGTTTCTTTAATCGTATTGGAGTGTAGCTGATTCACAAGATAGTGTTACTTTCAGGTATGCAGCAGAGTGATTCATTCATTCAGTTACACACACACATACATTAATTCTTTTCCAGATTCGTTTTTCATTTAGGTTATCACAGAACACTGAGTAGAGTTCCCTGTGCCATACTGGAGGTCCTTGTTGGTCACCCACTCCATATACAGTGATGTGTGCATGCTAATCGCAAGCTCCTAATTAACCCTTCCCCTGTCGAAACTATAACTCTGCTTTTAAAATCAGTGAGTCTGTTTCTATCTTGCAAATAGCTTCATTCATATCATTAAAACAACTGAGTCCATATGTGAGTGCTATTGGGCTTTCCAAGTGGCTCATTGGTAAAGATCAGCCCACAGTGCAGGAGATGCTTGAGAGGGGTGCTTGGTCTCTGGGTCAGGAAGATCCCCGGCCAGGGGGTCCCCCTGGATCCCCTGGTTGCCCACCATGGCACCCAGTCCAGTGCTCTTGCCTGGAGAATCTCACGGACAGACAAAGCTTGCAGACTATAGACCACAGGGTCACAAAGAGGCAGCCATAACTGAAGCGACTGAACATGCACGCACGCATGGTGATACCATACAGTACTTGTCTTTCTCTGTCTGACTGACTGAGTACGAGAGTTTCCAGGTCCATCCACATCGCTGCAAATGGCATTGCTTCATCCTCTTCTATGGCTGAGTCACAGTCCTCTGTACGTACGTACCACAGCTTCATCCATTCAGAAAAGGGGCAGATCTACATAGACACTTCTCCACAGAAAATACACAGAGGGCCAGAAAGCACAGGGAAGGATGTTTCTGTTTGTCTTGCTTGCTTGCTTGTCTTGCTTGCTTATCTCCATCACTTAGAACAGGCGTCAGCACACAGTAGGCACACAACAAGTATCGCTGAATGAGCAGTTAATAGACACACAGAGTGCTCCTCCTAAAGCCCCAGCAAGGGCCAGAGTACTTGCAGTGCTCATCACTCCATCACAAGCTATCAACGCACGGATATGGAACATCATCGGAGGCCTTCCTGCTGTTAGCAGTTTTGTCTGCTGTCTCTCCTGTCTTAGAACCAGAGATCAGAGTGGTCTTCCTCACACTGTATCTTTCTGCCTGGGTCATGTTTAGGAAAAGATGTTTCTTACCCCGCCTACCAAGTATGGATTACATCAGTTAAGGAAGTGATCGCAGAATTTAATGAGTTCCCTCTTTTCCCACGTCTTGCTTTCTAATCTAGCATCATGCTAAGCAGGTCAGTTCATTCCATCTTCTGTTTTATTTTAGGAGGTAAGCCTCTGGATTCAGTCTCATAGGAAAGAGAAGAAGAGAAAGAAGCCTGGGTTTTCTTTCTCCGGTGGGAGGTGTGAGGGCAAAGTAAGTGCAGAGACTTGATATTTGCAAACTGGTCTTTCCATTGCACTGGGAGATTTTCATTTAGAAAGAACAATAAAATACAAGTCATAACTACTTTGAATGGAAATTTACAGCTCAGTAGTAATGGACCTTGGAGAAGGCGATGGCACCCCACTCTAGTACTCTTGCCTGGGAAATCCCGTGGAGAGAGAAGCCTGGTAGGCTGCAGTCCACGGGGTCGCTAAGAGTTGGATACAACTGAGCGACATCACGTTCACTTTTCACTTTCATGTATTGGAGAAGGAAATGGCAGCCTGCTCCAGTGTTCTTGCCTGGAGAATCCCAGGGATGGGGGAGCCTGGTGGGCTTCTGTCTATGGGGTCGCACAGAGTCAGACATGACTGAAGTGAGTTAGTAGTAGCAGTAATGGACCTAGGAGAAAAAGTAACTGGTTGAGTCTGGTCAGGGATTATATTGCCACTGGTAATCTCACCTCTCTCCTGGGTATATACCGAAGCCTATNGGCTTCTGTCTATGGGGTCGCACAGAGTCAGACATGACTGAAGTGAGTTAGTAGTAGCAGTAATGGACCTAGGAGAAAAAGTAACTGGTTGAGTCTGGTCAGGGATTATATTGCCACTGGTAATCTCACCTCTCTCCTGGGTATATACCGAAGCCTATTGCCAATGATTGGTTCTGTGAGAAGAAGCGGTCGTATACATGCAGATCACGGCAACGGATACTCAACAGGGTCCACTACTCAGGACTCTCTGTTTTCTCTGTATGCTGTTTCTGCTGTTTCAAGGGATCAATTAGCTAATCATATTAAATATCCCCACAGTTTCATTATATATTCACTGCTAAGTTAGTCAGTTCAGTCCCTCAGTCATGTCCGACTCTTTGCAACCCCATGGACTGCAGCACACTAGGCATCCCTGTCCATCACCAACTCCCGAAGTTTACCCAAGTTCATATCCATCGCATCACTGATACCATCCAACCATCTCATCCTCTGTCGTCCCCTTCTTCTGCCCTCAATCTTTCCCAGCATCAGGGTCTATTCCAGTGAGTTGGTTCTTCGAATCAGGTGGCCAAAGTATTGGAGTTTCAGTATTAGCATCAGTCCTTCCAATGAACACCCAGGACTGATCTCCTTTAGGATGGACTGGTTGGATCTCCTTGNCTGCCCTCAATCTTTCCCAGCATCAGGGTCTATTCCAGTGAGTTGGTTCTTCGAATCAGGTGGCCAAAGTATTGGAGTTTCAGTATTAGCATCAGTCCTTCCAATGAACACCCAGGACTGATCTCCTTTAGGATGGACTGGTTGGATCTCCTTGCAGTCCAGGGACTTTCAAGAGTCTTCTCCAGCACCACAGTTCAAAAGCATCACCTGGAGAAGGAAATTGCCAACCACTTCAGTATTCTTGCCTTGAGAACCCCATGAACAGTATGAAAAGGTGAAAAGGTATGACATTTCACTGCTAAAGACACATCTTAAAAAAGCCTTAGTGAAAGAGAATAAGAGATGAAAACTGGCAGGCCAGCTATTTTGCTTTTAGTCTGCCTTCCTATATTACAAGATGCTGAGTTGATTAAACAATCTGTGCTTCAATATTAGCCACGAAGAAAGAATCTGTTCGCACTGGTGCTGTGGATCCCACACTTGGCTGTACCTCAGAATCCCCCAAAGAATTTCTAAATTACTGATGCTTAGACCCTACACTTAGCAATTCTGAGTTAGGGCCTTGTGTTGTTTGTGTTTAGATGCTAAGTCACGTCTGACCTCATGGGACTGCAGCCTGCCAGCCGCCTCTGTCCATGGGATTCTCCAGGCAAGAATACTGGAGTGGGTTGCCATTTCCTTCTCCAGGAGGCCTTCCTGACCCAGGGATCAAGCTCTCGCATCTCCTCCATCCCCTGCATTGGCAGGCAGATTCTTTATCACTCAAGCATCAGGAAAGCTCCTGAGTTTCGGCCTGGGCATTGATACATTTTCTCAAAACTCCCCAGGTATTTGTAATAAGATGCTCTGGAGGCAGGATTTGGAGCTGGCATGTAGTGAAAAGAGCACTGGATTTAGGGCAGCTCTGTTAGCAGCTGTCTGATCCTTAGCTAGCCACATTACTCCTTAGACACCAGACTCTTCATCTTAGTGCTAAGTCGCTGTATTGTTCTGAAGAATACATTTGACAGTGCACCCAAAAAATGCTTGGAAACTTCAAAGTTCTATATAAATGTTAACTATACACCTGAAACTTAAATGATTATTCAGACTATGTTAAATGGTTTGAAATAGGAAAATGCAAAAATCCATAACAATAATGAAAATAATAATAGTACCTTTCTGCCAACCTTGGGCTGTATTAGCAGTTTTGTAGAGAACGTGATTTCTGTGACCTCAGTGAAGCACTATGGCACTATTGTTATTTTCTTCAGTGCACTGTGAATTTCTCTCTAGAAACCATACCTAATAAGCTGAATTTCATTTTCAATTTATTTTTACCTAGGCAATTCTCATGTCTAGGTTTTGCCCATCGTATGGATTTTCCCAGTTCAGAATGGAGTTTTAAAGTGCTACGGATGCTCAGAGAGAAGTGTGCAAGTGGCATGCAAAACTGATGCTTGTTGTTCCTACTGCTTGTTTCCGAAACTAAAGAGCACCAGAAGCCATTTGAATATGCTGCTGTTTGCAAAAATAAGCTGTAGGAACATGAGCCGGGAGACAAGTTACCTGAGAGCAAGGGAGAGTCAGAACACAGGACACAACGTTTGGACAGCCTTCCAATGAAAATGACCCAAGTAGACTGCTGAAACTGTTCCTGGATGGAGGGAGACAACATGGCTGGCAAAGAAGATGAAAAGGTAGAAGCAGTCAAGCCAGTGAAGAGCATGTTTGAATGTTACCAAGAAGAGATGATTTGATTCTTTAGTGAGAGCTTGAAAGACATGCTGGAGATGTGCAATATTTTAAGCCCTATTCTAGAAAACACAGATGGTTTCTGCATCCGATGGAACAATTCCTGGTTACTCTCTCTCTGAGTGGATTTGCCTTCAAGTCAAGGAGTTATGAATTGGCTCAAATTCTTTCTCAAGGCCATAGAAATACAGCTGAACTCTGGGTATACCCCACACATACCACCACATACAAAGCCCAGAGAATTCACAGTGATATTTCAGTGGGAGAACTAAAATGGCAGACTTCCAGTGGTAGAGCCAAAGATGATGTGCTTAACTCTCCTTGTGGTTGAAAGACATCCTTAGCACACTTATCATCCCAGTGAAGCTTTGGCGTGGAGATCTGTGTTTCACTTAATCTCTGACTCAGATCAACCATCGAGGACCAAATAGCATCCTCAGTGACCTCATGTTAGAGACATCAATCGTAGCTGCAATAATCTTGCACATTTAAAACTTGACATTGTGTACTCAGGAGATGAACTCTCCTCCCCCGTCTCTTTGGATAAGATGTCAAGCTAATTTTAGGGCCAGTAAAATGTATTTATGTAAGAACAATTATAGCAGAAAATGGACACGTGATCTTGAAACTAAGTATGCAATAAATAGTCTCCTTAAATGAGTCATGCAGGAAATAGAGTGTGATTTCTATTCCAGGCTTTGCTGATCCACATTTGCCTTCAGCTACATATTTCAACGCCGCTGACATCTAGAAATGCATGCACGCGCTCTCACATCGGGCTCCTCTCACGCTCCCCTTCCACCCCAGGCCTAAGGCGCGCAGTCTGTTTCACCCCAAACATTTCCAGGTTCTTCTGATTATCTTACGGTCAGATGATGACCGTGCTTGGTGTCAGGGAAGGCATTTCAGAAACCTCAATAAATAGGCTTTCACAAAGAAAGCCAGTGCTCGGAAATGATGAAGCCAAGACGTGACTGCCCGCCAAGCTCCAGAGAGCTGAAATTCTTTCTGAAAGGATGATGAGAGCAGGTCCTTCTGTCTCTCTGGGGGCCGTGTTGGTGCCAGCCAGATGCCCAGCAGAGCTGGGCTGTTAGCACAGTCCTTGCCAGGGAACCGCAGTTGGAAACATGAGAAATGGCCTTCTTTCGGGAAAAAAATTAGCAAAATCCTCTCGATGTTCAAATATTGTGTGTTTTATGCACAGCTTACATTAATAAAATGATGAGAATAAAACCAGATTTTCCTCTTTATTTATGCTCCAAGTGTTCCAGAATGTTTTCAAAGCAATTGGTCAAACAGACCTAGGGTGCCAGCCTTCCATTTATCGACTGACATGAGAGTAGAAACAGTGTAGGTGATTAAATCCACTTACAGGATCAAATGCTGGAAAGGCTAAAAATAAGTGATGTTTGTTCTCAACGGTTTTTGGTACCTCTCCAGACCTGGGTTTCAGTCTGATCCCTGTCACTACCTGAACAAGTGGGCCTGGTCAAGTTGTTCTGCTTAATGGGGTGGAGCTGGCTCATTCGTTTCTCTCTCCACCCCCTTCTAGTCTGCAAGACTCAGTAACTTTTTTCAAGGTGATTTTCTTCAAGTTCACTTTCTTCTAAAAACACCTGGAGCAGATTCTCAAGCTGACTCATGCTTTCCATTTTCCAGGCCAGTGGTTCTTGAAGTAGAGTTCAAAAGCATTGGCATTACCTGGGAAGTTGGGGAATGCAGATTCTGAGGCCCCGCCCCACCTGCTGAATCAGAAACGCTAGGAGTGGAGCCTGTCCTGCATTTTCTCAAGCCCTCCCTAGGAGCTCTGACACACTGAAGTGTTAGAACCACTGCTTTAGTCCGATCCTTCCATCTCCCTCATGGCCTTTGTTGAGTTAAAGTCTTAGAGTCAAGGTGTAAATCGATGAGAATAAATTACAGGTTTTCCTATCTGTCTCAATGCAGAGCATTCCAAGAAAACCTTTGTGCAATGGAACTGTGCGCCAACTCTTTGTGACCCTACAGACTGTAGCCCACCAGGCTCCTCTGTCCATGGGGATTCTTCAGGCATGAATACTGGAGTGGGTTGCCTTGCCCTCCTCCAGGAGATCTTCCCAACCCAGGGATTGAACCCAGGTCTCCTGCACTGGAAGGGAGGTTCTTTAGCCTCTGAGGCACCAGAGAAGCCCAAGAATAGTGGAGTGGGTAGCCTATCCCTCCTCCGGTGGAACTTCCCGACCCAGGAATCAAACCAGTGTCTCCTGCATTGCAGGCAGATTCTTTACCATCTGAACTACCTGGGAAGCCTGTGAAATGGAAGATTTCCTGCCATATTGGTAAAAAAGGATGCCACAGCCATCAGGGATTTCAGTCTTCCAAAAGTAAATTTCTGAGCCCAGGAAGAGCAGTGATGTCTGTCCCGCAGCCGTCAGTCACTTCCTGCTCAGCAGTGAGCGCTGAAGAGCTGGGTGGGTCGGAGGCAGGATGTGAGATAGCATGGGAGGCAGCGACATCACAACTCCCTGTGGAGAACACGGAGTTAAGAATGTGAGTAAGCAAGGGGCAGGATTTGGCCCCAGATAGCAGAGATGCATACGAAAGGGATGATTTCAGTGAGCCCAGATGCTTGAATCTTTCCAAATATAGACGGGCGTTAAATTCCTTAACCTAAGATATCTGGTTTTCCTTAATTAATAACAATCTTTGATGTTCAGAGCATCTGCCTGCTTTGTTGCAAACTCCTGTATAACCAGCCTCCTCCCCCGGCCTCCTCCCCTGACCCCCTTCCCCGGCCCCCTCCCCCT
>SJYA01003031.1:195681-212357 GCA_006410615.1 Neotragus moschatus | reverse complement strand
TCCCCCTCCCCTGGCCTCCTCCCCCCGGCCTCCTCAAAGCAGTTCTCTCAGGGCTACTTGGGCTGCTGCCTCCTGGACCTGAAGTCCTAAAAATTCCCACCAAACAAGCATAAGTCTCAACTTTCAGGTTGTGACTACGTTTTCCAGGTGGCATTTTTCATAAGTTGAAATGGTGTAAAGCAAAGAAACAGCTACCTTCGGATGCATCTTGCTAACAAATGCATGCGATAAACAGAGATAAAGCGCAGCCGCTCAGGGACAGAGTGCAGGCCACGGCGGCTTGTGCTGAGCACGGAGTCTGGCCCCTGGGGAAGGAGCTAGGAGGTGGTGTGGTCCTCGCTGCTGCGACAGTGGCTGGAGGTGATGCCTTGCCAACACCTGCAGCAAAACCGACTCCAGGTGCTACTTCTGCTTCTTCCCTCTTTTTGTAATAGTGAAAATCCTCTTCAGATTTCTTTCAGTTAGGGAAAATAGTCATTAACACAGGCCTTTCACGAGTGTGATGCGGTGTAAGGCGAGCTTTCCAAAATCAGGGCAAGGACTCTGGAGCCAGGAGACCCTGGTGTGGGACATGGCCATTGTCACTGAGCTTGGTCAAAGAGTGTGTGACTTATCCCCTCTCTCCTGACCTGTAAAATGGTGATAAAAATAATGCCTGCTTCATGGGCCATTGTAAGAACTACGTGATACTGTCTGACAAACTACAGGCGCTCAGTATCCGGGAGGTGTGCTTACCTAGTCCGAGCTCACACTGCTCACTGCAGCTGAAGAATAGGCCAACAAATCAAGAGACAAGGTGCTGGGGTGATATCGCCAAACTCTTGTCTTTCTCTGCCCACTGAAGCGGAGCAAAAGTATAAGACAAGTTTGGAAGTCTTCAGTCAGCAAGGAGGAAACGCAGCTGGCTAGGGCCTCAAGAACTGTGCCCCTGCCTTCAGGGGGTCTGAGAGGTTTGTCTCCCGGGCTTAGGGTGAACGATAAGGCGCAAAATGATGAAGGTCTGACATTCTCCCGCTCGCGTTGTTTCCCAGCTGTCGTAGTCGGCATCGGGTGGCCTTGTTGTTAGGCCCCTCTGTCTCCGGTCTATTGCATGGTGGCCTTCTTTCGGAAATACAAAGAGAAAGAAGACTACAAGGGGGATCTGTCGTAAAGGTGAGACCAGATACAGGATGTGATTAGTGGAGAGCTGGTGCCGAATGCAGCTCGCGCTACTTCAGAATCGGGGACAGAAAAGCGAGCAGCTATAGGCCGCAGGGTAGGAAGAGTTGGAGCGAAAGCTAGGAGAGATGGGGCTCACTCTTCTCTTTGTCTTCTTGGTCCTCAGGAAACAGAAAGAAAACCTCCTTCCTCGTTTTCCCTTTTTTACTGCAACAGGGGCAAAGATCAGTGATTTCTTTCAGAAAGCCAGCAGGCTGAGAAGATGATGACCTCGTGTCCCCAGGAACATCTCGCTCACATTTGGGTGCAGCTTCTCTCACAGAACAAAGAGTGAAGTAGAAAAGGTGATGTGTGTGTGTGTGTGTGTGCGCGTGTGTGTGCGTGCATGTGTGTGCACACGTGTGTGCGCGCGCATGTGTGTGCGCACACGTGCGTGTGTGTGCGTGTGCGGGTGCGTGTGTGTGCTCAACTGTGTCTGATTCTTTGGGACCCCATGGGCTATGGCCGCAGTCTCCTCTGTCCATGGGATTTTCCAGACAAGAATACTGGAGTGGGGTGCTATTTCTTCCTCCAGGGGATCTTCCCAAGTTGCTGCGANCATGTGTGTGCGCACACGTGCGTGTGTGTACGTGTGCGGGTGCGTGTGTGTGCTCAACTGTGTCTGATTCTTTGGGACCCCATGGGCTATGGCCGCAGTCTCCTCTGTCCATGGGATTTTCCAGACAAGAATACTGGAGTGGGGTGCTATTTCTTCCTCCAGGGGATCTTCCCAAGTTGCTGCGAAGGCTTCCTGGTTCCAGCCAGACTCTGGAGGGGGATGTGCTAATCTTTCCTCTCCTGTAGCTATTCATAGGCAGGCTGGGGCAGGATGCTTCCTGTGAGTTAAACACAGGTCCTTTAGCTTAAAGCTCAGCAAGGGAGACAGGGTCCCAGGAAATGGGCCCTCATATATACTTTAAGCTATAGGCAGTATCCCTTTAGGGATTCAGTTCAGTTCAGTCGCTCAGTCNTGAATGGTCTAGTGGTTTTCCCTACTTTCTTCAATTTAAGGGTGAATTTGGTAATAAGGAGTTCATGATCTGAGCCAGAGTCAGCTCCTGGTCTTGTTTTTGTTGACTGTATAGAGCTTCTCCATCTTTGGCTGCAAAGAATATAATCAATCTGATGTTGGTGTTGCCCGTCTGGTGATGTCCATGTGTAGTCTTCTCTTGTGTTGTTGGAATGGCTAACTTAGGCAAAAGCAAATAAGAGGTGAGACAGCACAGCAAAGTGGGTCATCTTCATCTCTTCCAGTAATTTATACTCTAGCAATTACTTGTCCTGTCTGTAGTTTATCTATTTTGGAGTAATTGTTCTCTAGTTATACCATTTAGATGTCTATTTGCGTGGTTCACTTCTCCATGTTTACCATCCAGTCTCTGAACCAAGGGTCACGACCCGGTCACAGACGGGACACAGAAGCCACTGATACGGCCTCGCATCTTTGCACCGGACTTAGACTTACTTAATTTGGAATGTATAAATTTGAAGCACAGAATGGGTAATGTCATGTGTTGACCAATAAATTCATCAGCAAAATACTGATGCTGTCTTATCTTCATTTCTGAGAGCCACTCTTGTCCCCTGACTTACCGTATTGAATGCCTCAACTCAGAAAGCGCCATAGTTTTTGTCTATTATTCTATTACCTCAACTTTGAATCCACACAGAGTGTGAACTGGAAGAAAAGTAATGATCTAAATATTCAAGCCAGTTCAGTTCAGTTCAGTCACTTNGAGAGCCACTCTTGTCCCCTGACTTACCGTATTGAATGCCTCAACTCAGAAAGCGCCATAGTTTTTGTCTATTATTCTATTACCTCAACTTTGAATCCACACAGAGTGTGAACTGGAAGAAAAGTAATGATCTAAATATTCAAGCCAGTTCAGTTCAGTTCAGTCACTTAGTCGTGTCCGACTCTGCAACCCCATGGACTGCAGCACACCAGGCCTCCCTGTCCATCACCAACTCCCAGAGTTTACACAAATTCATGTCCATTGAGTTGGTGATGGCTTCCAACCATCTCATCCTCTGTCATCCCCTTCTCCTCCTGCCCCCAATCCCTCCCAGCATCAAGGTCTTTTCAAATGAGTCAGCTCTTCGCATCAGGTGGCCAAAGTGGTGGAGTTTCAGCTTCAACATCAGTCCTTCCAGTGAATACCCAGGACTGATCTCTTTTAGGATGGACATCTCCTTGCAATCCAAGGGACTCTCAGAGTCTTCTCCAATACCACAGTTCAAAAGCATCAATTCTTCGGCACTCAGCTTTCCTTATAGTCCAACTCTCACATCCATACACGACTACTGGAAAAACCATAGCCCTGACTAGATGGACTTTTGTTGGCAAGGTAAAGCCTCTGGTTTTTAATATGCTGTCTAGGTTGGTCATAGCTTTCCTTCCAAGGAGCGAGGGTCTTTTAATTTCATGGCTTCATTCACAGTCTGCAGTGATTTTGGAGCCCAACAAAATAAAGTCTGACATTGTTTCCACTATTTCCCCATCTATTTGCCGTGAAGTGATGGGACCAGACAGATGCTGAACGTTGAGCTTTAAGCCAACTTTTTCACTCTCCTCTTTCACTTTCATCAAGAAGCTCTTTAGTTCTTTTTCATTTTCTGCCATAAGGGTGGTGTCATTTGCATATCTGAGGTTATTGATATTTCTCCCAGCAATCTTGATTCCAGCTTGTGTTTCATCCAGCCTAGCATTTGTCATGATGTACTCTGCATATAAGTTAAATAAACAGGAAAGCGCTGCTATTTTTTTTTGCTGATCATTTTGTTTTAATTTTACAAGTAAGATTTTGAAAATGTTTACTTATTTTAATCAGATCATTGATTTTACCATATTAGTTTTGTCTAAATACAGTCTTTACATGTAGGACTTAATCATGGAGAAAATTAAAACTTCTTGGGTAGTATTATAGTTGATTTAAGAATGTTTACTTTTCAGAGTATTTTAAAAGTGACATATTTAGTAACAAATTAAACATTATACATATTTAATTTTGAAAGCATCTTGAGGTTTTCAGCAAACTCTCATCTTCTTAATCTCTTCTGGCTAATTATTTATTCAATACACAGTGGGTGGTTGCTGACATCTAAAATACAGCAGTTGGACTCTGTGGGAGAGGGAGAGGGTGGGAGGATTTGGGAATATGGCATTGTAACATGTATGATATCATAAGGGAAACGGATTGCCAGTCTAGGTTCGATGCAGAAGGCTTGGGACTGATGAGTGGGGATGATCTGGAGGAATGGTGTGGGGAGGGAGGGGGAAGGGAGGGGGTCCGGATTGGGAACTCAGGTACACTTATGGCTGATTTANTATGGCATTGTAACATGTATGATATCATAAGGGAAACGGATTGCCAGTCTAGGTTCGATGCAGAAGGCTTGGGACTGATGAGTGGGGATGATCTGGAGGAATGGTGTGGGGAGGGAGGGGGAAGGGAGGGGGTCCGGATTGGGAACTCAGGTACACTTATGGCTGATTTATGTCAATGTATGGCAAAATGAGTACAGTATTGTAAAGCAAAACAAACTAAAAAAATAAAAATTAAAAAAAATAAATAAATAAAAAATAAAAAAAAAATAAAATAAAATACAGCAGTTGAGCATATATAGTCAAATGCTCCCAGCCAAGTTGTAGTGTATGTGAAGTTTTCCAATTTTAAGTAAAAATGGAAAATCTAAAACAACAAGCTTGAAACAAAAGTCCTGAGGGAGACTTCACACACTGGTTTTAAGTTTATTTATTCAGATCTATTATTTCTCTAAAAGGCTCAAAGTGTAATAAGGAACACAGTGTCCTCCAAATATGTACATAGTGCAGCAAACCGTGCTGCTGAAAGCTCGTACCTTGCTGCAAACCTTTGGCTTCAAATACATGTGACCTACTGCTAGTAAGATCCCTAAGTTGATGGCACAATCACTGTTGAGAAGCCAAAATCCATGGATGCTTAAAGAAAAAGGAAAGTCGCCTTGCCCTCTCCAGGGGATCTTCCCAATCCAGGATTGAACCCACATCTCCTACTTCCAGCTGCATTGGTAGGTGGATTCTTTATCTCTAGTGCCACCAGAGAAGCATAAACATCAAACTCATGTTAACTCAGAGGCAATACTAAGAAAAAATAAAGATCTCTGCCCTGGTGGAATATACATTCTAATGTCCTATAGCAGAAAATAAAAAGGACATGATCAATAAGAAGGTTATAAATGATGTAACATATTAGAAGATAATGAGTGTTGAGAGAGGAAGAGAGAAGAAAAGGAAAATTAGAAAGCTGAGGGGAGAGAGTTGGGTGCAAATTAAAATCCCAATGGTCAGGGTAGGCCTCAAGAATTCAGGTAGGTGGAAAAGAAATCAGGTGCCAAACCACGTGATATTTGCCTTTCTGGGCAAAGAGAATACCAGTGTGAAGAACCCACGAGAGGAGTTTGCAGGTTTGTTCAAAGATGAGTGAGGCCAGGGAGTTGGGGGTGGAGTAAGCATCAGGAAAAACAGCAGGATCTGAGGTCTGGGAGCTCACAGGGAAGAGCCTGCAGAGCTCGGGGGACGTTCTTGTGCTTGAGGGAGATGAAAGCATTGGTATTTTTCCTCGAGTAATTACCAAATTATACCTATTCCTTCTGACTTCTGTGTTGGAATAAGCTGTATGGGGCACAGACGGAAGGAGCAGTGGGTTCTCAGGGCAACTCTCATCATCCAAGCAGGATGTGAGGAGGCGCAGAAGAGGGCACTGGCCGTGCAGGAGGAGGAAGTACCCACTTCTGTCTCTATCACTGCAGTGCATTAGGAGACAACGGAAACGAGAGCAACGTCCATACTTTAATATGGTGTTCTATTTGGTCATTGATGGCTTAGTGGTAAAGAACCCGCCTGCCAATGCCGGAGACGCAGGGCCCTTGGGTCTGATCCCTGCAGTGGGAAGATCCCCTGGAGTAGGACACGGCAACCCACTCCAGTGTTCTTGCCTGGGAGATCTCATGGACAGGGGAGCCTGGTGGGCTACAGTCCACAGGGTCTCAAAGTGTTGGGCAAGACAGAGCAACTGAGTACACGCCATTGGATCTATTTATCATTTGAGCAGACAAAATGACCACATTTTCGGTATATCTGGGGACCTCCAACACATGATTCCATTGCCCTGAAATTCTTACTGATAAGTAGTTAAAACAGCTTATTTCTGTTTTAGAATAGAGTCATAATTCCTGATTTCTTATTTCAGTTACAGACCTTGCCTATTTTCTTGTCTTTCAGGGGGAAAAAATTTAGGAGTATAGTTTTTCCTCTTGATGAATGTGATCTATTATATCACTACCAGAGAACCATTGCCTAGTGTTACAGTTAGTTCTTGATTTTCCACACAGTTACAGGCGNCACATGATTCCATTGCCCTGAAATTCTTACTGATAAGTAGTTAAAACAGCTTATTTCTGTTTTAGAATAGAATCATAATTCCTGATTTCTTATTTCAGTTACAGACCTTGCCTATTTTCTTGTCTTTCAGGGGAAAAAAAATTTAGGAGTATAGTTTTTCCTCTTGATGAATGTGATCTATTATATTACTACCAGAGAACCATTGCCTAGTGTTAACAGTTAGTTCTTGATTTTCCACACAGTTACAGGCAATTTTAAGTTCACATAAGGAACTAAGGACCTGAAGAAGAAATAAGCTAACCTTGTATATGCAACTGTGTATCATGACTAGAAAGCCTACTATATAGATTAATATAGCAATATAAATATATGAAGACTGTAGGCTCACCAAGGAAATATTGTGGCTATAATCAGTACATGATTTTTTTTGAGTAAAGAAAACATTTTTTTTAAAATTCTCTAAGCATCACTGTTCAACCTAAGAGCCACTAAGCTGTGGCTACTGAGCCCTTGAATATGGCCAGTATGAACTGAATGCAGTGAAAGTGTAAATCTACACCAGATTTTGAAGACACTGTGAGAAAATATGCAAGATACCTCGCTAATGTTTCTATGTGAAATACATGTTGAAATGATAATTTGAATATATTAAACTTATTATTAATGTAATAGATTTCCTTTTGTAATACATCTACTAGCAAATATAAAATTACTTATGTGGTGCACATTTGTGACTCATATTATATTTCTACCGATGTCTCTTCCCTAAGTTATAAAGTGAGAAGGATAACATTTCCAATATTTTTTCTTTACTCCTTTGTCTTCTTGTTAAAAAGAAGAATTTGTAAAGAAAAAGAATTTGTCCCTGGAGATGGAGAGAAAGCAAGACTATTACTGTTACTATTACTATTACTATCTGACTATTACTATTACTATTACTATCCCTAGCAGTAATTAAACAACTTTTGGCACATCAAAGATAATTCATTCATATGAACACTCAAGTTTTAATTAAAGTCTCCTCCCTCAGACTTAGAAATAATTTATTTCATTTTGCTTTTAATTTACTGATCACTGACATTTTTAAAAAATAATAAACACAATGCTGGTCACTCAGTTACCGTGCCTGAACAGACGCCACACTGTTGGCTGAACTAACGTCTATTGCTGCTGCTGCTCTTCAGTCCTTAAATCGTGCCTGATTCTCTGTGACCCCATGAACTGCAGCACCCCAGGCTTCCCTGTCCTTCACGATCTCTCAGGGTTTGCTCAAACTTATGTCCCATTAGTCGGTGATGCCATCCAGCCATCTCCTCTTCTGTCCCCTTCTCCTCCTCCCTCAATCTTTCCCAGAATCAAGGTTTTTCCAATGAGTCAGTTCTTCGCATCAGGTGGCCAAAGTATTGGAGTTTCAGCTTCAGCATCAGTCTTTCCAATGAATATTACGAATTTATTTCCTTTAGGATTGACCAGTTTGATCTCTTTGCAGTTCAAGGGACTCTCAAGAGTCTTCTCCAACACCACAGTTCAAAAGCATCAATTCTTGGGCACTCAGCTTTCTTTAGGGTCCAACTGTCACATCCATACATGACTACTGGAAAAACCATAGCCTTGACCATACATAACTTTGTCACAAAAATGATGTCTCTGCTTTTTAATATGTTGTCTAGGTTTGGTCACAGCTTTCCTTCCAAGGAGCAAGCGTCTTTTAAGTTCATGGCTGTGGCCATCACCAGCAGTGATTTTGGAGCCAAGGAAATAAAATCTGCCACACCGTTTCCATGTTTTCCTCATCTATTTGCCATGAAGTGAAGGGACTGGATGCTATGATCTTAGTTTTATGAATGCTGAGTTTTAAGACAGCTTTTTCACTCTTCTCTTTCATTTTCATCAAGAGGCTCTTTAGTTCCTCTTCACTTTCTGCCATAAGGGNAAAGGTGCTTTATAAATAGCAAAGAATATTATTTCATGTTCAGAACGTTTGCCAAAACTCACTACTTTCCTTGTGATTATCTGCCATTTCCAGTAAGTAGCATTTTAAGATTGGATATTATCATGGACTCATAATAGGAGACTATTAAACAACAAAAAAGGAAATGTCTATATATTATATTCTATCATATCATGTAATTTAAAAATCAAAATGTCCACAAGACTAGTATAATTTGAGCCCATTTATGGATACTCTGTCATTTTGGAGTAAACATTGTTTCTCATAAAAATTAGATGTTTTATGAGAGTGTCACATTTAAAAAAATACTCTGTGCAAAAGAGAACAAAAAGTTAATGTTTAGACTAGGTGGTGTCCATCTGTCGGCGATGCATTGCTGAAATTGAATGTCCTCACTCTACTGAGAGCCCTTGGATTTGAAGGTGGGTGAGGACTTAAGAGCAAGATGTTACAGGAGGTGAACGTGTCTACTGGGAGAAGGCGGGAGGATGGGACAAAGAGGGATTCTGCTTTGACTTAGATTCTTAGACTGTGCCGAGGGCTATGTCCAAATAGTAAATAAGAATGACATGCATGAGAAACCTGAGCTTACAGTCCTAACCAGTAAGTCTATGGGGAGTATGAAAAGGTCTTTCAATCCTCAAATGACATNCGTGTCTACTGGGAGAAGGCAGAAGGATGGGACAAAGAGGGATTCTGCTTTGACTTAGATTCTTAGACTGTGCCGAGGGCTATGTCCAAATAGTAAAAAGAATGACATGCATGAGAAACCTGAGCTTACAGTCCTAACCAGTAAGTCTATGGGGAGTATGAAAAGGTCTTTCAATCCTCAAATGACATCCTGTGAAACTTACCAGATTCATTACGCTGGATCCTTAAGATTCTTTCTGTCTTCATGCTTTTTTTTTTCTCTTTAAGAATAATGTCCATTCTTCAAAACCAATCAGTAAATATTTTACTGCACCTTAGTTCCCAGATAAGAACAGAAGATCAGAGCATCTTTGGTAGCTGTCTAGTAGGGGGACAGGGTCACAGAGGACACATCTTGGGGCGGGGATAAGAGCACCAAGGGAGGGGGAGGAGCTCGAATGAAGGCTAAAGAAGACAGAAGGGCACCTACAGGCTGGTTCTGTGCTCTTTGCATTATGCTGTATAAGCAGATTTGTCAATTTCTGGACTAAACAGTATTTCTCTGTAAATAATGGAGGCTATATTTTCATAATGATCTACTGTCTGTTTTTACACACACACAAACACACACATATTTTCTCTCAAGGAATTTATAAAACTTATTATATATGGTGTTTCTTTTGATTTTGGCAGCCATTCTATGTGGTATATATAATTAATTCCTTATGGATAAGATACTTACAGCTCAGAGATGTTAGTTTCTTGCCCTACGTGAAATACTTACATATGAACTGTCAACCACAACCCCGCCTTAACCATCATTACTATGTCATCATCCTCCCAGCAGATTATTTAGTAACATGATTCAGGAAGAAAAGTTGTTTTGTGATTTAAATTGTTTGGAAAGGATACCCACGCCCTTGAACAATTAGAAATAAGGTTAAAATATATTAAGGCTGTGAGAAATATCACCCTTTATCAAAAATAAAACACTTTTGAGTAACCCATCACTTTTTGCAGTTATATGACTTTGAAATATTGATTGAAGAAGGTTATCAACTTCTGATGAAGCTAGTACTCTAGAAAACATAACTGGATATCATGAGTTAGGGAAAAGTGACCTCGTCCTTAGTTTTCCTCCATTCTCTTCATATGTCTAGGATTTTACTAAGATTATTTCTTGTTTGTTTATGATGATTTTTAAGTTCAGTATGGAATCCTGAATAGAATTTGCAGAGATGATGCCTAAATGTAAACTCTTTTGTGGGGAATGTGGCCAGCAGCTTGTTCAGGGAACTCTTTAGGCATAGTTAACCTAGGGACTAAATGTGGCCTTTGGCTCACCAAGTGCGTATTCATAGATTAGATTTTAAAATTTCATCGTTTTCTGACTTTTACTAGATCATATGCTCCAGGAGGGCAGGGGCTAAGTTTTATTTCATTGATCACCTTATGAAAAAGAAAGTGAAAATTTAGCCACTCAGTTGTGTCCAACTCTTTGTGACCCTGTGGACTGCAACCCGCCAGGCTCCTCTGTCCATGGGATTCTCCAGCAAGGATACTGGAGTGGGTTGCCATTTCCTTCTCCAGGAGATCTTTCTGACCCAGGGATCGAACCCAGATCCCCCACGTTGCAGGCAGACTCTTTACCAACTGATAATTCCTGAGTCATTAAGTGTTACTGAATATATACTTGTTGAATAAGATCTTGAATCATTTAACTGAGAAGTGGCTTGAAAACTGAGTACCTTCTCTAAACTATCTCTGCCAGGAAACCCCAGGATAGTGGTTCTCCTTGGGATGGGGGCCAGGGGCAGCCACTGGAAGGGAGCACACGGAGCCTTCTGGGGTTCGCACAGTATTTGCTCCTTGGTTTTTGCGTTGGTTGCATGAGTGTGCTCAGTGTGTGAAAGTTCACCATGTTTGCACGTCTCATAGACTTATTCTACTTCATTATATTGTAGTATATGATATGACGTGTGTGCTGTACTGTAACATTCAGGGAAACAGGGAATCCAACAGTGAACCATGGCTTCATCTGTTTCATCGGTCCATCCTGAATACGTCCACTCTTACAGATACATGGAGGCGGAGAAGTTATTACTGATTCCTGAGGGTGAGTAGGGCCTGTTAAACCTCATTTGGGTAAGCTATGCTTAGATGGACTTGAAATGCAAACATCCTGTAATTGCCTTGTCTGGGCTTTTCCATCCTGCTTTGGAAAAATTTTCAAATTATGGGTCCCTAAATGCTTGGGGCGCACAGAGGAGGAGGGGAGTTACCCCTATTGTGATTCAAATTTTTGCTTCATTTGCATCATTTAATTTAGTCCATTCAATGGTTTTGAGTTGAATATAACTATCTCTGCTTTATAGGTCAAAATACCAAGATCCAAAGGATGAGTTTATTAGTCTAAATAATAGTCTAAATAATTAGTCACTTTCCCCAGACAGGCACGAGGTTTCAGTTCAGACCTTCAGTCTTTTCTGCACAGGGTTTTCTGCACACTGTGCTGCCACGGAATCAAGTGTGGTGAGAGGCATCACTGCCTTGATTAAAGCAAAACAAAATAAGCAAGGAAAAAGCTAAACAGTTCATCACAAATTAGACTGTGAAAATATCATGGTCTGAAGATTCCAACCTACTTTTGATATCAATGTTTGACTTGAGTCAATTCTATGGATTTGACTTTTTAATTTTGACATTTTTGATTCATAATAAAAATACGCACATACCTTGTGCATGCTTCTGTATGCCTTTATATAAACACAATGTTATATGTGTGCTGTAAGTATAAGACAAATGAGATGCTCATAATTATCCATCAATAAGCAAGTGTTCTGTGAGGTTTTAAAACTGTCTTGAACTTTCTAAATCAGACATATTCATAAAACTGAGTATTACCACCTCACTCTCTCTCTGTTTCCAACCAGCATGCATCATATTTAAAATTCTACATTTGTCAGTAAATGTCTTCTGTTGTTGGAATGGTTCAAGTTTAGAAGTGAAGTAGGTTGGACAGAAGTTAAGTATGGAACAACAATACCAAAAGAAACATGTAAATTTGCTCTTTTAATGCCCTTTGATGAAGCCTCGAGGAAGCAAGAGGCTTCCATCAGGTGAAGTCCGGCAGCAGCTTATTTAGATTGCGTTTTCTTCTGCCTTAGGAATGTGGATTTTCTTCTTTTATTTAACTAAAAAAATGTTATTTAGTTGCTGGGTAAAAGTTACCAAAAAAGGAGAAATGAGTCAATTCTGAAAGGTTCATTTAGTTTCTGGCAATATTTTTTCACAGCTGCAATGAACTGTGAAGAAAGTGGAAGTTGATTAGTATGTGCCATTAATCATTTAGGTAAAAGAAAGGGAGTCTTCAGTTTTCAATGAGCAGAAACAGTGGCACATGAAGGCAAAGTCAGTGGTTGACNTCATGTTGTGACATTACAATTTTTGCTTTAAGAACCCCTTTTCCTTAAAGTGAAAATCAACAAAGCAGTGTAAAACGTCCCCTTTCCCTGAATAGAAAGAAAAAAAAATGTCTTGGATTTATTTGCTTTTAGCTTAAAAACAAAATCCTATCCTATTAAAATATCTTGATGTCTTATGAGTATAGTAGGCCTCGAATTTATATCTAAATCAAATGTCTGAGTTTGTTAATATCTTCACCGTTTTCTGAAGGTTGTCTTCCTTTCTACTGAAATAATAAATGGGTAAACATCAAGTGTGAGATGCTTGCATCTTTAATATGCCAGCACCTTCTGTCTTAGAGGCAGCTCGTGCCAGATGGAACATTTCATAAACACTATAAGAAACAAATTACATTAGATACCCTGGCTAGCACAGTGACACACAGCACCTTGATATAACTCAATTTTGTCTTTGCTTACATCTGAACCATCACGTTTTAAATCAGCATTGGGATAGAATAAACTATCATGTCTGAATAGAATGATAAATCTGCCCACTATGTTTGTAAAGCAGCCAGCCTTTATTATTTTCTTCAGAGCAATATTTATGTTAATAGTTAAACCTTAGAATAGCAAAATAAGATTATTTTTCCCCAAAACCTTTTTTAAAGGTGGTATCTTTTTAATGGATATTTCAAGGATTATGAAAGAAAGCAATTGAAAAATTTGAATCACTCTTTCAGCATCTGCAGTTACGCAATGACTTGCTGTGGACATTTTGCTGCTGTTGATTTTTACTCACCTAGCTGTGTCCAGCTCTTTGGGCTCTGTGGACTATAGCCCACCAGGCTCCTCTGTCCGTGGGATGTTCTGGGGAATGGATTGCCATTTTGAAATGAATTTTTTAAAGAAATTATTAATATTAACTTACAGGCTGAAGAAAAGATTAATAATTCCCATCACAAATTGCTATAATTCCTTTGATACTTAAAGAAGGAATATATTTATTTTCAATATGTAAATGAG
Source organism: Neotragus moschatus (assembly GCA_006410615.1). Taxonomy (NCBI): domain Eukaryota; kingdom Metazoa; phylum Chordata; class Mammalia; order Artiodactyla; family Bovidae; genus Neotragus; species Neotragus moschatus. The sequence goes on along the minus strand of SJYA01003031.1, from coordinate 198,766 downwards.
AGAGTAACAGAACACTCAGGAGAAAATAGCAATTAGTAGATAGATAATACACAGAAAGATAAATACAGACAAAAAGGTACACAAATAGAGTCTGATAGAAAGCCAAAAGCAGTATTTATTTCTCCAATTTGAATAATAAAATATGTTCTTTCATAGTCTAAGTGCTTAATTTAAACAAGCACTTCTAATTTAAAGTTTTTATTACTGATGCTGTTTTAGAGATGAATTGATATCACAGGTTCCCATAACTAGAGTAANAAGGTACACAAATAGAGTCTGATAGAAAGCCAAAAGCAGTATTTATTTCTCCAATTTGAATAATAAAATATGTTCTTTCATAGTCTAAGTGCTTAATTTAAACAAGCACTTCTAATTTAAAGTTTTTATTACTGATGCTGTTTTAGAGATGAATTGATATCACAGGTTCCCATAACTAGAGTAAAACACTTTAAAAAATGATGTCTGTGTGACAAAGCAGGGCTTGAGCAGCCTCCTTGTGGCTTAGTGGTTACGAATCCACCTGCAGCAAAGGAGACGCAGGTTCTATCCCCAGGTTGGGACGATCCTCTCAAGGAGGAAATGGCGACCCACTCCAGCATCCTGGCCTGGAGACTCTCATGGACAGAAGGGCTTGGTGGGCCACAGTCCGTGGGGTCACAGAGTCGGACATGACCGAGCGACTGAGAATACCCACACACACTTTTTTTCACGAACACCTTCCTGTCCACTTGGCCTGCCCTCTTAACGTCCAGGGGGCTTATCTCAGGGCCTGTCTCTGAACCCCAAGAGTTCACAGCACTCCGTCCACACCTCCACTATGAGGGGCCTTCTGCATGAGTGTGTCTCCATTCCTATGACAAGGTGATAATTGTTTTTCTTCATGATGTGGCTTCCCATTACAATCTGTTTTATACACAGTTTAGTAGAAACCAAGAAAAGCTCAGGAAATGCCTCATGAATTCATAGACTAAAATCATTTTCTTAATTGGAAACTTCTTTAACCTCATGAAGGAGACAATGAAACTCGTAGCTGCATGGCTAAGTGCAGAAATTGACAGCTTTTTTTTTCAGTTACTGCACGAAAATACGATTCCAGTATGCTAGTGATAGTGAGTTAATTAAAATACAAAGTGCCAGCAAACGGTGTAAATCAGGAATTGCTTAAATCATAATAAAAATTCCTAAAATTTTCTCCCTTAAGAAAAGAACTTGTCAGTAAGCATACAGGTTGAAATGTGTGATCAAAGAAAATATATTGTACTATGCAAAAGAATCCAGCCAGTGATATAGCAAAATAGCTCTTTCATAAACACCCTTGATAAATCACAGCTGTTCTCTTTGCTGAATCAGTTATCTATCTGAGAAAGAAAATATATATGATTAATTTAAACTTATCGTGCTATCACTAGTTTAACATGACCACCATTTAGAACAAAGATGCTGCTGATTTGATTGAGAATAGATCTCTTCTAGAAGCGCCTTCTATTATAAGGTTGCTGTAACAAAGTTTTAGAAATTACTGAAACATAAAAGAAAAACACTCATAGTGTCAACAACCTGGCATAAATTTTATATTTTTTCAATCTTATTTCCTACTCAGCTTTTTTTTAAAGCATTACAGTGTTTATATGCAGAGGCTTTTCTTACTCTCTGTTATAGAGTTAGCATTTTGAGCTTATTAGTCTTTGCAACACTCAATTTTAATTGTTGAAAAATATTCCACTCTGGGTTTAAGCTATTCCTTTATTACTACATTTGGACATTTTCTTGTCTGTAGTTTTTGTTGTAATTTGAATAGAATTGCCACTTTAATAATGATAATTATTAAGTACAAGAAGAAGATTTACTGGCTTGAAGTAAAAGAAGTTTTTCCTGCTTTTCTTACTATTTCTTGCTAGACCTTGAGTAAGAGATATTTAGTACACATTTTTTAAAATGCAGAAGTGAAAAAATAATATTATTGTCAAAGTGCTCTTTCTATTCGAAAAGTATCCCCACAAAAGTCTGTGAACACTTTGAAGTTACAGGAAATGGCATTGGACCAATCCTCTTTCTCGTGATCCACGACAAACTGCTTATATTTTCTTGGCCTAGGTTTATCCAAGGTATTAGACCTAGCTTTTGAGGGGTTTGTTTGGATACTAAGCAAGAAATTCAAAAATTAAACAAGAAAGTAGTTAGTAGAGTAACAGCCAAATTCAAGTCATTATAGTATTATCAGTTCCCTAAAAATCAATGTTGATATTGATAATCTTGATAAGCTCAGTTCTTCAATAAATTCACTAAAATGTATGCTTAAAATATTTATCCAAAAACTCATGATTATTAAGTCAATATAATTCAGCTAACATGTGCTGACTGAAAGGTCTTCGATGGGCTGGGGTTTTGTAACTCATGGAATTGGCCAGTGTTTTCTGCGCCACACTCTCTCTGGATAAGATATCTGAACTACTGGTTCAATTGGCCAGGCAGTCGATCTGAACTGGCTCTTGAGGCAGTATTTATCAAAGAGATGAGGCTCTGAGTGCCTGTGTGGCTGCAGGCATTCACACCTCATGCTCCCACAACGATGTGCGGATGTGATGGGCTCCTCTCCAGCTTTCATTTGGCAAGGAATCCCTGCCTAGCAAAGCAAGGGGGTGACAGCTGTCCGAGGAGGCTCCCAGTGTACAGGAGAAATTACAGAGCTGCAAAGACGGGCCTCTGCTCTGTCCATACCACCGTCGTCCTTTAGGATTTGTCAGGGCGCCCACGGCGCGCCTCGGACTTTGCAGGCTGCGGACGCCACTGTGCACCAGAAGAGCGAAGGAGACGCGAGTCAGCACGTGCCCACGAACCCGACTCCCGGCACCGCCCAGCGTCCTCGCGATGTTAGGAAGACGCTGCTCGCTGCTGAGTCTTGAGACTGGACGCAGTGGTGGGGACATCGCATCCTGCGCTAACAGGCCTTCGGCAGGAGAAGAAGCAAGGGTGAGAGGTGAGACTCTTTAAGGAATGGTCCTGATATCAAGATACAGCTGAATGCTGCATTGAGGGTGTGCGGTCTGTCTTTCTTTTTTCCTAGAGGTGAAGGGAAGAAGGCAGA